>CM067309.1:40047180-40647180 GCA_034231615.1 Meghimatium bilineatum | reverse complement strand
ACAAGTTTACTGGCAGCTGACACCTTGTGCAAGATAGATGTAGTCCACCCAAGTCTATATCCCTGACTATAAATCCTCAAAATCCTCTGCACTAAATACTCACAGATCTGCACTAAATACAGATCTGCACTAAATACTCACAGATCTGCACTAAATGCTCATAGATCTGCACTAAATACTCACAGATCTGCACTAAATACTCACAGATCTGCACTAAATACTCACAGATCTGCACTAAATGCTC
The DNA here is from genome assembly GCA_034231615.1 of Meghimatium bilineatum. Lineage (NCBI taxonomy): Eukaryota > Metazoa > Mollusca > Gastropoda > Stylommatophora > Philomycidae > Meghimatium > Meghimatium bilineatum. The sequence continues at coordinate 40,646,936 of CM067309.1, read as the reverse complement.
ACAGATCTGCACTAAATACTCACAGATCTGCACTAAATACTCACAGATCTGCACTAAATACCCACAGATCTGCACTAAATGCTCACAGATCTGCACTAAATACAGATCTGCACTAAATACTCACAGATCTGCACTAAATGCTCATAGATCTGCACTAAATACTCACAGATCTGCACTAAATACTCACAGATCTGCACTAAATACTCACAGATCTGCACTAAATACTCACAGATCTGCACTAAATACTCACAGATCTGCACAAAATACTCACAGATCTGCACTAAATACTCACAGATCTGCACTAAATACTCATAGATCTGCACTAAATACTCACAGATCTGCACTAAATACTCACAGATCTGCACTAAATACTCACAGATCTGCACAAAATACTCACAGATCTGCACTAAATACTCACAGATCTGCACTAAATACTCACAGATCTGCACTAAATACTCACAGATCTGCACTAAATACTCACAGATCTGCACTAAATACTCACAGATCTGCACTAAATACTCACAGATCTGCACTAAATACTCACAGATCTGCACTAAATACTCACAGATCTGCACTAAATACTCACAGATCTGCACTAAATGCTCACAGATCTGCACTAAATACTCACAGATCTGCACTAAATACTCACAGATCTGCACTAAATACTCACAGATCTGCACTAAATACTCACAGATCTGCACTAAATGCTCACAGATCTGCACTAAATACTCACAGATCTGCACTAAATACTCACAGATCTGCACTAAATACTCACAGATCTGCACTAAATACAGATCTGCACTAAATACAGATCTGCACTAAATACTCACAGATCTGCACTAAATGCTCACAGATCTGCACTAAATGCTCATAGATCTGCACTAAATACTCACAGATCTGCACTAAATACTCACAGATCTGCACTAAATACTCACAGATCTGCACTAAATGCTCATAGATCTGCACTAAACGCTCACAGATCTGCACTAAATACTCACAGATCTGCACTAAATACTCACAGATCTGCACTAAATGCTCACAGATCTGCACTAAATACTCACAGATCTGCACTAAATACTCACAGATCTGCACTAAATACTCACAGATCTGCACTAAATACAGATCTGCGCTAAATACTCACAGATCTGCACTAAATACTCACAGATCTGCACTAAATACTCACAGATCTGCACTAAATACTCACAGATCTGCACTAAATGCTCAAAATCCATGACATAGTGTCACCATTAATGTAAATGTGTTCATATCTGACCTTGTATACACCCTATATATATATTTCACTAAAGTATTTGTTATTTTTCAGATTTGGAGGCTGTGGTGACAGCAGTCACAGACTTTGCACATCACTTGTCTGATAGTGTAATCCAGGGTTTCGCAACATCCCATGCTGCTCAGATAGAACCAGGGGAAGGTATGCTGTTGTTGATACAGTTACGCCAGTTGTTATGTTGCGCAGCTCATATTGCTGAGTTGATTACACAGATTTTTTATGAATTTGTGTTTGATCGCTCTCGTATCCCATGTTCTCCTAGGCCAGGTGGTGGTTCTCAATGTGGGCCAAATGTTCCACCGGGGAATTTGAAATTGGAGAGCTACAGAAAAATAACTTTTGAGAAAATAACTCATTTAGTGAGATACGCCTTCAATGTATTATCTTTTCTCTGCTTTTGTTGTAAGGCGTAGCAGGATTAAACTATGATCAGTTTTTGGGCTATGACATGTTTGGTCGCTTCATATGCAGTAATATTGTGACGTCTCAGAATGTCTGTAACTCCTTCAATCCACATTCTTCTTGGTCTTCCTCTGTATCTTGCTATTTCCATTTTCATGTTGTATGCTCTTGCCTCTGACCAATAGAGTTCATTCTCATTAAGTGGTCGAACCATTTCAGTCTCTGTTTTTTAATATACAGAGAGAAATCGACTTACGACCTATGCAGCTTACGACCATGTGACTTTACAACCACAATCACTGGCCATACATGTACAGTATTAGATGACAATTTGATGTGTTTTGTGATTGAGAAAATGTTTCCTGTAATATTTTCCACACCTGTATTTTGTATGTTTTGCAAATATTAAACCAGTTGTACATGTACATTTAATGCAGTATTTTTCTTAAACTAAGAAAAAATAAGAAACAAAATGGCGTAGAGATGGCACAAAATGAACAACAAAAATTATGATTTTATAACAATAATACAAGAAGTTTATGACATAATTTAACTCAAATATTTGTATAACATCACTTCACATTACTGTACACATAGCGTACTCAACTTACGACCAAATCGTGTTACGACTGGTCTGTCTGAACTGATCGTGGTCGTAAGCCGAGCACTACCTGTATTTGTTTTTCAATATATTTGACCACTGATGTTGTTCCAACAGTTCTTATAATCTCTTCATTCCTCACATGATCTCTTCTTGTTTGCTGCTTTTCTTTGGCATCTCATTTCTCTCATTCTTTAGTTAGTGTCCATGTTTAACAATATTAACACAATGTTGGTACGAAGATTTCATTTATGATTTGCCGTTTGGTTTCCATCAGGATGGATGTGTGGTGAAAGTTTTTATTAGGATAAATTTGTGTGGTGCAAGTTCATAATGTACATAGATAATAATATTAGCAACTTTTTTAGGTACATTTTCTTATTTCACATTTTTTATTTCACATTTTTTATTTCACATGTTTAATTTCACATTTTTAATTTCACATTTTCCTTGTAATCTACACCTTCCTGTGAAGTAATTTTGTTATACTTGTGCTGCTTATCCTGTGCTTTCTAGTTTGTCTGCAGCTGACACTTTTGATGAGCTTAAAGGAACTGAGCACTTATGAAACAGTGTTGACAACAAAGTGAGGATAGTAATTCTAATCAGCTTTCTTGGATTTTTCTTTACAATATATTTTTTTATCTGCAGAATTGTCTAATGCTTGCAGACATGCTGGCAGACTAGGCATTTCATTGCTTCAGGCTGTTGGCAAAGGTATGTTATCTTTTGCATATTTGAATTTTTGTGTGCATGTGTGGTTTTGACATCCAGTCAAAATGGCCAGTGAGAATGTATGTGTTTTCCTCAGTGTCAGTTTAAATCAGATGTTCCTCCTGAAAGCAATGGCAAACTACAGGAGTATAGTGCCAAGAAATTTTCTGTGGATGTGGTGAATAATTCATATTGGAAAATAACATCATTTGAATTAAAGTATTATAGAAGAGTTTTGAGAATACCATGGACAGCAAGAAAAACAAACCAGGAAGTGTTACGAACAATTAACGTCCAGGAAGGCTGGCTTCTGAACACCATATTAAAGAAAAAACAATTTGTTTGGGTCACATTAAGAGACACGACGGCATGGAGAGAATGTTACTAGAAGGATGATAGAAGGCAACAGGGGCAAAGGCCGCCCAAGACGCTGTTGGACAAAAGACATTCAGGAATGCCTGCGCATGTCACTGGAAGAGGCAGGACATCTTGCTCAAGATCACGGATAATTCAAGAGATCCCATAGGAAAGACTACGTTCTGGAAAGAATATGTCACCTGATGATGGTCTGTGGTTTAAAGATAATAATTTTGTTTTTGTTGTTTTTGTTGTCTTATTTGGTTCCACAGGAATTGCGAGTAATAGTGTTCTTGTGTCCTGTTTGTGCATCCGTAGTCAGAAGTGTCTCGAGTTCTCTATCTCATACTCACAAGACTTCAACTTTCAGCAGGAAATCTTCTTCTTCTTCTTCTTCTTCTTTCTTCTTCGTTCTCAAACTCCTGCAGATTATCAGGATATGGTACAGAGAACGGAATATGCTGTGTTATGGTTTACAGCTTTGTTGTGATATCTGCACCTTTTGACCTGACACATCTGACTTATATGAGATATGAGAGCTATGAGATAGGACAACCAACTCCTCCCTCAAAACCACCCTAGTCATCTTTTATGACATGTATGGCAGGTATATATCTACTTAGCCACACAGAAAAGATATCTAGATAGATCTAGATAGAATGATTTGGGAAACAGTGACAGGTAACAGTGTCACTATTCTTTGCTCCCATTTTCAGGCTCCTGGCAAAACAAGGATATCTATCTATGTTCCTTCAGCGCCGAACATGGTGCATAGGGCAGAAACCAGAGCTCTCCAGTTTGAGTGAAAACAAGGATATGACACATAAATCTCTCCTGTTTATTATCTATTTTCCATCATGTTATGCACAATTCTAAAAAATCTACCAATCCCTACACATCACCTATCACTCTCTTCCAATTCTTCTAATCTTCTTCGTATTTTAACTATACCATATGTGTGTCTCAATATAGTTTTTTGGCTTGTCTGTGTGTGGTTCCGGTGAAGGCTTTCTAGACTTGTATAAACAAACCACCTGGAAAGTTACTTAACTAGTGCTCGGCATAGAGATAAATAATAATAATTTCTGTGACATGAAAATAATGACTCGAATAAAGATGGATAAATCAAATGTTCTTGGCCAGGATGAATTGGGATTATCCAGTCAAGGATATTTAAACATAGGACAGTCGATTCTCAGCATTTAATCCAGTTTAGTCTAGTTGTGTTTAGGAGAGTATTCAGTAGTCGAGAGTTGAGTAGCCAGTGATAAGTTCTGGATTTATCTCGTACCCAAATGTCTTATCAGAGTTTGTAGATTTTTACTTTTTTCTTATGGACAGATGTTCTATAAAGCCTACGAGAAGATGAGGAGGAGGTCGAACGAGACAATGTACATATTCAGAGAATGATAGAAATGGGAGTGACTAGAGGCGATAGGAGAAAGTGCTCCCTCCGGAAAGATCAGAAGAACACGTAATCAGCAACTGATTGGGACACTGAGCTTATACACTTTTAGATGGCTGACGGAACGGCAAGCAGAGCATATATGGGAATGCCTCCAGTGCTTTGAAGCTTGTTCCTAATTAAGAATGAACACAGACGTACCTTAGTAGAGTGCTATTAGGAAGACTTCCAAGTTATTCATAAGTAGTGATCCTCTGTTCTGATTCGGAAGTGTTTATAGGTTATTGTTAGGGAGCTACGTAGCACAGTGTTTAGCACACTGGCTTCGCATATAAGTGGTCCTGGGTTGAGGGTTTCCCAGTTGAGGTGGAAATGTTTTTCAGATCGCAACAGCTCCCGGATCGACCCAGCCTTAAATGGGTACCGGATTAATCTGGGAAGTAAAGACTGCGAGGGAAGGAGATGTCTACTGCTCTCATTTGCAGAGTCTCTGAAATGTGAGATCGCTAACATCTCACACCCCTACGGCATTAATAAATGCTATGGGTTACTTTACTTTATAGGTTATTATTGTGTTTTATAGTGAATGTAGTGTGATATTTAATCAAGCTAATGTGTTTTGAATAAGGTTTTTCACCGCCGAAGACGGATGTGTCGGGCCATTGGCGCAAATAAAACGGCGACACAACGCATTTCCATTCTCTGGACTACATCCTCCTGGAAATCTAATAGGACCATGGTCCTGCTACAAGAGATATCCAGTGGGAGTTTGAGAATGAACGCTGAAGAAGAGAAGAAGAATAAGGTTTTTCAGTGAACAGATTTGACGGTAACACCAAGTGAATGTAAAACTCAATGTTTAAAAGTCTTAAATTGAATCGCATGATGTTAACGTCCGTTACCTAGTTAACTGTCGTTGAATGACTCATCGTGAAGTTAAAAATGAACTATGTAACAAATTAAATGTATAGTCAGATTGTTATCATAAACATTGCTATTTCCATATTTAGAAGAAGACTTGAATTCAAAGATCCGGGATGTCTCTGAAAGTGTGGAGCATTTGATGAAGCTTGCGGAGGGACTGATTCCTAAAATGGAAGATGTCAAGGCTGAGGAGATTGGTGACATGCTGGAGAATGAGATGCAGGGCATGACATCTGCTATTGAGTCCGCTGCTGCTAAAATTCAGGTTTGTGAGAAAAGCAATTGATAATAATTAAATTATTACAATTATTAAGTTATTAAAGATAATAATGTTGTTTTGTTTGGTTCCACAGGAATTGCAAGCAATAGAGTTCTTGTATCCTCTTTGCGCATCGGTGTACCTTATATTGATTGTTGTGTGTGATAAAGTGATGTTTCCATTTTTTGTTTCTGCTCATTCTCAAACTCCCACTGGATCTCTCATGTGGAAATAATCTATTTCCAGCAGGATGTGGTCCAGAGAACAGAAATGCGCCATATTGCTGTCTTGTGTGTCAGACGCATCCGATTTCGGCAGTGAAATTTCCATTAATTTTATGTTTTCTAAAGTTAGTCTTTCCACCAGTTGCCTACCAGACCAACCATCACACAGCAGTAAAATCTAGTGAGGCTTTCATCTTATAGGTCCCATTGTCACACACACACCCCCCCCCACATGCAGGAGGCTTCTTCTTAAAGTAGTGCACACCGCTGAGGGCAATCGTCTGGGTAGACAATAATGGTCTATAAAAATAACCTTCCCTTCATTACATAAAAATTGAGTGATCTGGAGATTACAGTAAAACTGGTGCACTGATGGTAAGTAAATATTTGGGGGGGGGGATATATATATATAGAAATGGTTATATAACAGTTTACATTGAACAATACACAGGAACGATGTTTCGACACAAATGTTCTGTCATCAAGAAAGAAACAAACGCTATAGTGTTGGATTACATGTAGTCTCTGATTTTGTGGTTTCATTTCTTCCTCATTTTCTTGATGAACACCTGTTGGTTAAAATGTAGGTCTAATGTGAAACATAAAATTTCTATTAAACTTTGCCGATATTGCCTTCATTATACACAAGGATACAAGAGCTTTATTGCCTGTAAAACCCCTGGGGATCTAAACAAAGGTTTATGGAAGTTCATGTTCTGCTGTGGGTATCCTAAAAAGCACAGAAGGTTTAGAATAGAAGGTTTGAAAAAATATCCATCCACTCATAAGTCCATAACTGGTCAAGTCTTAAGTGTACCATATTGGATGTGTTGAATCACAGTCCTCCAGTGATTTTTATCCTAATTGATGCGGATAAGTATGAACAAATCTTGACCTGTCCAATCTTTGATATTGTCTAACTATTATTTTCTTTGTCCACCTCTGCTTCCACCCCCAACTGTACTCTGCAATATTGTTTTGACAGGGAGTCACGTCAGCATAAACACTCAACACAATACTCATAAACACTCAACACAATACTCATAAACACTCACACAATACTCATAAACACTCACACAAAACCAACAAGTTTGTGTTACTTTGCTATTGACAGTTGTGATTCTTGTGAACTGAGTAATGTCTATTTTATGACATTTCCCCATTTGAAATAAGATACGGCTGCCAATGAGAACTCATGGAAAGAGCCAGGCATGAGTAGAGAGAACTTATGGAAAGAGCCAGGCATGAGTAGAGAGAACTCATGGAAAGAGCCAGGCATGAGTAGAGAGGACGATGACGGTAGAACCCCAAGGGAGTATGAGACTGTCACTCCTATTCTATTTGACAAGTAGTGGAGTTTTACTCTGAGCTTGAAAAAGTTATTTTTCTGACATTTATTATGATGGGGAGGGTTTTATATTCATGTTTTATATTTTTAAATATAAAAATGTATATTTTGTCCAATTTTGTATTTTTGGACAATTTCAAAACATATTCATTTGTACTAATTTTTCTTATTGAAATGTTGCAGAATGCCTACCTCAGATTTATATTGCCTACCTCTGATTTATATTGCTTACATCTGATTTATATTGCTTACATCTGATTTATATTGCTTACATCTGATTTATTATGCCTACGTCTGGTTTAGATTGTACCTATGATTTAGATAGAATATATTTTTATAAATTTATGTAATTTATTCATGTCTATTTTCACCACTTTTAAAACTGATATTTTTTTCCTTTGTTTCACAGGAAATGTTGCAGAAGACAAGGGAAGATAACACAGGAGTTAATTTGGAGGTTAATGAAAGCATTCTGGGTTCCTGTACCGAGCTAATGAAGGTGAGCTCTGAGTATAATATCAAACAGAGCAGAGCGTATGTGATGCAAACTCCAGTATGAGAATGGAGGTAAAGACAGTTAGGTGGCCACATTACAGAAGCCTTGTGGTAACTCTTGGAAATGATGAACAGGACTGCTATTGTATCTGGCTCTCAGTTCTTGCTTCAGAAGGTCTAAAATGAATGACTGCGCCATGTATGGGCAGCATACATTGTTACCTCTTGTATTGATCTACTGCCCAGATCATGCTGAAGTGCATGGAAATTAACAAGCTGACACACTGGCGGCATGAATACCTGTAATAGGCACTTGGAATTTGTATAAAGGTGAGATCTTGAAAGGAATACTAGATTGCCTATTGGAGAATGAAAATTAACTGGACGAAACATTATTACAGAGAATTAAGGAATTTGGGATTGAGTGCAGGACAAGCAAAGAAACTTGAGAGAGGAGTCGAATTAGGTGCGTGAAGAATTGGCATGCAATGGGAATGATAAGCATGCGTATTTTCACCATTTACTAAAAGAGACTCAGCGCTCATTGGTCTGCCCAGAGTGCAATGACTATAGTTATTAAATACTTGAATATTTGTGTGTATTAAGTAGAAAAAACAATCTTTATTTCATACCAATGTCATGCCAAGGTGAGGCTAGACAATCTTGGATTCTGATGATCCAACGTTGCAATATTGGCTATTTCATGTATTAAATGTTGCCAGTTTGAAATATCACCAGCCATAACATTTATATTTTGACTAATTTTGTATTTGTGGACAATTTCAAAATATATTCATTTGTACTAATATTTCTGATTTGAAATCTATTATAAATGTTAACTCTGGTCACATAAGCTCCATAGTGCAGTGTATGTATGTGTGTGTGTTATTGTTGTCTGTGTGTAGATGAACTAGTCCATGTACAGTGTATGTGTGTGTGTGTGTTTAGGGTAACTTTAGAATATACACTGCATAAGTCTGGACTAAAATAGTATGTTTTTTTAAGGATGTAGAATAGTCGAATTTGGAAAATGTGTTCATTAAAGTTGCGAGGTGAATAGGTGCCAGCTAAACTGTTCGGATTCAAATCCTATCTGCCACCTTCTGATTCTTTTTCTATATCGCCCGGATGTTTTCTAATTATATTATTTGTTCTTTCATCCAGGCTATCAAGGTGCTTGTCGAGAAGTCCAGAGATCTGCAGAAAGAGATTGTATCTTCTGGAAGGGTAAGAATTGAAAACATCTGCACATTTACACAATTCATCTCAGTATTCATTGCATATGACGGACAATTGATAACACGATACTTGTATGTATATATGTATATATATATATATATATATATCATTGTTACCGTGCATGTATCTGCTGTTAAAAATGTCTGCCGTCTAATTAAATGTCTGCCGTCAAAGTTAAATGTCTGCCATCTAAGTTAAATGTCTGCCATCTACTGTTTTGTGATAGTGCTATTAATTTTACTGTTTGTTCGCTGTATGACTTGTATTTTCTTGAAAAAGACCTTATCCTGTATTAACCCCAGCGAATGGACTCGCAGACAGTTTATGAAGTTCACATCGCTCCTGGTTGAGTGTACTCGCCCATTGCTATACATTTATTTAACGACGGGAACAGCATGCTGTTTAATATTCACATGACCCGAATCAGTGAATCCTAGCTAGCTATTCGATTAGACTTCCTTTTCCGCCATTGTGTTAGCAAGAGAGAAAACTAGGGGAGATGTAATTTTAAAATCCGACCGTTCCATTCAGATCATTTTTTTTCTTCAGAAGTACTTAATGTCAACACCTCTTTGTTTAACGAACGAAGAAGAAGAAGAAGAAAACCTCTTTGTTTTATTGATAACTTTATATATATACATTATATATATATATATATATATATATATATATATATATATATATATATATATATATATATATATATATATATATATATATTTGGGTGTATTCTATATACTATAAATATACATTATGTTTTCTCTACTCAGGGGACAGCATCTGCCACAGAGTTTTATAAGAGGAATCACAGATGGACAGAAGGGTTGTTGTCTGCTGCGAAAGCTGTGGGTTGGGGGGCCACAACACTGCTGTAAGTTATCTATGTAGGTTGAATTATGTGAGAGAGTTTCCGTAGTCGTAACCTTTGATAATAGCTACCATGTTGTTCCAGCAGGCCGACGTTGTGCTTGAACTAGTTACAGACACGGCGTGGGTGGGTGAAACAACAAAGAAACCTGTTGCAAGAGCCAGAGTTGTGCCCTGATGTCGACGTCTGTTTCGGCGGCATTGGACTTCAAACACCATCGAGTCGAGTGGCTGCTGGAACAGAGGACGGAACACTTATGGGAATGCCCCACGTGCTGTGAGGCCAGTTTCTAATGAAGAATCAAGAGAGAGTGAGGTTGATGACATTGCGCAACTCTCCTTCATTATAATCCACTTCTCAAATCAGTTCATTTGGAACAAAATAATAACGGCCTGTAAAATGTGCCAGAATCTTGCATGCATAGATGACATAATAATTTCTTGTGGTGATTTGTTTTGCTTTCTGTGTCAGACAAAGAATGGCAGTTTTAGTAATGTGAATGAATACATTTCATAATAATTTGTAAAAAAAACACAATCGTGCATTTATCTTTTATAACAACAGTTGCTATCATTTATAAGCAGTTAATGATTTATGCAATCAGATCACCCTTATTTGTTCATTTCTGTATCATTTACCAATGTTCTCTACGCATGTGGTTGCATCTGTGGGTCTCACCAATGGCCCACTAGACATACCATCCATGCAACAGAAAACCTTAGTGGATGATATGCCGTTATATTGAGGTTATCTTCTTATAGAAGCTTCATGGCATGTCATCTATACAGTTATGATTTTGTTTTGTTGTTTAAATGTTTTTTCATGTTTGCCTGAATATATGTATGCACCCTCTGTGGTTGGGAGGGAGCCAGAGATGTACTGCGCAGGACTGAAGAGGAGGAAACTGACATCACTGTTTTTCCTATGGCTGAGGCCCATCATAGAGGCACAGTGACTCAGGACGTGATAATCCTTTTGACTTGAACATTTGGTTGCATGCCTAGAGCAATAGAGAAGTTCGGCATAACCAGTAGTCAATTGGTGGCGAGGAATGAGCACAGTGAACCCTATCTTGGCTACAGTGGCTAGGAGCAGTGCAAAGGTTGAAACCTACCTTCCTGGAGGTGTGATAGTTATTATCTGGCTCTGTCCCGGGGCGGGCCGAAAATCCACAGACTTCCCAGCAATATAATGCCATCTAATAGCATTAGGTCAAAGGGCATGAGCCCATGGACCGCTGGATCAGCAACCAACCAACCAACCAACCAATGTTCTTCTTATCTGTATCATTTACCATTGTTCTTTCTATCTGTATCATTTACCAATGTTCTTCCTATTTACCGTACAGTGACACAGCAGACAGAGTGGTGAGTGGACGGGGGAAGTTTGAAGAGATCATGGCATGTGCCCATGAAATAGCTGCCAGTACAGCTCAGCTTGTCGTGTCCTCAAAGGTCAAGGCTGAAAGGGACAGCAAAACTCTGGCACAACTTTCATCTGCCTCGAAGGTTGTCAACCAGGCAACAGCCAAAGTTGTGGGATCTGCTAAATCTGCATCCCAGATCGTTGAAGATCATAGTAAGTTGATATTTTTAATAATGTTGTCACCTTGAGAGTCACAGCTCTTGCTTTGTGACATTGTGGGTCTGGGTTTGATCCCAGTTGAGCTGAAATATTTGTCTACTACAGATTCCAGATAATCTTCTATGAAATGGGTGCCAAAAATAATGTCTGTCAAAAATAAAGATGGTCAGCATGATGTTTTCTTTTCAGTATTCTTAATTTTTTTAAACAGTCATTCTCAAACTCCTACTGGAGATCTCTTGTAGTAGGACCTATGGTCCTTACTAGATTTCCAGCAGGATGTAGTCCAGAGAATGGAGATGCATAGTATATTTGTGCCAATGACCCAACATATCTGATGTGGCAGTGGTATTTAATAAATTCAGAGTTTTACCAATTCCAATAAACAGTGGACATTTGTAGCCATATTGCTAGGAGACCAGTTCACATCCTGTTTATCAGTATTTCTTGTACTGCATGCTGGTCTCTTTCACAAATCTGGATTCTGGCTGAAGTTACTGTTGTTTGACCTTGATACTTCCCTCCCACTTGTATCTCTTCTTACCTCTTGATTGTCTCACCTCAACTCGACCTTCAAGTAAGGTCATCAGCAAGGTCTTTTGATGTCCAAAATATTCTATTTGTCTTATTATTTTTTTTCCTTCAATAGTTATGTTTTCGTATGCAGTGTTGTCAGAATCGCAAAAGTTGCCATATACCAATTGTACTTACATAAAACACAGGGTTTTAAAACAGTTCCACTTAGACACGACAGACTATCACTAAAACTAGTGGGTAATGATGTGCAAACAAGAAAACATACAAATTACAATACACAAATCATATTCAACGTTTAAACCAAAAGGTCTTTATCAAGATATGCATAAAACATCAAAAGACAACGAATGGAAATTATCACAACACACAAACATATCCAACAGAAATATGGGAACGAGATGCCAGAAGGACAGGAAGGACATAAAGAACATAAATATATGTGGAAACAAAACGAACAAAAATATGACGTAAATGACGGAACAAAATGAATAACGGCAAAGATCACACCAACCCAGTACTAGACAAAAGAGTGATCGGAATTGAGTCCAAAAGGTTTGAGTGTACCCAATTCAAAAATAAGACGAATTTCTAGAGCGTACCTAGATCTATCATTGGTGGTGCAGGATCTGATGGTAGTGACCTGAATATCAAGGCACCATGATAACCATTGCCGTTGAAGTGTGTGGCCACAGGAAAGCTGTTCTGTGCTTGATGGCATGAAGATGGTTACAAAAGCGATCTCTCAATCATAATCCGGTTTTCCCGATGTACTGCTTGCCGCAGCGTTTACATATGATCATGTAAATAACATTGCAGGATTCACAATGATACACCAATGTAGTTTTTCTCATAGTTTACTTGGTACTATGATCACAGTTGAACCTCCATTTTCATTCTTGTTTCTCATTAACACCCACATATGTATTTTGTGGTTGATTTAAATATATATCAATCAATAATCAATAATTAATTGAAATATTCATTTTTTAGGGTTAAAGGTTAGGGTTAGTTATGTTTTACATAACTTATCCTAACCCTAAATATAATTATATTATAAATTAATAAATGATAAACATAAAGTGATAAACATAGAAAAGGGAAATAATCACACAGGTAGTCGCTAATTGGTGCAGCGGAAGTTGTACTGCGATCATAGTACAGTTTTCTAAATGTAAAATAGTTTTCTAGAATTTTTCCAGTACTGAAATATTTTATTACAATTTTCCACATTTCCATAACAACTTTTTCTCCAATTTTTCAGATCTAATGGATTTTTCATCGATGTCCTTGCATCAGACCAAGACGCTAGAGATGCAATGTCAGGTCTGTAGTTGAATTATTATTTCTGAACAGTACCCAAGCTTATAGATTGGGGAGAGTTCAAACCCCACCCCAGGAAAATATGATGACACAGCACAATGAAACTAGTAAAGACAAATTGTTATTAACCCCCACCCTCCCCCTTTTAATGGTTTCCAGTTCCCTAAAAAAAATCATCTAAGACTTTTCCAATATGTTTATAAATATTTGCTACTATATATATATATATATATATATATATATATATATATATATATATATATATATATATATATATATATATAAAATTATTTGCTATAATATATCTATAAATAGTCGTATAATATATTGTCTATCTATCTATCTTGTCTATCTATCCCTTGTTTGCCGTGCGGAGTCAGGGGTAGAAAAGTTCTCTGGAGATGGCCTTCTTCTGTGCTGTTTGTAAGCTTGTTCCTGTGGCTTCTTTGATTTCTGTGATCCATCTTTTACATGGTCTGATAATATATTGTATGATCATATAATATAATATATCTATAATATATTGTACTATAAATGGTATAATATATCTATAAATATTTTTTATAATATATCTATAATTATTTGCTATAATATATCTATAAATATTTGCTATAATATATCTATAAATATTTTTTAATATATCTATAAATATGTGATATAATATATCTATAAATATTTTTTATATATCTATAGATATAATATATCTATAAATAGGTGCTATACTATATCTATACATATGTGATATAATATATCTATACATATGTGCTATAACATATCTATAAATATGTGCTATAATATATCTATAAATATGTGCTATAATATATCTATAAATATGTGCTATAATATGTCTATAAATATGTGCTATAATATATCTATAAATATATGCTAGAATGTCTATAAATATGTGCTTTAGTATATCTATAAATATGTGCTATAATATATCTATAAATATATGCTATAATATGTCTATAAATATGTGCTATAATATGTCTATAAATATGTGCTATAATATTTCTATACATATGTGCTATAATATGTCTATAAATATGTGCTATAATATATCTATACATATGTGCTATAATATATCTATACATATGTGCTATAATATGTCTATAAATATGTGCTATAATATATCTATACATATGTGCTATAATATATCTATAAATATGTGCTATAATATGTCTATAAATATGTGCTATAATATATCTATAAATATGTGCTATAATATATCTATACATATGTGATATAATATGTCTATAAATATGTGCTATAATATATCTATACATATGTGCTATAATATATCTATACATATGTGCTATAACATGTCTATAAATATGTGCTATAATATATCTATACATATGTGCTATAATATGTCTATAAATATGTGCTATAATATATCTATACATATGTGCTATAATATGTCTATAAATATGTGCTATAATATATCTATAAATATGTGCTATAATATATCTATAAATATGTGCTATAATATGTCTATAAATATGTGCTATAATATATCTATAATTATTTGCTATAATATATCTATACATATGTGCTATATCATGTCTATAAATATGTGCTATATTGCACTATCAATGTATAAGTACCTGATCATGTATTAATTATCGGTGTCCATCTGATGTGCTGTCTCAGATCCGTGTTATGGAGCTGGAGTCCAATTTGGAAAAGGAGAGAAGGAAACTTGGGGATTTAAGAAAGCAACATTACAGTCTTGCAGGAGAGGCAGAAGGATGGGAAGTCAATGAGGTAAGATTTTACTTTCTGTGCAGAGGTTACCTGATGACACGGTATTACAAATTCATTATCTGTATTATAAAATTCAAAGACTGATTTTTTTAAATACAAAAATGTGAATTCTCAACAGACTAATACACCTATAACAGTAATATTATTAATATTATAATGTAGTTTAGGGGTTAGGGTTAGGGTTAGGGTTAGGGGTTTGTGTGGCAGAAATCAAGAAAAGAATTACAATAGCGACTTCAAAACTTGCACAATTGAAAAATCTTTAGGAAGGCACCAGCTGTAAAGCTAAATTACATCTGATTTGATGAAGTATATTTTCAGTAGCAATTTACGGTTGTGAAAGATGGACACTTAATAAATCTGTAGCAAAGAGAATAGCTGTCTGAAATAAGATGCTACAGAAAGATTTTGAAAATGTTATGGACAGCGAAAAAAAAAAATCAAGAAATGATAAGAACATTAAACATTGAAGAGAGTTGGCTATTATAATTATAATAAAAAAGCCGAGATATATTGGCCATATAAAGAGACGTAACAGCATGGAAAAATTAGTAATGGAAGGTGTGGTTCCTGGAAGCAGAGGTAAGGGCTGTCAAAGACAACAGTGAATAAGAGACATCTCAGATTAAACGTGCACCTCACTGCGACAAGTTAACTCACTGAGAAGTTCATTGAGAAGTTCACTGAGAAGTTCAGAAGATACATAAAGATGACAGCGTTCTGGAAAGAATATGTCACCTGACGAAGATATCTAATATAGTATTTCTTATATTCCAATATAAAACATGTGATTCAGTGGTAATTCCCACATTGGAAACAGCTAGAACGTGCGTTGTTGAAATATAAATAAAAACTTACACTACGACAGTCACAAAACCTACATATGTATGCACACACAAATAGCTTTAATTACAAAGTTTATGCACGTAGACGAAAATAAATCCTCATCTTATGAGTCAAGTCAAAGTCAAGTTAAAATACATAAATTTTTTTAAAAACAAATTATATTAAAGTAAAATGGAAAATTTTGATTTGAAATTTTAAAAAAAACATCACTCACAAAATAGGAAAAACTCCATATAAACATTCATAAAAGTTCCATATAAACATTCATAAAAGTTCCATATAAACATTCATAAAAGTTCCATAACATTCATAAAATTAATTGTAAGAGGATAGAGTCAAAACTTGCACACGACAGAGTTTGAAATTTTGATGCACATGGCGTCAGTGTTTATTTTAAAATTATATTTTGTATTACCCATGGAGTCAATGTTTTATTTTAAATTATATTTTGTAACTCCCTTACGCATTGTGTTTATATAGTGGAGAGCTACCATTTTATATATTTTACAGATCCACAGGGGATATTTCATAACCTCTGTCACAAGCAGCACATTCTAAGTGACCATATCCCCTGTACCGTGGTTGTTAAGTCGTGAATTACAAAGTGAAGCTAGAGCAGATGGTTGTTTCGTACTTATTTCTATGTGACGAAGATTCCCAAAATTTGTGTGAAAGGGTTTTAAAGGTCATACACCTGAATTGAACCAAGATGGACTATTGTTGAAATGGACATGCGTCTCCATTAGTTAGTTTGTTCTTTTCGTGCCACAGACGGCACATAGGCAGAGGTTTTGATTCTCCATGTGTAACTGTCCGCAACACATCACCATAACGCGTCTCCATAAAGAGACTTTATTATAATACTCACCAACCAATCAACATAGAGAATAGTCGAGCAGGCACAGTAGAAAGTGAACTACAGATGAGACAGACGTTTCCTCAGAATATTTGTCCGGGAAAACATGAATCAGAAAGCGGTTGAAGCAACTACAAAACATTTGTGCAAACCACTCTTAAGGTATTCTTACGGACCTCTTCGGTATGCACGGGATCATTTCTGACAAGGTACAAAGTCATACTGCTCAGAGGAAATGTTCTTCTGAATATATTTCAGAAAATTACGTGTAACATCGAAAAGTGATGTACTTTTCTGGCCGTTGTTATCATTTAGAAGTTGTCATCGTTCAGACATCATGAATTGGTTGCTTGGTCGTGTGTAGATTCAGTGGTTCATGGGCTAATGCGCTTTGAGTCAGCACCATGACTTAAACATCGTGCTGTGTATGATCAGAACTGAATGGGTCACTCTTCTCAACAATGCACAGAGCATTACATGGATCTACTGTCCAGGTCATGCTGGGGTCAGGGGAAACGAAAAGGCGATGTGTTCGCTGGTAAAACCTTGGTGAACGGCACCGAGATAAGAAGAGACAGGATTGAATTGATTAGAGCAGTCATTGATACCCGATACCCTATGAGAAGATGAGGAGGAGGTCAAATGAGACAATGTACATATTCAGAGAATGATAGAAATTAGAGAGACTAGAGACGATGGGAGAAACTGCTCCCTTTTTGGAAGGATCAGAAGAACCCATAATCAGCAACTGAGTTTATACACTTTTATATGGCTGACGGAACGGCAAGCAGAGCATATATGGGAATGCCCCCAGTGCTGTGACGCTTGTTCCTAATCAAGAACAGCATATTTTTAGATGTCATCGAATAAGCTAGGACACATTGCGTCCCTCAAAGTCAGGAGGACTAGCCAATAGGACTAACTAGATTTAATTCTTAATTGCTGTGTTCTACTTATCAACTAAATAGCTTCCATCATATAAAGAAAAGTTCTGGAATATTCCAACAGTCTCTGGTTGTAGTGTTTCATGTGGTGGGCACAGCACAGTCTGGGTTTAGTTGAATTTGTTTACATATTGTATTCTGTATATAGCAATTCAGCACTTTCTGGTTTAGCAGGCATGCAAATTTAGCGAAACAAACTGTAGTACATTGGATTTCCTTTATAAAAAAATGTTTATGCACTCATATAATATATATGTAATAAACAAATCTGCAGAATACATTAAACAATAAATATAATTTGGGATTTTGAAAAGTGTTAAATAGGAAGTTGTGTTATAGTTGTATGTGTTATAGAAGGTTTCAACTGTATGATACGCAATATTATACCACAACATGGGAAATAACCAAGAGAACAAGGGACAGGGACAGTAATCTTGTCTGCTGTTCAATAACCCTTTACTTCATCCAGAACAGTGTCAAATGGGCTCAGCTCAGCCACCAATCATGTCTTGTCCGTCACATATTGTGGGTCACTTTCAAGATGCTTTCTAGCCTTTGCACAATATTTCTTGTGTGCCCAATTGGCTCTGCTCCACTGGTTGTTGATACCATGAAAAATAACATCGTGTTGACATGCGATATCTGTACGAATATCTGTCTTCTTTTTCTTCAGCATTCATCCTCAAACTCCCGCTGGGTCTCTCTTGTTACAGGAGACATCCTCATACTCCTGCTGGGTCTCTCTTGTTACAGGAGACATCCTCAAACTCCTGCTGGGTCTCTCTTGTTACAGGAGACATCCTCAAACTCCTGCTGGGTCTCTCTTGTTACAGGAGAAATCCTCAAACTCCTGCTGGGTCTCTCTTGTTACAGGAGAAATCCTCAAACTCCTGCTGGGTCTCTCTTGTTACAGGAGACATCCTCAAACTCCTGCTGGGTCTCTCTTGTTACAGGAGACATCCTCAAACTGCTGCTGGGTCTCTCTTGTTACAGGAGACATCCTCAAACTCCTGCTGGGTCTCTCTTGTTACAGGAGACATCCTCATACTCCTGCTGGGTCTCTCTTGTTACAGGAGACATCCTCAAACTGCTGCTGGGTCTCTCTTGTTACAGGAGACATCCTCAAACTCCTGCTGGGTCTCTCTTGTTACAGGAGACATCCTCAAACTCCTGCTGGGTCTCTCTTGTTACAGGAGACATCCTCAAACTCCCGCTGGGTCTCTCTTGTTACAGGAGACATCCTCAAACTCCCGCTGGGTCTCTCTTGTTACAGGAGAAATCCTCAAACTCCTGCTGGGTCTCTCTTGTTACAGGAGACATCCTCATACTCCTGCTGGGTCTCTCTTGTTACAGGAGACATCCTCAAACTCCTGCTGGGTCTCTCTTGTTACAGGAGACATCCTCAAACTCCTGCTGGGTCTCTCTTGTTACAGGAGAAATCCTCAAACTCCTGCTGGGTCTCTCTTGTTACAGGAGAAATCCTCAAACTCCTGCTGGGTCTCTCTTGTTACAGGAGACATCCTCAAACTCCTGCTGGGTCTCTCTTGTTACAGGAGACATCCTCAAACTGCTGCTGGGTCTCTCTTGTTACAGGAGACATCCTCAAACTCCTGCTGGGTCTCTCTTGTTACAGGAGACATCCTCATACTCCTGCTGGGTCTCTCTTGTTACAGGAGACATCCTCAAACTGCTGCTGGGTCTCTCTTGTTACAGGAGACATCCTCAAACTCCTGCTGGGTCTCTCTTGTTACAGGAGACATCCTCAAACTCCTGCTGGGTCTCTCTTGTTACAGGAGACATCCTCAAACTCACGCTGGGTCTCTCTTGTTACAGGAGACATCCTCAAACTCCCGCTGGGTCTCTCTTGTTACAGGAGAAATCCTCAAACTCCTGCTGGGTCTCTCTTGTTACAGGAGACATCCTCAAACTCCTGCTGGGTCTCTCTTGTTACAGGAGACATCCTCAAACTCCTGCTGGGTCTCTCTTGTTACAGGAGACATCCTCAAACTCCCGCTGGGTCTCTCTTGTTACAGGAGACATCCTCAAACTCCCGCTGGATCTCTCTTGTTACAGGAGACATCCTCAAACTCCTGCTGGGTCTCTCTTTAACATTGATCCTGCTAGGTTTCCAGTAGAATGCAGTCCAGAGAATGGAAATGTGCAGTGTCATCATTTTATTTGTGCCAATGACCCGACACATCCGTCTTTGACGAAGGAAAATCTGTCTAAACATTATGACTTTATAGGAATATAAAACCACAAATTGTATGCCATCTAAACTTAGAAAATCCCAGTAGTTCTCACATTGTATGTCATATAAACTTAGAAAATCCCAGTAGCTCTTACCAAATGTCATAATGCTGATTTAGTTAATGATTGTTGTATGGTGAATGTTTATACCCTATTGTTGTAGATTGTGTCTGATTAATTCATTGGAAACATATGGTAATGGACTATATTATTTTCCCCAATTATTTCATATTTTCCATGCCAGTAATTTCCTGTGGAATTTAATTATTTAAGGGGAGGTTGGTGGTTTACCCGAATGTTTCAAGAAAACATCTCCAGAGAATTCTTCTACCCCTGATGCTGAAAGGCAACAAAAAGTTTAGCGAATAGATAGAAGTTGTTGCTAGTGTATCTTATTCGTGGCCCAGCGGTCAACACAGATTTTATTTGACCGGAGCTGTTTTCTAGGCAATATAAATATGTTTAGTAGGTTGCCATTACTTTCTGAATGGTCCAGATGCAGCTGTGCTTGATGTAGGATTTGAACTTTGTACCTTCGCCATCCGAAACGCGCTCAGTGTCACAGAGGTGGACTCTTATAATAATAGTACAGTTATTATCCTATAAAATATATGGTTTTATTCGTTTTAACAGACTGTCTGAAGCAAGCTTGTATCAATTGGAGTTTATCAGGCCAGAGTACAGTTTTCTCATGCTTATAAAATGAAACATCGATGAAACTGCATTAAAACTCTAAAAAAACCAATAGACAAATTATGAGAGTAGGAAGTAATATAGCTTTATTTATTACAAATGCATTTCTGGCAACAGGGGTCTGGACTTCTAGTTCAGGGTGCAAAGAATAGGACCACTGTCTTCTTTTCAGACATGTCATATGAGGTGAATAATGAAAGTTGGGGAAAAGGCTGTTAGAAAGTCGATGTTTCAGGTCTGAAGATGGTGAATCACATAAACTTTCTGCAATAAGAAAAAAAAATAGTGTATTTATATCATGTGCAGCCTGTAAATAGAGAGGGGGCGGGGACGGGGTGGTTGTGGGAATGAACAACTCCCCCAAAGCACGAGCAAACATTAGGTTAAACTATCAACCTCCCCTTAATTGCTTTCCAAATTTAACCCACAATAATCCTCGAAATTCTTACAAAAATTATCTAAATGCTTACACAAATCCTCTAAATGCTTACAAAAGCAGATTTATTTAGGTAAACCCTTTCCCCATATTTAGTAAAATCAATATAATTTTAATTTAATTAATATAAATAACATCTAAAGACTATTTCATGTGTGCCACCATTTTGGAATAACATACTATCCCGGGCGATCTAATTTTAGTAACACATTCGCTACGGTTGCCGTATTTCTGAAGTATAACTGTTACGATGATTGTCGCAGTTTGTCACCACGGATTTATAATGGAAATTCGACAACCATCAAAATTGATAAGTAAAAGTGTTAAGGCCTCTTTGTAAAAATATTATATTTTATTAATCAAACCATATTACTTTGCTTTTCAATTTTTTGCGTATAACAAGAATAATTGATGAAATTCTAGATTACCGTGTAGTGTTGTGTTATGTTGCTAAATTTATATTATTTAAATCGATCATCGCCAATGATATTAGTTTGGAGATCTGGTCACTGATGATGCAGTCCTATTGGATCCCAACTATAGAGTGACAGCAGATGTGAGTTTGCAACCATTGCACGATGAGCCGTTGTTTGCTGTCAGCACAGTTGTAGTACATCAATCAATATTGTTGTTGCTTGTTTTTTTACCTTCTCCTAGTTTTTAACTGATGAATTCCTTTTATTTTTCTTTAAAAAAATTTATGATAACTGCTTGTAATTTCCTGTCCTGATTTTTTCCCATTTATTTGCTCAGTATTTTTTTGTTATTTATTTTGGATTGCAATTATGTTGGTATGTTAAAAATGTTTTAATGTTTGTTGCTTTAGTTGCATTTATGTTGCTTTTATGTACTTTTTCCTAATGAAAGTTGACTATTTTAGTTTGGTATAACATGTTCAATCTGGCGTGTCAGAATGGTTTCATTTCTTGTAAAATAAGAAATATAAAAAAAGATTTAATAGATTTGTTGGTCATTTTGGTTCATTTTCAGATTTAATTTCAATTTATTGACTCAAATACAAGAAGAGATTGTATTTAATACAAGAAAGGGGTGAAGCTGTACAGATACACTATTTACCATGAGACAACTAAGTGAAAAAGCAATTGAATACAATAGAGATCTTAACACAGTATTAATAGACCAGGAAAAGACATTCGACAAAGTAGATAGAAACATTCTCTGGGAAACCTTAGAAAATTATAACATCAGAGGCCAGCGGTTAGACAATTATAAATGCGTTATACCAAAAAATATCAAAGCTCAATAAGGACAAAAGATAGAATGGCTGAACCTTTTGAAACAAGATCAGGAGTAAGATAAGGCTGTGTGCTCTAACCTCTACTTTTCAACATATACACGGACAGAATAATAAAAGAAGCTCGCATCAACAAAGAGAAAAATATTCAAGTAAATCTGATGAGGAATTTAACCTGTAGCAGCCCAGAGAAATAAAGCATACTTTCTCTGGCTCCCTGTCATTTTTTATGATTTCTGATTATTCTGGACGTGTTTGCTTTTTTTACAATAGTTTTTATTTATTGAGTTATTGATTTCAAATTTGGAGACAATAGAGACAAGTGGATACTGGATATTGTTTGTAGATGTTGTTTGATTGTCTGTGTCAGTGTTATGTTGTGGACAACCAACATGGACAGTGTGGACAAATGCACACAAAAGACTTAACAGTTTCAAGGTCATCCATAGGTTGTCTGTAGAAAACACAGCTCCTCAAATTTCTCGTCATAAATGACAGAATTTACATCCCTATTTAATATTATCATCTCCCTCAACCCCCCATACATTGATCTACAGTACCTACAACATCTCCCTCAACCCCCATACATTGATCTACAGTACATACAACATCTCCCTCAACCCCCCATACATTGATCTACAGTACCTGCAACATCTCCCTCAACCCCCATACATTGATCTACAGTACCTGCAACATCTCCCTCAACCCCCATACATTGATCTACAGTACCTGCAACATCTCCCTCAACCCCCCATACATTGATCTACAGTACCTACAACATCTCCCTCAACCCCCATACATTGATCTACAGTACCTACAACATCTCCCTCAACCCCCCATACATTGATCTACAGTACATACAACATCTCCCTCAACCCTCCATACATTGATCTACAGTACCTACAACATCTCCCTCAACCCCCCATACATTGATCTACAGTACCTGCAACATCTCCCTCAACCCCCATACATTGATCTACAGTACCTACAACATCTCCCTCAGCCCCCCATACATTGATCTACAGTACATACAACATCTCCCTCAACCCCCCCCCATACATTGATCTACAGTACCTACAACATCTCCCTCAACCCCCCCATACATTGATCTACAGTACCTGCAACATCTCCCTCAACCCCCCATACATTGATCTACAGTACCTGCAACATCTCCCTCAACCCCCCATACATTGATCTACAGTACCTGCAACATCTCCCTCAACCCCCCATACATTGATCTACAGTACATGCAACATCTCCCTCAACCCCCCATACATTGATCTACAGTACATGCAACATCTCCCTCAGCCCCCCATACATTGATCTACAGTACCTGCAACATCTCCCTCAACCCCCATACATTGATCTACAGTACCTGCAACATCTCCCTCAACCCCCATACATTGATCTACAGTACCTGCAACATCTCCCTCAACCCCCATACATTGATCTACAGTACCTGCAACATCTCCCTCAACCCCCCATACATTGATCTACAGTACCTGCAACATCTCCCTCAACCCCCATACATTGATCTACAGTACATGCAACATCTCCCTCAGCCCCCCATACATTGATCTACAGTACCTACAACATCTCCCTCAGCCCCCCCCATACATTGATCTACAGTACCTGCAACATCTCCCTCAACCCCCATACATTGATCTACAGTACCTGCAACATCTCCCTCAACCCCCATACATTGATCTACAGTACCTGCAACATCTCCCTCAACCCCCCATACATTGATCTACAGTACCTACAACATCTCCCTCAACCCCCATACATTGATCTACAGTACATACAACATCTCCCTCAACCCCCCATACATTGATCTACAGTACCTGCAACATCTCCCTCAACCCCCATACATTGATCTACAGTACCTGCAACATCTCCCTCAACCCCCATACATTGATCTACAGTACCTGCAACATCTCCCTCAACCCCCCATACATTGATCTACAGTACCTACAACATCTCCCTCAACCCCCATACATTGATCTACAGTACCTACAACATCTCCCTCAACCCCCCATACATTGATCTACAGTACATACAACATCTCCCTCAACCCTCCATACATTGATCTACAGTACCTACAACATCTCCCTCAACCCCCCATACATTGATCTACAGTACCTGCAACATCTCCCTCAACCCCCATACATTGATCTACAGTACCTACAACATCTCCCTCAACCCCCCATACATTGATCTACAGTACATACAACATCTCCCTCAACCCCCCCCCCCCATACATTGATCTACAGTACCTACAACATCTCCCTCAACCCCCCCATACATTGATCTACAGTACCTACAACATCTCCCTCAACCCCCCCATACATTGATCTACAGTACCTGCAACATCTCCCTCAACCCCCCATACATTGATCTACAGTACCTGCAACATCTCCCTCAACCCCCCATACATTGATCTACAGTACATGCAACATCTCCCTCAACCCCCCATACATTGATCTACAGTACATGCAACATCTCCCTCAGCCCCCCATACATTGATCTACAGTACCTGCAACATCTCCCTCAACCCCCATACATTGATCTACAGTACCTGCAACATCTCCCTCAACCCCCATACATTGATCTACAGTACCTGCAACATCTCCCTCAACCCCCATACATTGATCTACAGTACCTGCAACATCTCCCTCAACCCCCCATACATTGATCTACAGTACCTGCAACATCTCCCTCAACCCCCATACATTGATCTACAGTACATGCAACATCTCCCTCAGCCCCCCATACATTGATCTACAGTACCTACAACATCTCCCTCAACCCCCCATACATTGATCTACAGTACCTGCAACATCTCCCTCAACCCCCATACATTGATCTACAGTACCTGCAACATCTCCCTCAACCCCCCCCCATACATTGATCTACAGTACCTGCAACATCTCCCTCAACCCCCATACATTGATCTACAGTACATGCAACATCTCCCTCAACCCCCCATACATTGATCTACAGTACATGCAACATCTCCCTCAACCCCCCATACATTGATCTACAGTACCTACAACATCTCCCTCAACCCCCCATACATTGATCTACAGTACCTGCAACACTGACGCCTTACAAATCATCTTCGTCTGAAGCAGTATCCATGAAGAATTCCTGAACAATGGTATCCCTGAAGTTAGGTCCATAGAGTATGGCTTGCAAACATGAAGAGGTTGCTTAAATAAACTCTATATTTGATGTTTTATTATTATATGATTGCTCATCATCGAATCACGGCACCTGTAGCTTCAATACACTGTATATTTGATGTTTGACTTTTACACAGTTGCATGTCACCAGATCACAGCATATGTAGTTATCTAAACTGTTGATCTCATAATTTAAAAAAAATAATTTGTGGTATATCCTATTCAGGATGTAGCCATTAACCCGGCATTTTTTGGCTGGAGTGATTTTCTAGACATTATAAATATGTTCAGTATTTTTCCATGGCTTTCTGAACGGTCCGGATACACAATTGCCTGCAGTATAATTTGAACCTGGTACCTTGTCCATCACAGAGACACTCTGTACCACTTCACCACAGAGCCAGAAAAATCTCATTTTATTCATGTCATCCTGGAATATTTAGATCAGATTATGGTACATGCCTATTCCTCAATAAAGGTTGGTTACATAGATACTCCAATATGTTCTGTCTTTTGTCTTGCGGTAAACTCTGATAAACTAGTTTGCCCACCTCTCGATGAGTACCTCTCATTTGTATCTTTTTCTACCTCTTTATTTATGCCCTTCAACTCTTTCCCCTCCACCAGGAATGTTTTCAGCAAGGTATCATGTCTTTCTTAATTAACCAGTTGGGCAAAGGATATCCGACAAGGCAGAGAGTGTCGCAGTAACAAAACCAAGAATCGATAACAACCATGTTAATGTAATATTATTACTGGTAACTAATATATATACATGTGTGTTCCCAGTGGCGACCTACGGCTGTGAAACATGGACACGTAATAAATAAGTGACAAAGAGAATTGCTGTCTTCAAAATCGGATGCCACAGACAAATTTTGAGAATATCCTGTACAGCAAATAGATGAATCAAGAAGTGATAAGAATAGTAAACATGGAAGAATGTGGGTCTAAACATTATAACAAGAAAACTGAGATTTTTTAGCCATAGAAAGATGCATTACAGAATGGAAAAATTAATAATGGAAGGCATGGTTACTAGTAATGGACGGCACGACAGTGATGGATAAGAGATATTTCATAGTGTTTAAACTTGCTCTTAAATGAGGCAGGTCAACTTTTCCAGAAGTAGGAGGAGTTCCGAACATTCATCAAGAAGATTACATTCTAGAAAGAATTTCACTTTAATAATAGTGTTTTTTCTTCACGTTCATTCTCAAACTCCCACTGGATCTTTCTTGTAGCAGGACAATGGTCCTACTAGATTTCCAGTAGGATGTAGTCCAGAGAATGAAATTGCATTGTGTTGTATTTTGTTTTTTTTCTGCCAATGACCTGACACATCTGTCTTCTGCGAATAATAGTGTATAAGATCATGTACTTCTGGTACAAGTAGAAGGGAGGGATATGTGATGGTCAAGAGATTGACAGATTACAATGTATCAAGAGTGTACTGCAGCAACAGAAAACATGGGACATTATATACCTTCTGTGCAGGAATGGCACCTTACAGAAGTGTGCGGTGTTGTTGTTTGTGTTATTTGACCGGTCCATATTGATATACATAATATGCACATTGAAAGTCTTGACTAAAATCACATCTTCTTTAGGAATTTGGTGTCGTCGAAGACAGAAAATGCCTTGACTCAAGTTGCGAGTGGGTGCCATCTGAGCTGACTTTGTTCAAATCCCTTTTTCTGCATTATGATTTTTCTTCAGATATATCGAGGGATATTCACCTGCTATTTCAGAAATTCCGTGTTATGTTCTATTTAATATTGTATGCTTAATGTTCTATACCTAATGTTCTATACCTAATGTTCTATGATGATAATGATTGAACAATAATAGTTTTTTTTAAACCCCTGAAATTTCTTATTTTTTTCTCTTCATTTTGCAGCATTCTTCTGCATGTTTACAATTTAAAAAACAAAAATCAAATACATTGTAGGATTAAGATAAGAGATTAATGTGATTACAAGATAAGAGGTTAATGTGATTGCAAGTGATTCTTCTGCTTATTAATTGGTTCATTTAAAAAAACAATTCGATCATCAGACTTGTTGCCAGGACCAAGTTGTATAGTCTGACTTGAGCATGATTATGTGGCTTTATCTGCATGATATACATATGGCAAAATTAGTTATTTCTGCTGAAGGATGACATTTTTGTAGAGATCATAATTCCATAGTTGCGTGCATCTGCATTTTTTTGGTTATATTTTTGTGCACCCTTTCTTTAGAAGCACCATGTTAGTTATATGCTGATGGAAGCAATAATTACAAACTGTTTACTGGATTGATATAAATACGTAATGTGAATCTTTACTTGGTTAATTGAAATAGTAATGTGAATTTTTACTTTATTGATTGAAATAATCGTGTGAATATTTACTTTGTTGATTGAAATAGTAATTTATTCACTCATGTCTTAATTTTTTTTTAAAAGACATGTGTGTCATGTAAATTAATTACTTGTAGATCAACTCTGTCTGAAACTTCCCCTGTGATGTACATACTGTCTCTGTCCAAAACTTCACCTGTGATGTACACAAAGTAGACCAGCTCTGTACAAAAGTTCACCTGTGATGTACACAAAGTAGATCAGCTCTGTCCAAAACTTCACCTGTGATGTACACAAAGTAGATCAGCTCTGTCCAATACTTCACCTGTGATGTACACAAAGTAGATCAGCTCTGTCCGAAACTTCACCTTTATAAAGGTCTACATTCCTGTCTTGCTATTTCCCGTTGCCAGATTTACTCAGAAGTTATTGAACACATTTTCTGAATAACAGAATTTAGTTTTTTGTTTGTAGCATTTTATCAACATAATCTTCCTGTTTTTACAATCATGTTTTCTTCCTGTTTTTACAATCATGTTTTCTTCCTGTTTTTACAATCATGTTTTCTTCCTGTTTTTACAATCATGTTTTCTTCCTGTTTTTACAATCATGTTTTCTTCCTGCTTTTACGATCATATTTTCTTCCTGCTTTTACGATCATGTTTTCTTCCTGCTTTTACAATCATGTTTTCTTCCTGCTTTTACGATCATATTTTCTTCCTGCTTTTACGATCATATTTTCTTCCTGCTTTTACGATCATGTTTTCTTCCTGCTTTTACGATCATGTTTTCTTCCTGCTTTTACAATCATGTTTTCTTCCTGTTTTACAATCATGTTTTCTTTTGAATTCCTACCATCCCTCTTTTCCCTTCCTTTTTTCATCAAGAAGATGCTTTAAAAGCAGCCTGTTCCAATTGCAGCAGACTTTCCTAAAATTGTATCAGACCTACGTTGTCCAATTTAACAATTATATTTCTGCAATATCTTTGTTTACTAAATGTTTAGTAAAGTTTAAGTTTACATCTGCTATTTTTTTTATTAGTTCTATTAATTGTACTCACCAGTATTGGAAGAGGATACCTGGATTTTTAATTTAGGGTGTAAAGAATACATTGTGTTCTTTTCAGAAATTTGTAGGAGGTGGCTAGCAAAAGTTGGGATGGACCTGTCACCCATGAAGGTTGAGGGATGGACCTGTCACCCTTGAAGGTTGGGGGATGGACCTGTCACCCATGAAGGTTGGGGGATGGACCTGTCACCCATGAAGGTTGGGGGATGGACCTGTCACCCATGAAGGTTGGGGGATGGACCTGTCACCCATGAACGTTGGGGGATGGACTTGTCACCCATGAAGGTTGGGGAATGGACCTGTCACCCATGAAGGTTGGGGAATGGACCTGTCACCCATGAAGGTTGGGGGATGGACCTGTCACCCATGAAGGTTGGGGGATGGACCTGTCACCCATGAAGGTTGGGGGATGGACCTGTCACCCATGAACGTTGGGGGATGGACTTGTCACCCATGAAGGTTGGGGAATGGACCTGTCACCCATGAAGGTTGGGGAATGGACCTGTCACCCATGAAGGTTGGGGGATGGACCTGTCACCCATGAAGTTTGGGGGATGGACCTGTCACCCATGAAGGTTGGGGGATGGACCTGTCACCCATGAAGTTTGGGGGATGGAGCTGTCACCCATGAAGGTTGGGGGGATGGACCTGTCACCCATGAAGGTTGGGGGGATGGACCTGTCACCCATGAAGGTTGGGGGATGGACCTGTCACCCATGAAGGTTGGGGGATGGACCTGTCACCCATGAAGGTTGGGGGATGGACCTGTTACCCATGAAGGTGGGGGGATGGACCTGTCACCCTTGAAAACGTCATTGTCACATCATGCCCTGCTTCACTTTCATACTCGTCTTCTGTCAAATGGTCCCTGTGGATGACGGAGGGATGCAGGACAGTGAACATTGTACTTTTGTCCTTTCGTGGCAGACTCCTAGGGGGCTAGGAATGCTAGGTGTGCCTTCACTGCAGACGGATCACCAAATCTGATGACAGAATGACGAAGTAGTGGGTACAGACATATCTGCTGCACTCATTGCAAGACTTGATGATATCTGCTGCACTCCTTGCAAGACATGATGATATCTGCTGCACTCCTTGCAAGACTTGATGATATCTGCTGCACTCCTTGCAAGACTTGATGATATCTGCTGCACTCCTTGCAAGACTGATGATATCTGCTGCACTCCTTGCAAGACTTGATGATATCTGCTGCACTCCTTGCAAGACTTGATGATATCTGCTGCACTCCTTGCAAGACTTGATGATATCTGCTGCACTCCTTGCAAGACTTGATGATATCTTCTGCACTCCTTGCAAGACTTGATGATATCTGCTGCACTCTTTGCAAGACTTGATGATATCTGCTGCACTCCTTGCAAGACTTGATGATACTTCAGTGCTGCCGCAATGGAATACCTCCTTCTGGGAACTAAACATGCTTTCATAAATGCCCCTTAATAAAACCATGCATTTGAGGCAGCAAACCGTATGTGTTTGAATCTCACCCCTCCACCAAAGACGGATGTGTCAGGCCATTGGCACAAATAAAAACTGTGACACAATGCATTTCCATTCTCTGCTACATTCTGCTGGAAATCTAGTAGGAACGTGGTCCTGCTACAAGGGAGATCCAGCGGAAGTTTGAGAATGAACGCTGAAGAAGATGAAGAATCTCACCTCAGTTACTCAACTGAGGACTTACCAGTATGTTTTTGTCAGAAATGCTTTGAGTTATTAAGAGCTACCTGCGGACAGCAACATCATCATCATTAATTTTACTTTGTTTTTAGTAGCATTACGACCACTACATGGAGACCTCCATAGCTCATCATGCACCACCACATGAAGACCACACCTCTATATCCCATCTTGCACCACTACATGGAGACCACACCTCCATATCCCATCTTGCACCACTACATGGAGACCACACCTCCATATCCCATCTTGTACCACTACATGGAGACCACACCTCCATATCCCTTCATGCTGGTGTTTGTGGTAACGAGAGAACATTAATTTCATATGATCTAATTCTCGAAGATGAGTTATGACTGAATGTTATCATCATCGCCGTACATCAGACAAATCCTATAGGTGCTCCAATCCCCATCTCAATAAATCCACCAGAGAGTAATGGTTCCAGTTGGATGCTGGTTTATCAGTTACTTTGTACATCTATTATGTTTCTTTTACGGGCTGTTATGAACTTTATATCTTGTGAGCAACCATGAATCACACTTTTGAAACTCTTATGAGCGAACAAAGTCCTTGAATGCATTAGCTATGTCATACTTATCCATTGATGTACCTACTGACAATGTGGCCTCCAATATGTTTTTACAGTAAACTGTATTCAATGAAGTGTGTTCAGAATTGCCCAATGTGGCACAGCGACTCTAACACAGGGGCTCACATAGTTTAGAAGTATAATTGCCCAATGTAACACAGCAATAAAAAAAAGGTACTCAACATCGCTGAGAAGTATAATTGCCAATGTAACACAGCAATACCAACAAAGGTTCTCACATCGCTGAGAAGTATAATTGCCCAATGTAACACAGCAATACCAACAAAGGTTCTCACATCGCTGAGAAGTATAATTGGCCAATGTAACACAGCAAAACCAACAAAGGTTCTCACATCGCTGAGAAGTATAATTGCCCAATGTAACACAGCAATACCAACAAGGGTTCTCACATCGCTGAGAAGTATCAAAATATCAGAGGCACAGAGAGAACATGCTTTACAATAGGCGAGAACAACAAACACATATGTGTCCAACTTTGACCATACGTGTCCGTCCAAATGTGGCAGGGAATTCTTTGCCAGAATTGGGGTTATTTAGTCATCGCCTCAGAGATGATAACCAGAGATGATAACCAGAGATGATACCAGAGATGATACCAGAGATGATACCAGAGATGATACCAGAGATGATACCAGAGATGATACCAGAGATGCAATAACACAAGTAGAAACTGTTGATATGATCGTCTACAGCGGCGGACTGCTATTATTATTATTTAATGAGCGGATGTGATTTTAGAAAAAAAGAAATTTTGAGAGGAGCAGAAACAAAGTACTGGAGCAACAGAGAGAATGCCATGGTTATGTGTACGAGTCCTGCTGGAGACGGACGTGTCGGGCCATGAATATATATATGAGTAAATGATAAAAGATTTGTTTCTGATAACTTCCTGTACAGATATGAAGTTAAGAAGAAAGATGTTTCAACAGTAGCGCCTTCATCAACTTCAACTTCCACATGCAAAATAGATCAGAAGTGGGAAATTAGAGGGGCATTAGAGCAACAAAGATAAACCAAAAAGTACAGCTGAAGATGGATGTTTCAGGCCATTGACTGAAATAAAATGATGACACAGGGTATTTCCATTCTCTGAACTACATGCTGCTGAAAATCTAGTAGGATCATTGTCCTTCTACAAGAGAAATCCAGTGGGAGTTTGATATTGAACGCTGAAGAAGAAGAAAAAGACCAGAAATTAAAATTAAATTTTTTTAAAAACACCAAAATTGTGAAACAACAGTTAAGAAATAATATGATTTTTCTAATATAAATATTTCACAAATTTCGAAATATATAATTATATAATAATTAGGTCAATAAAAAGGTACAATTTCAACAGTTAAAAAAATTATTTTGGACATTAATTTGATTAAAAATGTGTTTTTCAGAAGAGATGATCACATGACGGGAGCTGAACGAGACATTTAAATACCGGAGATATGCTTCTCTTCTCCCCCCACGAAGTGATGCTCGAATTTTCAACTTTTCATTTCACAAACTCTGACAGGACTCTCATAATGACTGTAACCATGGTGACAACGCATGAGATAGCTGCCTGGTTGGATTTGTCAGGGGCAGATAAAAGCAACAGATTTGTCTTACATAAGTGATGTAATTTGTTTTGTTTTATTGGAAGCACTGGTATTTTTTGTATCCAAGTTTGATATTCTGTGAATAGTGGTGGTAGTGATATTAGAATTATGGTTGCAGTGGTAAGTTATATGTGTATATGTATAGCTTTATGATATTTGTCAGTCTACAATGTATAGTTTGTTGGTATTGTAAGTTTGATGTATAGTTTGTTGGAATTATTAGTCTAATAGTATAGTTTGTTGAAATTATGTCTGAAAATATAGTTTGTTGAAATTATAAATCTGAAAATATAGTTTTTTATAGTCAGAAGCCTGAAAGGATTTTTTTAGACTCATAAGTCTGAAAGTATAGCTTGTTAGAATTATTTCTGAAAGTATAGTTTGTTAGTATTTGAGTATAGTTTGATAGAAGTTGAGTCTGTCAATAGTTTTTTAGAATTTGAAAGTATAGCTTGTTAGAATTTGAGAGATAGCTTGTTAGAATTTGAGAGTATAGTTTGTTAGAAGTTGAGTCTGAGATTATTGCATGTTATAATTTGGGTCTGAGTGTGTAGTGTGTTAGCAATTAAGAGTATAGTTTTGTTAGAATATGAGAGTATATTTTTGTTTAATTTTAAACTCCTGGTATAGTGTGTTAGAATTTGAATTTGAGATTAAATTTTGTTAGAATGTAAGTCTGAGAGTATTGAAAATGTAAGACTAGTATACTATGTAGGATTTGTAAGTTTGAGAGTAGTTTAAAAGTCTGAGAGAGTATAATTTATTAGAATTGTAAGTCGGAGAATATATGTGAAATCTGGATGGGCGTATAAGCTAGTTTTAAAAAAATATTGTCTCAAACCACAAAATATTCAATGTTACAACATTGAAGCAGTCAGAACATTGAAGCAGTCAGAACATTGAAGCAGTCAGAACATTGAAGCAGTCAGAACATTGAAACAGTCAGAACATTGAAGCAGTCAGAACATTGAAACAGTCACAACATTGAAATAATTACTGTCTACTTGAAATGTCTTACCATGTTCTCTTTAACCTTAAGTAAGCCAGATTAAAATAACACTATATATTTCCGACCACTGGATTATTTTTTTTTGAAATTTTTTGTTTTTAAAGATTAAAATTTGTTAGTGCATATTTAAATACAGAATTGCATACTGCAAATATGTGTGTAGTTTGTTATTCTGTGCGTTGTACCAGAGGTGTGAGCATGTGATGAAAATGTTTTTTCACAAAAAACAGACAAAAACAGCCACATGTGGGTGTTTGAAAAACGTATTAACCTTTTTGTTATTAGAGATGTTTCAAAAAATTTTTCACATCTAAATAAATAATTGAGTACTGCATATATTTGTTTGTCTATGTTTTGTTTGTGTACGTATGATACAAGAGACATGAGAAACAGAAAAACAACAAAATCAAATCACAAAAATGTTTTTTCGATAATTGCGCGACTTTATTTATTTTCCAACATGGCAACCCTGAAAACAGGTTTAAACACACCTAAATCTATTGTATTTGTATAGTTT
This sequence comes from Meghimatium bilineatum, assembly GCA_034231615.1. NCBI lineage: Eukaryota > Metazoa > Mollusca > Gastropoda > Stylommatophora > Philomycidae > Meghimatium > Meghimatium bilineatum. Next base: position 40,612,294 of record CM067309.1, on the reverse strand, counting down.
CCCAAAAAATGTAACATAATATTGGGTGTGAAGTCTCCAAACTCTTCAGAACGATAGAGGATAGGGATGCATGGAGATCTTTCTGCGCAATATATCAATGTCAATATATCAATAACCCTACAACCCTGATGGGTTATATATTATTATTATTATTATTATTATTATTATTTACTATTATTATTTATTATTATTATTATTTTTTATTCTTCTTCTTTTTTCGTTCACTTGAAACATGTCTATATCTGTAATTCTGTCTCCTTAATAAAACTCACTGTCTTTTGTAGTTCATACAGTGTCCCATAGAGTTTTGATTCCAGTGTTGTTTCCTCTGGCCAATATGTCTGCCTCAGCGTTTCATGCTCAGAACACTCTTGAAGTATATGTTTGGCACTCTGTGCTGCCTGTCCACATGTACACATGGCTGTGTTGCCAATCTTGAACTTTGTATACATGTGACTGCGGAGTCGGTTGTGTCCTGTTCTGAGACGTAGAATTATAACTTGTTCTGATCTGTTCATAATGTGATAGTCATCATGTGTTGGTGTTTGTGGCTTTCTTATTGACTTGATCATCTGTTTTTTCTGATGGTAGGTGATTGGTATATCTGGTTGGTCTTCGGCAGCACCTTCCTTAGCCAGTTGGTCTGCTTTTTCATTTCCTGGTATTCCACAGTGAGAGGGTATCCACTGCATGGTTATCCTATACTGGTAAGACAATTCGCTAAGTAGTTTTTTCAAGTCTGTTAGTTTTTCAGACTGGAGAGCTTGAAGCACTGACCTTGCATCTGTCAGGAATACCACAGGCTGTAGGCCAGAGTTGGAGTTCAGCAGTTTCTTAGCTGCCACACTAATTGCCTGGATTTCTGCATCATAATTATTGCAGAATTTTCCTGTCTGTGTTCTGATTGTATCTCTAGGCTTGTGTGGATATTCTATATATTATTATTTTTTAAAATTATTATTACTTATTATTATTATTTATTTATTATTATTATTATAGATATAAGATCATGTGATGGTATCATAAAATGGGTTGTATGATAATCTAATCTCCAAAGATGGCAATAAAAGTATCTTGTGCCATATTATGTTCATAATGGGCTAATATTTCTACATATTATGTTCATATTGGGCTAATATTTCTACATATTATGTTCATATTGGGCTAATATTTCTACATATTATGTTCATATTGGGCTAATATTTCTACATATTATGTTCATATTGGGCTAATATTTCTACATATTATGTTCATATTGGGCTAATATTTCTACATATTATGTTCATATTGGGCTAATATTTCTACATATTATGTTCATATTGGGCTAATATTTCTACATATTATGTTCATATTGGGCTAATATTTCTACATATTATGTTCATATTGGGCTAATATTTCTTAATTTGATCATGAATAAAAAGAGAAGCTTTTTCTACTTGATGTTTCTGTTAAGGTTTGCAGGTAGAATTTTTATGAGCAGTGGAAATATCCTAGTGGAGCACAGTCAAATCCACTGACCAATGTCCATGTAGAAAGGGTCTCTAGACTCCAGAACACACTCTGCAGACATGTCCCCTCTTTGACAACTTGAGAACTAAAATATGGTCCAGAATAAAAGACAGATCTGGATGTGAAGCTGTGGGACAACCATGAGAACCTTCTACTGACAGCTGAATTCATGAAGACGACCTTTCTACTTGTAAAGACTTCTGAGCATAGAATCGAAGAAGAAAAAATTCCATTATAACAACTTGTTCAGCACCAACGAAATATGTACGTAATAACTGATATTTTCTATTTACAATACCTAAAAAAATTAATACAAATGAGGAATTTGTAAAAATGTTAACTAAGAAAATTTGTTATAAAAGGATGTGCTATAGAGGAGTTCTACTGAATTTGTTATAAAAGGATGCGCTATGAGTTCTACTGAATTTGTTATAAAAGGATGCGCTATAGAGGAGTTCTACTGAATTTGTTATAAAAGGATGCGCTGTAAAGGGACTCCACTGCACTTATTTTCAGTGAGAATTTGTTCAAAATTGGAAATCCTGGCTATTTCTAGTGCCTCTTTATGTTTATGCTACTGGCCTGTGTATCTAGAAATTTATGGTTTTAGACTCATTTATAAACCGGCAGAAAAAACTCATCTTTGCAGACAGTCAAGAAGTATACCAGTGTAAAATTTCAAATGGACTATGAGGCCCCCAAAATTTTCACACACTGTTGTTTTCTGGGCAGGTTTAATGGACATTCAGGCCCCCAATTTTTGCACAATTATTTGTCTTGGCAGGTTAAATGGAGTAGTGCCGTGTCTAATTATATGAAAAGCATCTTGAATGATATGGAAAAAAAACAGATCTTGATCCTTCTTACAATGAACATAGTAGGTCACTGTGTTACAATTCTTTGCTCTACTCTGCAGCCCTTGCAACACTCGGGTGTGACTTGATCAAGCTGAAACATCACACTGGCTGGATGGTTGTTTTGTTTGTTTGTTTTTCGTTCGCTCCATTGTAACCATCACGGATATCCGTGCGATTTCCGCCGGGAGCGTGATTACGTTGTGCCACCGTTATGCGCCTTGTAGGCCTAGCACATCCGATTTCAGCAGCTGGATGGTTGTGGATCACTAGATATTTTTCAGATTCCAAGATGTCTTCCTCCTCATTCTCCAGTAGGAGTCAGACGATGACCTCATTCTCCAGTAGGAGTCAGACGATGATATGAATTTCTTCAACGAATTTTACTGTGGTTACCACCCAATGACAGAGTCATATTTGTTTGTCTGTCAACTGTTTTAGATTGCCATAGTAGCTTTTTCGATGACGGTTGATTCTTATGTCACCATAGCTGAAGTTTGGTACCTTAGTCCCTGTAAACCATTACACATTCTGTACTCTGTACCACAACTTACTAACCATAACAAATTTGAGAACGACAGCAGAAGAAGAAAATACTGAACCTTTCTGAATTCTGGGAGAAAATCAGAGAATTGTTACTGTCTCACAGCGTAGAGTAACTAAAGTTAAGAAAGTCAGAGAATCATTACTGTCCACAGCGTAGAGTAACTAAAGTGAAGGTCAGGGAATCATCACTGAAGTCACTGCCTCCTCATAGCGTAGTCACTGAAGGGGGAAAAAGTCTGGGAATCATCACTGTCTCACAGTGTAGTGTTACTAAAGTGAAGAAGGTCAGGGAATCATCACTGAAGTCACTGTCTCACTGTAGAGTCAATATACTACTGTCGGCTGGCGACAGACAGAAAGGCCCAAATTAATCTCGCCCAAATTAACCTCTTGCTGAAATAAGATGTGCTAGGCCAGAAGGTACAAAATAACGCAGCTCTGCTCTGAAACTGGCATCACAACATACTTCATGCTCCCCCGCAGAAACCAAACAAACTTTCATGTTTTTTTTATCAGAAAGCGAACAATGACAAAGAAGACAGAAACCACTTTGTAACTATTGTGCTGCAGAAATTCCCAGCTAACTCAAACATATTTTAGTTTACAAGTAGCTATGAATTACATTGCATCTATTCATCATACATTTCTGCTTTGTTTGACATGTAAAGTTCATTTGTTAAATTGTGCACAATATCAACATCATGTGACTTACCACATTAATTGTCAGCACTGCACTAATGGAATCAAATTTGCCTTTACTCTTCGTTCCCTACTAGCGTAACCAGATTACAGTCATGTTGTCTGTTACCATTGCTACACTGCTATTTTATACCCCCTTTTATATCCTATAACATTTCTTACATGAGAAAAAAAAAGAGTTAAATTATTACACCATCACTTGTAACTTTGTTTCAGAATACTGGTATGCCATTTATTATGTTTAATAGGCTCATCTTATAAATTTGAATGTAAACTGGATATTGCTTGTATTATGAGTAGTTTACAAATTTGTAAATTTTTGCATTGTAAGTTTTGCTATTGTGATTTTCTTTTTGGTATGTTTTTTTGTGATCTTGTAAAAAAAAAAAATTTGTTTGTCACATTTTTAGTTTTCGTTTCTTGTAATTAATTTATATGTAATTTGTTTCTTTATATATTAGTGTCATGTCATGATGAATTTATCTGAATTATTTATATGTCATTTCATGATAAATTTATCTGAATTATTTATATGTCATTTTTTTATGAGTGACATTGTGCTGTAAGTTATCCGTAATGTTTTGTTTACTTCTCGGAAGTTCAAGAGTTGAAGGTAATCAACCGGAGAAAACTATTGCTAATTGTGAATATTCTCCGAATTTAATTTTATAATAGAGCCGCTCTTTTTGTCAATAGCTGTGTGTACACTGGTCTCATTCATTCACATAAACTACACAAAATATTACTACGAAACAATCATTTACTTTTACATGACTTAAATTCATGTAAAATTAAATGATTCATTGTAGTAATATTTTCATGGTTAGGACATTCCTATAGCCGGTTCTGAGGCTCACCAGAAAATTGGTTAAATAAAAGAAAAGAGAAATATCCTAGAAGTATTTACGTAAAGTAAAATTAACCCATAGCATTTATTAATGCCATAGGAGTGTGAGATTTTAGCGATCTCATATTTCAGTGGCTGTACTATATGAGAGCGCTAGCCATCTTCTCTCCCTCACTGTCTTTACTTCCCATATTAATCCGGTACCCAATAAAGGCTGGATCGACCTGGGAGCCGTTCTGAAAAACATTTCCGCCTCAACTGGGGAATGAACCCAGGACCATTTATATGCGAAGCCAGTGAGCTAACTACTGTGCTACGCTGTAGTAGTCTTTCCTGTAAAAAGAAATGATTACTGAAACAGAGGGTCTGAAAGTGTCCTTAGAATTCCACCAAGACAAGAAGCATACAATAGCGAAACTCTTATTAGAATTCCACCAAGACAAGAAGCATACAATAGCGAAACTCTATTAGAATTCCACCAAGACAAGAAGCATACAATAGCGAAACTCTATTAGAATTCCACCAAGACAAGAAGCATACAATAGCGAAACTCTATTAGAATTCCACCAAGACAAGAAGCATACAATAGCGAAACTCTATTAGAATTCCACCAAGACAAGAAGCATACAATAGCGAAACTCTATTAGAATTCCACCAAGACAAGAAGCATACAATAGCGAAACTCTATTAGAATTCCACCAAGACAAGAAGCATACAATAGCGAAACTCTTATTAGAATTCCACCAAGACAAGAAGCATACAATAGCGAAACTCTATTAGAATTCCACCAAGACAAGAAGCATACAATAGCGAAACTCTATTAGAATTCCACCAAGACAAGAAGCATACAATAGCGAAACTCTATTAGAATTCCACCAAGACAAGAAGCATACAATAGCGAAACTCTATTAGAATTCCACCAAGACAAGAAGCATACAATAGCGAAACTCTATTAGAATTATATGTTACGTATGGCATTGTCAGGGATGAGCACTGGAATGACGTACTGAAGAGTTTGTATAACTAGTGAGTAATAGGAACTAATTAAAATACTCATACACTTCAACAATGGTTGGTGTTGGGGCTGAGTAGGATCTGCCCCAATAGATTGTCCATGGTTTGCTTCATTGTGACAGCACATATATTATGTACAATTGAATAATTATATAAAAAAATGGCTACAATAATTTATATTATAATGTTTACCCTAATGTGAGGGCACAGAAATACAAACAAATGCAGACCTCCACAAAGATCTAAACATAGAAGACTGGCTGAACAAAACTGTCAAAAAACACTAGCTAACATATTTTGGACATATAAAAAGACACAATAGCTTAGACACACTGGCTTAGAAAGATTAATCATGGAGGGAAAAGTCCCAGCAAAGAGAACAAGAGGCACACCAGGATTCAAATCCGCAAGACCTCTACTACAAGACCAGGATTCAAATCTAAATTTTTTTAAATATAGTACTTCCTTGAGTCAAAGGTCATGAACTCATGGACCAATGGATCAGCAGCCAACCAACCAACCACACTTAGAGGATGCCCTGAATATGAAACACTGAGACAAACATGCCGACTCAGAGAAATAAAACTATAAGCAAAGCTCAGCTAACTTTTCTATGAGATGAAAAAGACTAAGTTTATTTACGAGACAATATTTTTTTGCAGATATAGTTAAATTTTGCAAATATAGCTAAATTTTGCAGTTATAGCTAAATGTCAAGGAAACGAAACAAGAAAGCACAGTATTCAAACTGCTGTGTCATCACTCCCATAACTATAAATTTATATTAATCAACCTATTTAATCATACTCATAGATTAAATCACTATAAATTATTGAATGATTAAACTTTAAACTGCCATGGAGGAGTTTATTTGTTCCTTTATCTAACTGCCATGGAGGAGTTTATTTGTTCCTTTATCTAACTGCCATGGAGGAGTTTATTTGTTCCTTTATCTAACTGCAATGGATTAGTTAACTCATATTTTACATTTTCTACCACTTCTTTGTGGGGTGCGGTAATTTGGTTGATAGTGAGCCCGCTTACTATTCCCGTGTTACATCTTGCCAGGTTCAAAACCACATCCAGACACACAAAAATCTGGGTTTGTTTTCTTGCCTGACACGACCGCTCCTCCAGTCAACCCAGCTGTAAATGTGTACCTGAAACTTGAGTTAAGGAAGGTAAACACAGAAAAGAAGGGAACTGGCCACCCCACCTAATAGTATCTGCGGCTTAGTACATGACGCGCTATCTTCATCCCCGAAGCAGGTTGCTGCCATGCGACCTACCTTTACCGTACTCTTATCTTACTAAAATGAATTTCACTCTCAGCTCACCAAGCGCTAGCATGCATCAACCAGTGAATTCATGAGTTATAGATTTTCTGGTGATAATAAAAAGTCAGGTAGATCTATTACATTTATCACTCAAGATAAGGTATCAACACAGGGGGAGAGAAGATATTATATTTATCACTCAAGATAAGGTATCAACACAGCGGGAAAGTCATTGGGGAAAGAATTCCTCCAGCTCACAAACTCTGAGTAGGGTATCTTCTGCTTCTGCCATCCAAGACCTTCCTCTCTTGATACGCCTTCCTTTTGTGTTGTTTAGAGATTGGTGTAAGAGGTGATGATCATTATTGGCGACCTTGAAGTATTCTTTAACCTGAGTTATTTTATGTCTTGCTTTGATGCTCGGTAGGTCTAGCTTGTAGAAATCCCATGGCAGCGACAGTTGTATCTCCCGTGCATTCCAGGACACGATTAGGATTAGATTAGATTAGACCAGATTAGATTAGATTAAATTAGGATTAGATTACATATGATTAATTTAGATAGATGGATGGATGGATGCATGGGATAGGATAAGTAGAGATAGATAGATATAGGATGGGATAAAATAGATGAGATAAGATTAGATAGAAAGAGTACTGAGCACAGACCATGCATTGGGTAACGGAAAGGATCAGTAATAAAAAGTGTTACACTTAACCACAAAGAACGAGGGTCTGCTAGTTTCCATCACCGTATTAATATTACTATTACCCTGTAATATTCATTACAATATTTTTTGTTAGCTTATCGACATATTGATATGTTGCTTGAATTTAGGTGATAACCAGTTGATACAAATTCTTAAATTCATGTGGTTCAGACCTGGCTCAAAATTAGTACCTGGATTATTTTTTAGGAGCATCGTAGGTCATCAGTCACGATTGTGTTTAAGAACTGGTGAGCCATTTCATTTCTGTAGGTGGGCCGGGTCCAGTCTGTGAACCATAGGTTGCTGAACCCTGAGATAATGTGTTAAAACTCATGCACATTTATATATTGAATAACTTTGTGAAATAAAGACTGGGAGGACTTGGATTTCTTTCCCTGTATTTGGTCTGTTTCCATCTGTAATTAACTCTACTATGATGAGACACTAGAAAGGTCACTTAGAACTACTGGCCATGTAGGTAAGTCAATAATAGAACCCCCAAGGAAGTATGAGTTCGACTCTTTTGTTCCCCGTGCCAGGTAGTGGAGTTTTACTTTCAGTTCTAGATTGGTGTTGTTCAGACATTTTTTTTATATTGGGAGGTTACCAGAGCCGTGGTTAGTTACACGGGACTGTTTATTTCAATGTCATGTGCTGAACATTCTTCTACACCGAAGATGGATGTGTCGGGCCATTGGCGCAAATAAAATGCTGACACAACACCTTTCCATATGTCTGGACTACTTCCTGCTAGAAATCTATTAGGACCATGGTCCTCCTGGTACAAGAGAGCTCCAGGGGGAATTTGAGAATGAACGCTGAAAAACAGTCTTCTATTCCAGAAGATTATGCTTTGGTTTTATTGAAATCTTACATAGTTAGTGAGTTAATAAGGTACTTCATATGCTCAGAAGATTTTCCAAAGTGTGAAACATGATCGCTCACAAGACTGCATGAGATTAATGCAACAATTGGAACACCCTGTAAAAAGAAAAATAATGATTCACCAAGAGTTTGATAAATCAGCATGCAACTGGAACTGTCAGCAGCTCCACTCTGATGTGATTTATTCAGACAAAGAATATCTATGGACTTGTCCAGTGTGCACTGATGATAACCTGCAGTCTAGCTTATAATTCTAGAGTTGAAAAGTCACGATGATGTACTCAATGCTGTGGAATTCCGTTATAACAACGTGGTCCAGACTAACAAAAAGTATATGTAATAACAGAAATTCGCTACATACAGTATAAACAATGTATTCTAAATATAATTGGGGATATTGGGGAAAAAATGTTATATAGAGAAATATGTTATAAAAGTATGCGTTATAGAGGGATTCCATTGTATTCTACTGTAAAACCTCATATATGTAATCTCCACAAAAACTCTGTGTGCTAATATTTGTACAATGAGCTAAGTTTTGTGATATTCTATGTATAATTTCACGGAGAAGTAATAAAGTGGTTGGATCACCTTATGAGAAGCTAAATAAAATACCAATAAGAGCATATAACAAAAGAATATCCGGGCATAAGGCCAAAGGTAGACCAAGAAAACGGTGAATAGAATACATCAAGATAGCCTTGAACAAACATGGACTAAATGCAACTTTCGTGACACATCTGGCCTTGGAACGACAGCATAAGCTCCTACGCTTAACGGCAAGTGTGAATGCGATCAACAATGCAAATATAATGGCAAAAGAAAAGAGGGCAACCAAGAGAGACTCTTCTTAGAACAATTATCCAACAAGGAAGGTTATGATTATTGTCCGAACAACATGCAAGAATTACACACAGTAGTACCATATCGCTCGAACAAGAGAGCTCCGATTTCTTATATATATATAATTTTGTAATTATTTTTTTATATGTGTATATATGTTTATATTTAAATCACATATAGAACATATAAAACAGTACAAAAACAAAGATTGTATGTTTGACAATGCAAACACATAATTAGATAAATTAAGTCCGCCGAAGACAGATGTGTCAGGACATTGGCACAAATAAAACGGCGACACAACGCATTTCCATTCTCTGGATACATCCTGATGGAAATCTAATAGGACCATGGTCCTGCTACAAGAGAGATCCAACGGGAGAGTTTGAGAATGAAAACTGAAGAAGAAGAATATAAATCAAGTCAAAGCACTAAATGAACAGAAATATTGATCATGTGATTTGTGACGTCAATTGTATGATAAAATGTATGGTTCCAATGTGACACAGTTGATTATCTTCTGGTACACAAATATTTAATTCAGGGATGAAATTATGCAAATCTAATTATTCTATATATCTATTCTATCTAATCTATCTAATCTATCTATCTAATCTATCTATCTAATCTATATATCTAATCTGTCTATCTTATCTGTCTATCTAATCTATCTATCTAATCTATCTAATCTGTCTATCTAATCTATCTATCTATCTAATCTATCTAATCTATCTATCTAATCTATCTATCTAATATATCTATCTAATATATCTATCTAATCTATCTATCTAATATATCTATCTATCTAATCTATCTATCTATCTTATCTATCTAATCTATCTATCTAATCTATCTATCTATTCTATCTATCTAATATATCTATCTAATCTATCTATCTAATATATCTATCTAATCTATCTATCTAATATATCTATCTAATATATCTATCTAATCTAGTATATCTATCTATCTATACGCTGTAGTCCTTGTTTGCCGTATCTATTTATTATTATAGAAAATGATAAATAGTTTGATAACATTATAATACTTAAAACATGGTCAGTAAATCGTGTGTGTGTTTGTGTACTAAATTATATCTATCAGGTCACAAATTCTTCCTATAAAATAGTCTGCTTTCTGCTGTATAGAAAACCACGGCACAGAAAGTAAACATTCGCTACGATTTTGATTATTGTCTAGGTAGGTAGTTAATGAGTTTGCGTCTATTTTGGAGAGGCGTGCCCCTTTCAACCAGCAGACAAGAAATTACAGTTAGGTTATATCACGACACGCTACCATAAAATATTAGAGGTAACAAGACCCCAAGAAAAAAAAAGGATTATTGTCATGATTTCATTGGTTACTATTTATATACTTGGAATCGCATGCCAAAAATAGCCAAGACATTTCGAAGTATATAAATAGTGACCAATAAAAACATGACAATCAAAAACGTAATGGAACAAAGGTTCTATACTGCAAACAGACATGGTTTAGCTACCAAATATTGATACACCTGCCTGATATTGATACAACAGATGATACTGTTCCGTCTGTACTCTAGTGATGCCTTTGCTCCACCTTGACATCCAGGTCATGCAGAAGCCTCGATAGCCTATTATCTTGATCCACATTTCTCTCTGAGTGGTCATCTGTCGCTTTTATTATCTCTACAAGATCAAATGGTTCCACCTGAGGCCGAAAGCGATACAAAGGTCTACCCATCTTGTCAATCAAAAATTTCTCAAAATTCCAAGTTATGTCATTAAGTTTGATTGGTTCCCATGAACTCTCGCTAGATTTGAAGTAGGCGGAGTCAGGCTGTGGGCATACACTCTGTGGATTAGAAAACAGTTTTAGTACTTTAGGCAGGACCGTAAATGTATCTTTGTAAGGAATTTTATATATATAATTATATATATGTATATGTAGGTTTTCTATGTGGGGGGGGGGTATACGAATAACTAATCACTGTGTACTTACTCATACATGGAGCGTACACATAGAATCTGTAGGAAACAGACATACATCTGTAGCACTCTGAGAGTCCAGTCATATCATTGTCTGCATAACTGACATCACTGACTGTAGCACTCTGAGAGTCCAGTCATATCATTGTCTGCATAACTGACATCACTGACTGTAGCACTCTGAGAGTCCAGCCATACCATTGACTGACATCACTGACTGTAGCACTCTGTGAGTCCAGTCATATCATTGCCTACGTCACTGCCATCACTGACTGTAGCACGCTGTGAGTCCAGTCATGTCATTGCCTACATCACTGACTGTTGCACAATCTTATTTTGCTTGTCCCTGCACAAAAATAAATGTAATGACTTTTAATCTCGCCTTTCTCAAGGCCTCAATCCACTGTTCGCGAACGTGACCCTCTTGTACCTTCCTAATCATACTCAGTCACTCAAGATGCAGGCCTGGGTTACCTTCTGTGTAACTACCCACTCAAATGTTCTGGTCACTTTCATAATTTCCATTGTCATGCTACTTGTAGTCACAGCAACTGCCCCACTCGCTTCCATGATCGTTTGACCTGCGCACTGAGCTGTAAAGGTTCAAGCATTGCGAACATGCCTAATCACAGATCCATCAGTGTATATAATTACATCCCCTCTTTTGTATTCTCACTGACCAAAGTCTGCACTTCTTTCTCCACAGCTGTTGGACACCATTCTCTGCATTCCCTGCTAAGTGATATTACTACTTTCAAACAAGTTTCGAAATCTGTGGGTAGACCTATCCATTCTGCACCTGTTGCCACATCTCGCAATCTGCAAATGTTTTGTGTGACATTCTCAGCATGTCCCATCCACGACTTTCCTCTCTTAAGTTTGCTACCTTTAACTTTCTGTATTTCGGAATGCAATGGGTGTTCCTTATCTGCATGTATTTGAAGGTAAGGTACGCTCGTGCACAGCAATACTGTAATCTGTGCTCTGCCATTGGACAATCGAGTAGATACCGCATAGCCTTTGTCGATGTATCTCTTGTGCATCCCAGTATGATACGCATTGCTGCATTCTGGAGTCTATCCAGTCTTTCGATCTGAGTTTGGCTAAGTCAGAATTGTGCGAAAATATAAAGGTAAAGGTAGGTCCCATGGCATCTGCCGTCGGGGATGAAGATAACTCTTCATGTACTAAGCCGCAGCAACTATTAGGTGGGGTGGCCAGTTCCCTTCCTTGCTGTTTTTTACCTTCCCTAACTCATGCGTCAGGTACTCATTTACAGCTGAGTCGACTGGAGGAGTGGTCGTGTCAAGTGAGAAATCACAACCCGGATTTTTTAAATTTTTTTTTTAATGTCCGGACGTGGTTTCGATACTGGCACGCTATAACCAGATGATAGCAAGCAAGCTCACTATCCACTAGGCTACCGCGCTCCTCATATATGTCCACATATTGAAAGCACGCATTTTGTATTTCACTGGACATGCCTGGTGCAACCGGTACTGGGTAATGTTTCTTCGTAAAGGGAACATTCTCTAGTCAATTCAGTTTTACTATTTATGTGGTTTTGTTTATTTTGAATGTTATTAGTTTCTTGAAAAAGGTCCCATTTGGACCAATAGGAGGAAAATTGTCCTTTAACTTTGTTTTATTGTATGTTTTATATATATATATATATATATTTATATATATATTTATTTATTTATATATATATAAAACATACAATTATATATATATATAATCTGTAGTTAGGTTTAACTAGTAACCGTTTTATCTTATTTTGCATTCCCAATAACATCACCCTAAAATGTTTCAAATGTGTCAAACTCAAAGGTGTGTTGCATAGGACCGTATGTGCACAGAATGTGTACGGTTACCTGAGATACACGTCATAAGAGGCGACTAAGGAAGCTTTAGGAGTTTGCTGTCCATTTCCATAGAGAGTTAAAGTAGTAGTGCTGAAGTTAGATGTATCGGGCCGAAACACGCAGATATCGCTGCCAAGCCATAAACCATAGCACAAACAATTTCGTTCTTTAGATCATCCTGTTATTCTATATAAAGGGGATTTCCTAAAAAAAACACTTAGATTAGGGCAAATTTGCCCAAAATAACTATTTTGGTCTTCGCCACTTGGCATGGCACTTGATTGATTGATTGATTACTTGATTGATTGACTTTATCGTGATTCTTCTTGAACAACTTGTCCTCATTGAAATCAAATTCCCTAGTGCAAGACATTTTCAAATCCACTGGTGTGTGGCGTGGTGATGGCTGTGGCCTACAAAATAGACTGAGTGTTTGCAGAGCAGTAGTGCTTCCGGTGGTGATGTGCGCTGGCGGAGCGCAGTCACTTTCACACAGAAAAGTCTCCGAGGGGTTGTGAGGGTTGTATGGCAGGACGGAATTCCTGATGCTGCTGTCTTTGACGGATATGGTGTTACTAGTATTGACACTGTTCTGATGAGGACGCGGATACATTAGGCGGGTCGTCTGGTACGTGTGCCTATACTTCTCAATGGGGAACTGCAGAGTGGCATACGTTCTCGTCGTGGCCAGGGGGCGCTTCGGGGACTCGTTGGGGAGCTCACTGAGAGCCTTTGAGATATACCGGAGTGCATGGGGGGAAGCTGTACGGAGTGCAGCTGCATGGCGCTATGCGGTTAGGGGGCTTGGCGTCTTCTGAAGGGAGAAGAATTGCAGCGGCTCGATGGCGGAGAGTGGTTAGAGGGTCATGGGTGGAACAGGGACCACCTGTGGTGGTCATCCTGTCTCCAAGTTGTCAGGGGACATTTGCGGACCAGGGCGGTCATTATTGGCCATCTGCGGACTCATGGCCAAGGATATGACTCTAAATGAATTTCAAAAGTGCATGTAACAAATGGCCACTTCTGATGGATGACCAACAACAACAAAAGTTTCGATTAAAATACCCACCTTCAAGTACGTGTATAGGCTTAATTCCTTCTTCCCGTTGATATCACCCCGTAACATCAAGTGAAACTGTGGGTGTAGATTAAAACCGGACCCAGGTCTAACGTAATGTATAGTGTTGAGAATCTCTGAACTGTTCACTCCTGGTTCCTGATGACCAAACTGGTCACATGGAAATCCTACCACCCGTAAAGTATTAGGAAGTTCCGAGAGTATGGAATTGAACTGTATGTATTGCCGAGTCAGACCTGTTGGTATGAACAGTAATTACATAAAATACAAGTTAATGTTCTCGAAAATTTATATATTGGTTTGGTAGAATTCAAAGTCAAACAAGCAAGTAAGAGGAAAACACCAAACAGCAATATGTTTCTACAACAGTCGGAAAAAAACAATAGACTTATATCGGACATGTAATTTGAATGAAGACATACTGTCAATAGAAACATTAAATTGGGAACCAGATAGCAAAAGAAAAAGACCAAAAGAGACTCTTCACAGAACAACCATCAAAGAGGGTATGACTATGGCTTTCAACTGTTTTACACACTGTAGCATCACAACTCTCGAACTAGAGAGCTCTGATTTCTTTTATATGGTTCATTTCCCAGCTGAGGCGGAAATGTTTTCAGATCGCAACGGCTCCCAGGTCGACCCAGCCTTAAATGGGTACCGGATTAATCCGGGAAGTAAAGACTGCGAGGGAGAGGGCTACCGCCCTCATTTGCAGAGCCTGTGAAATGTGAGATCGCTAACATCTCACACCCCTACGGCATTAATAAATGCTATGGGTTACTTTACTTATATATATATATATATATAGTTATGTGCGCATACGTTTTTTAAAATATTGGATTTGATGAGATCATATAACCATAATAATACTCACTATAATACAGGAATTAATTAAACACAATATAGAGACTGAGGTCGGGGAAGAGCAATTCGGTTTTAGGAAAAAGAAAGGAACTAGAGAAGATATTCTTAGTATTCTACTATTGGCAGATAAATTTAGGGCCTATCACCATCATCATCAGGTGCCATGCCGTCATGGCTCTCCACAGCTCTCTGTCCACAGTATTATGTATCAAGATCGTTGTTGTTTCCCTGCAGTGCCAGGTTGTCAAACTGTCTAATATTTTCTCACGTTGTCGCCCCCTGTCTCTGCTCTGTTGCCTTCAATCTTGCCGGTTGTGACTATGTTCTCCAAACCTCCATGTCTCATGAAGTGGCCAAAAAATGAAGATTGTATTTTTTCTTATATTATTGATTAAGGTCTGTTTCGCATTTGACTCTTTCAACACCTCTACATAGTTTTTCTGGCAGTCCATTGTATTCTCAGCATTCTCCTGTAGAACCACATCTCTATTGCCTCTAATTTCCCTCTTTCTTGTTTGTTTATTGTCCAAGACTCGCACACATAGGTCCTATAGAAGTCCAAAAAAAGTATCTATATTTGCTTCATGGACTACATCAAGACATTGACAGAGTCCAACATGAAAAATTAATTGAATGTCTTCAAGAAATAGGCATAGATGGAAAAGACATCAGACTGATTAGAAATATATATTAGGAACAAACTGCATCAATAAGGTGAAAACAGCTACTCACCATATATAGAAATAAGAAGAGGGGTAAGACAAGGATGCACTTTATCACCCATCCTATTTAATATCTACACAGAGAATATCTTTAAATATACATAAGGAATGCCAGGACTCAAGATCAAATGGGGAAATAATAAACAACATGAGATATGCAGATGACACTGTTCTTTTAGCAGAAATTGAACAGTAACTACAAAGACTAATAGATCAAGTCAATAAATCAAGTAATGAATATTAACTGGATATAAGCCAACCCCCCCCCCCCCCCCAAAAAAGTTCACAGAAGAACAGGTGCTAAACAGAAGAACAGGTGCTAAACATAAAAATACATGGAGAGAAACTATAAGCAAGACATTATCAATATCTTGGACACATAATCACAAATGATGAAAGAAGTGGGGAAAAAACAGAAGTCAAAAGGAGAATAGAAATGGCTTAGAGGAAAATATTAACATAAAAACAACTTACAAACAAGCTAAAAATGAGAATTATAAAATTCTACATCTACTCTATATTAATGTATGGCTCAGAAACATGGACAATAAACAAACAATTAGAAGACAGAATTGATGCCTTTGAGAAGTTGATAAATAGAAGAATATGGAGAATATCACATAAAGTGAAGCGGAGAAGAAAGAAAGAGAATTATTTATTGAAGCAGAGATCTTAGCATCTATGGACATGTCCGGCGTGCGATGTCCGGCGTGCGATGAGGATAATCAACAAACTAATACCTACAGTTTTTCCATATATACCGATGTTCTCTGTCCTTTATTTCTGAAACCACAAAATTATGCCACATTGACTAAGATTGTTTCTGACACTCACCACAAAATTATGCCACATTGACTAAGATTCTGACACTCACCACAAAATTATGCCACATTGACTAAGATTCTGACACTCACCACAAAATTATGCCACATTGACTAAGATTCTGAAACTCACCACAAAATGCCACATTGACTAAGATTGATTCTGAAACTCACCACAAAATGATGCCACATTGACTAAGATTCTGAAACTCACCACAAAATGATGCCACATTGACTAAGATTCTGAAACTCACCACAAAATGATGCCACGTTGACTAAGATTGAGATTTTTCCCTGTGTATATTTCTCCAAAGCTGCTTCTGTGCTGTTTTGAAGATCTCTGACAAGGAAAAAATTCACCCCATTCCCTTCCTTAGTTCTACACATAGAGAAATATTTTCCTGTGGAAATATCAGTATTGTTTAGTAACATTCGGACATTTTCTCTGAGTAAAATAGAAATAAGAAATATTAGTACATACGTAAATACCAACCGTTAAATGAAAAACCTTATCTTACCTGTACTGGAGTAAAGATTGAATGCTGAACCTTATCTTACCTGTACTGGAGTAAAGATTGAATGTTGAACCTTATCTTACCTGTACTGGAGTAAAGATTGAATGTTGAACCTTATCTTACCTGTACTGGAGTAAAGATTAAATGTTGAACCTTATCTTACCTGTACTGGAGTAAAGATTGAATGCTGAACCTTATCTTACCTGTACTGGAGTAAAGATTGAATGCTGAACCTTATCTTACCTGTACTGGAGTAAAGATTGAATGCTGAACCTTATCTTACCTGTGCTGGAGTAAAGATTGAATGCTGAACCTTATCTTACCTGTACTGGAGTAAAGATTAAATGTTGAACCTTATCTTACCTGTACTGGAGTAAAGATTAAATGTTGAACCTTATCTTACCTGTACTGGAGTAAAGATTGAATGTTGAACCACTTTCAACACACAGTCATCATATTGCAACAGGCCTTCACCATAAGCATGATTTAGAAACTACCGCATTCATCCACCGAAGACGGATGTGCCGGGTCAATTAGCGCAAATAAAACAGCTACACAACGCATTTCCACTCTCTGGACTACTTCCAGTTGGAAATCTAATATGACTGTGGTTCTGCTACAAGAGAGATCCAGCGGGAGTTTGAGAATGAACTTTGAAGAAGAAGAAGAATAGCAGGCATGTTACCACACCTACACCCTTCTGCAAAACTAGGCAGGGTAAATACAGCGGTCACCACCGTTTTAGCGCCAAAAGCAATACCTGTGTGCGTCACAAAATAAAGGATTTTATGTAAAGGGGCACCAGTAACAGCTTACAAATGGCGTCACAATACCTTGTTTCGACGCTGCAGATAACATCAGCTTACAAATGGCATCACAATACCTTGTTTCGACGCTGCAGATAACATCAGCTTACAAATGGCGTCAAAATACCTTGTTTCGACTCTGCAGATAACATCAGCTTACAAATGGCGTCACAATACCTTGTTTCGACGCTGCAGATAACATCAGCTTACAAATGGCGTCAAAATACCTTGTTTCGACTCTGCAGATAACATGACGAAAATGTTTCTTCTAGTTATGTATCTTCTGTTTCTATGTGTTATATCCTGTAAAGAACAGAGTCATAACTTCCACTCTGTAAGGTTCACAGTTCTGTGCAAGCTACCCACCTTCCTCCACTGCGGTATTCATCTGTGACATTTGAATAACCGTTTCTCCATGTCTGCAGCCAGTGTCCTTCTCTCACAACTATACATCCCAATAGAAAGAAATAAGAGCTTTAATATTATTTCCATCGAGATTGAGCATGGTAAGTATCTGAGTCACGGCGACGTCCCTCTCTGCAGTAGCAGCTTGTCCAGCTGTGACACTGAGCACGTACAAACGTTGAATTAAGAAGCGGTCCCCTGAACCTTCATTGTAAAAATAGTCCTCATATCATTGACTGTATGTATATATGTGCGCGCGCGCGAGCGCATGGATATCTATGTGTGCAGTAAATCAATAATATTTCAGCGTACCATGAACAGGACATGACGCTAGACTTGTGGACATTGTTGATTTGTAGACACCACTTTAACGTTTCAGTGGTCATCACCACAATGATGATGATGATTGAACTCCTTAAAAGATATAACACGCGAGAGTGAGACTAGTGTGGATGATGATTCCTTTTCAATGGCTAGGATTAAAGGTCAGGGTTTGAAATGCGGTGTCGCTAGAAGTGAACATTTCTAGAGGGCGCAGAAGAATGATGGTCAACCAGCCAGCATATCACTGGTATTGTCAGCAGAAATGTAATGGCGGATACACTCAAGGAGAAATCGAAGCAACTATGGACGTGTCCAGTTTGCAGTGATGATGATCCGACGACTAACTAACTGTCGGTTTGCTAGACTTGTCACAATGTTGTTTCAGCGTCTCGAAATGGTTCAACCGTGCTCTACTCTATCACATTCAGAAAAGAAATCATATACAAATATGTATGTAATAACAGAAATTCGCTATATACAGTATAAGCATAAAAGTGTAAACATCATTGAATAAATATAATTGGGATTTTCAAAATTGTTGTTATAAGGGAAATTTGTTATAAAAGAATTTGTTATAGTGGTATTCCACTTATAAAGTTATACAACATGATATATCTATCTATCGATCTATATAATTATCTTTTAAAAAAAAAATATGTATGTTCTTACAGCGCCGAGTAGGGCACATAGGTCAGAAACCAGAGCTCTCCAGTTCGAGCCATGTGATACTGTGAGTAATTCTTGCATTTTGAGACCTATATTGAAACCCTCTTTGATTCTGCGAAGACTTTCGGCGAAATCTCTCTTGGTTTTCCTCTTGTTCTTGTGCGATCTGGTACCCATTTTAATGAATGTAAGGGCAGTCTATTTTCATTCTATAGTACATTTCCGATATAAGTCCATTGTATTTCTTATTTTTTGTAGAAGTATATTTCTGTTTTGTGTCTTCTCTTACTGGCTTGTTTGACGTAAATTCTTCCCAACCAATATTTTGCAATGCTGTTGTTACTTTCTAGCATTAGAAAAGACCCGTCAGGACCGTGCGGTAGATGTTCACAATACGATATAAGTCTTCGAAATTCCGTCCCCTCCCCTTAATCGTTTTTCTTTGAAATGTCGCCCCCGACAATGTATTTTCATTGGTCCCGCCTAATGTTGCCGCCTCTGCATCATATTACGTCACGACCCTGCCATCTGTTAATATAGATATTCCCTATAATCCCATAAGTCAGTGTCGTAGAGATACCACATTTGACGCAACAACACAGAGTTACCCAACGATATCTATTTTCAGCGATGAAGATACGTGATGAACAATCTCGCCCTATCCAGTTCTTGATGTTATCTGTCCATAATTTTCTTTGTTCCTATCTTCTTCTTCTACCCTCGACTGTACCCTATAGTCTCGTTTATGACCAAAAATGGTGTCGCCATTAATGTCCAAATTATACAAGTTTTCATCGTTTGACTATTGAAAGTAATGGTTCTTGTGGACCTGTATACATATCTATTTTATTTCTTACATGCACATTTGTCTTATGCTCTCTAAATGAGACTCATATACTTCATCTGTATCGTTCGTATTTGAAAACCTGTACTCATCTCTCCATGTCCACAGTGAGCGTCCAACACTCACAACCATACAGCACAACAGAAAGTACTAATGCGCTTGTTCAGTTTAATTATCACTTTAATACTAATGTCACTTTTCCACATTAAATGTATGCAGATGCTATATTTAAGTTAAACAGACGTAGTGTATACATGATGACAGTTACACATTATCTGGCAATAATTTAATTGATATAAAATGATGGCATTTAAAAATTTACCAGCGTAGATTGCAAATATCATAGTAACAAAATAGAAAAGTAGTATAAACTTGTTTGATTCGTTTACTCGAAGCGCCATTATTTCCAGTTAGTTGTTTTCAATAGCTCGTCAATGTGATATCTGCATGTGCTGACTCTTGACTGTGAATCTGCTGTGCTGTAAGTTCTAGAACATTTTTTTTTTAATGACAGTTTGTTTCCACGAATGTGATTGGTCGAAATGTACAGCCGATGACACGTGTATTGAAACTGTCGTCTGTAAATTTGGTTTCCAAGGGGCTTTCAATAAATTATGTCAACACTATGTTGGAAAATATTTGGACACTCCCTCTACTGTTGTCAACACACTGCAAAGATTTCAGGGGACCACCCCCTCCCTCTGCGTAATTCTGTCAAATAAACCACCCCCAAAGATACAGAAAAAGTGCGAAATTGCGCCATTTGTTTTGTTTATTAGAATTAATTTTCAAGTTCGCGCAATTTTTAAAAATGGTGTATTAAAAATCCATTCTGTTGACGTCAACTTTTGTGAACTCCCCCCCCCCCCACCTCGGGCAATGTCAATAGCTACAACTGTCAAAGTTTTCCATAACTGCCCTCTCTACATTGTCAATAATTACAACTGTCAAACTTCTGACTCCAAATTTCTAATTTTGCTATTATTCCTATCAGACAATTTGACCATAAAAAAAATAATACAGGCCGCAGTCATGCCTGTACATAAGGAGGTGGGACGGGAGTTGGGGGGAGGTGTTCAAGTCCCCCCCCCCACGAAATCAGAACATAATATTTAGTAATAGGCTAAGTAAGGTTAGGTATGTTGATTATTCTCTTCGTACACTGAACATGTCAATAAGATCTCAAATCTCCGCTATAGTAAATGTCCACTGCTGAAGACGGATGTGTCAGGTCATTTGCGCAAATAAAACGGCGACACAACGCATTTCCATTCTCTGGACTACATCCTGCCGGAAATCTAGTACGACAATGGTCCTGCTACAAGGGAGATCCAGCAGGAGGTTGAGAATGTACGCTGAAGAAGAAGTACATGTCTCAGGGTATAACGGCTGACGGTTCCGGTTATATGTTGGTAGTACGTGATTTAGTCATAGGAAACAAGCGAATAGGAGGTAACTCTCCCCCCAGTCCCCGTCACCTTACTGGTTGTCCCCAAGAGATCAGCAAAAATATCACCAAGTATTATAACCACTTAGGTGCAGAAATGACGCTATCCTTAATCAACACATATCTACAATAATGGTCAGAGTTCATGTAATCCTGTCACCACGACCACAGGATATAGTATAATTTATTTCTGAATAGGATCGGCATGTTTCTCAAATCTCGGGGCACTTGTACAACTAGCACTCTGCAGACACTTCCACTATGCCACGTGGATTACAACCAGTGGATCGACATAATCGCGCAGTCTTCATCTGTGTGTGTGGTAAATAGCGTGTCTGCTTGAAAAAACACAATTAATTTTATTTTATTTTATGACAGCTTCTGTATATCAGACATGGGATGTAGTTTTAACAGGCTAATGTTATTGTTACATTCGGAATTTAATTATCTTATGTGCTCTGTCTGTCGATCTGTCCGTCTATTTGTCTGTCTATATACCTATCTTTCTGTCTATCTGTCCGTCTATCTGCCTGGTTGTCTGTCTGCCTTGCTGTCTGCCTGGCCGTCTACCTGGATGTCTGCTTAGGTCTCTGTCTATCCATCTAGCTATCTATCTCATTATCTATCTGTTTGTCTATCTATCTCTGCCATCCCAAGTCATGGATATTTGAAGAGGAGGGGCTACGGATACATTTTTAATTTGGATGGATGGAGGATGGGGGAGGAGAGAGAGAGAGAGATAGAACACAGACATGAAATTAGGACCATGGAAAAGTAATTAAAAAATCGTGACCGTCGACATATTCTGTTCAGGAAGTTGCCATCAAACTGTAACCGTCGACATATACTGGAGCCGGGACATGCATCTGTCCAACATTTAATGTCTGTATTAATTTTCTAAACAATATAAATACATTCAGTAATTTGCTATTGCTTTATAAGTTCGAACGCTAATTAGATCTTCGCGTAACACACTGAGAGCTCCCCCGCGCCTCCCCCCTAAAAGGTACTCCAGAGGAGTGTTGCCTCTAAGTGCGTTGGATGCTGCGTTGTATGTGCCTTTAGCGAAAGTTCGTTTCGTTAAATATATGATTTTTTTCCTCTAAAAGTGTGGACACTACTAGGCACATTAGAGCGTAATGTAAAGAAATCCCTTTTATATATATATATATATATATATATATATATATATATATATATATATATATATATATATATATATATATATATATATATATATATATATATATATATATATATATATATAATTCTTGGAAAAAAAACAAATATAGAGGATCTATGGGGAAAAAACCCCCCAAAAAATCAGTTAGTGGCATACGGGGCAAAAAAGTTTGGCATTCACTGGTCTAGAAAAAAGATATGGGAAAGTGTATTGTGGCAAATTGTTCGTTTTTTTAAAAACATTTACAAACTACGTTCTCGACAGCATGTTACAGGAGCACAAATTAATAACACTGACAACTGTCATCAATGTTGTAAGAGGCTGCTCAGAACGTTGAAGTGTAATCGGTTATCTCACCCCCTGTCCTCTCTCTGTAATTATACCCTCTTCTTCAGCAATTATTCTCAAACTCCCACTGGTTCTCTCTTATAGCACAACAATGGTCCTACTAGTAATTCCAGCAGAGGATGTAGTCCAGAGAATGGAAATGAGTTGTGTCGTCGTATTCTTTACGTCAATTGCCCGACACATTCGTCTTCGTAGGTTATGCTTTCTGAGAACCCATGCCTAGAGAGTTAAGATGCAATCAAACTATTTATTTGCGTCATGCCGTTAGACTTTTATTTTAAAAACTGGTAAGACTCTCTTTCCCCCTCCCCCTCCCGCCCCACGGAGTAGAAGACTACATCTCATGGGATTGCTCCATAAAAGACAAATTGGGTCAAGCAGGTCGTATGGAACTTCGAAAGTTCTAGACAAATGGGGTCAAATAATCGCATGGAACTTCGAAAGTTCTAGACAAATTGGGTCAAGCAGGTCGTATGGGACTTCGAAAGCTCTAGACGATTTCCTCATCACAAACGAGTAACACAGAAATACGAATATGGAGCTGGAAGGAAAACTCTACTGCCTGGCAAAGGGAATAAGAGTGATACATTTGTACTCTCTGGAGGCTCTGCCATCATCATCGTCCTCATCATTATATCCACCACGAAGACAACCAACATTATCGTCATCTTTCTCTACTTCTCCGGTCGTTCGCAAACTCCTGCAGGCTACCAGGATGCTATCCAGAAAAATAAATACGTTGTGTAGTAGTTTACAGCTGGACTATGAAATCTGCGCATTTCGGTCTGACGCATCCGACATCCGCAAATATCTTTTTGGTGACTTAGACCAGGGGTCGGCAACTTTTTGCTAACTGTGTGCCAACTTAAGGTTTCAAATTATTCAGAGTGCCAACATCACATATCATTTTATACAAGTCGAGGCCAATATTCTTATTTTACCATATATTTTATTTTTATATTTTAATTAATTAATATATAGTGATATTCAATAATATGTCAATATGTATAATATGTAACAAGTCTGGATAAGTATGTGGCTGGTACCCTGCTACACCCAAGTGCCGAAATTAGCGAGGAAACCCCGCTAATGGATTTATAATCAACTTTATACAGGAAACGTGAAGAGTCTGCGTGCCATTTGAAATTGCTTGGGGTGCCAAGTGTTAACAGGCTAATGTTATTGTTACATTCCAAATTTAATTATCTTATGTGCCAAGTGTGGCACGCGTGCCATAGGTTGCCGACCCCTGACTTAGACTATAGCATTGAACAGCCAACTCGTTTCCAAACCTCCTTAGTCGTCTCTTACAATATGCTTGGCATATCACAGCTATTCTTTGCCGTTCAATTTTGATCACGGCAACTCACAGATGTCAAGAGAGGATGCTCATCCTTTTTCATATATGTCCTACGTGCTGATCAAATATGACATCACTCATCTCGATCTATCCGTGACAGATCCGTGCTTATAATTGGTCACTTTGCGTAAACTTCTTTTGCCAGCCAATGAAAAGTGGTTTCAGTTAAGACGACGTATTTGACTAGCGAACATGACATTATCGTGAGAAGGAGTACGCAATTAATCAAAGTATTGACCATCGTGTTATCGTATCCCAGCTCTAAAGTGTCTATCTCCCTGCCCAGATAAAATAATTACATTTTACATAGCAAAATAATAAAGCACGTAATTTGGCATTTTAATTAACTTAGTGAACGCACATTGTATTGATGTTACTTGTTTTAAATTAACGTTACAAATATCAAGAGAACTTTGAAGTGTCTCCTGAACAAATTAAACGGGCTATATTAGGATGACACTTACATTCAAGCTGTAAACTATGATACGACGCATAATTACATTCTTCTGACTACATTCTGCTAATCTGCAGGAGTTTCTTCTGTCTTCTACCTTACCTTTCATTCTCAAACTCCCGCCGGATCTCCTATATAGCATGACCATGGTCCTACTAAATTTCCAGCAGGATGTAGTTCAGAGAATGGAAATGCGTTGTCTCCGTTTTATTTGCGCCAATGGCCCGACACATCCGTCTTCGATGGATGCAAAAGTTTGAAAAATTGAATGCTAGAAAATAAATAATATGGAAAATAAGCAAAAGTATAACAACTCGGAATAAATTATAATTAGAAGGTAGCTAATGTCAGCTTAACGCGCATAAATCCGTCTCACCACTGGAGTCAGAATCCTCATTCCTAGAGATGCGATTTTAGCCAAGTTCCATCCAATTGTCAATGTGATCCAACATACGCTGATGTCGGATGTGCCAGGTCGAAACGTGCAGATATCACAGCCAAGCTGTAAACCATGACACAACTCATTCCGTGCTCTGGACTACAGTCTGCAAATATGCACGAGCTTGAGAACGAACGCAGAAGAAGAATGAGTCAACGAAGACTAAATACATATTTTTAAAACAGTCTCTCTTTCTCTCTCTCTCTGCCTGTACAGTGAGCTCTTTTGTACCGGTTCTTCTCCAGCCGTGTCTTGCGGTCTACGTCGTTCATCTTGGCAGATCCGAATAACCCAATTATTTCATTGGTCACATTTGGTATACTTTGTGTGGCCAGCCAATAAAAATCACGGATCAGTAAAAAGTCAGAAAACCTGCGTAGCCAGTTCCCGTGACTATATATAGAGAAGGGTTTGAGTAATGTATGCATGCCATTAAGTAATATACTCCAGCGCGCATGTGAAAGTTCAAGGCTATCGTAACTAATGTTCGCTAATATCGTTCGACAGTGTCTGGTATATAAGCTTGCAATTTCGTCTCATTGTACTCACTCACCAAACTTTGTCAAATTGACTAGACTGGTGACGGAAATACCAAAATGCAAGGAAATAGTCAAGGCGGATTAGTGGTGCTGTCGTTGCTGGTGATGGTGGCACACGCTGGTACGTTAAAGTTGTGTGTTTATGTCGGTGCCTCCGCCTTTGGGATAACTGGGAGCCTGTACCTCTAGTTCATGTTGTAAATAATAGGGCTACTCTTTATTGTTGGTTTACTGAAAGTGTTGCTATAATGAATTTGTTGTTATACTGAATTTGTTTATCAGTAACTTGTTATACTGAGTTTATATACTGAGTTTGTGACACTGAAGAATTTGTTATACTGAGTTTGTTATACTGAGTTTGTGACACTGAAGAATTTGTTATACTGAGTTTGTGATTCTCAGTTTGTTATACTGAGTTTGTTTTGCTGAATTTATTATAATGTATTTGTATAAAGATCGTTGCCTGTTCCAGGTCTCTACTACTCTGTATGTGCGCCAGCACCTGGCACTTCAACGCACGTATACAAATCACGTGACATTAGTGACCAACGCGAGCTGCACATGGCCGACCTTACGAAAGGGAAACTGGCCATGTTTGTCAACGTGGCAACCTACTGAGGTCAGTATCTATATATTTGCGTGGAAATATTGGATTGGAAATAGTTGTCTCTCGGTAAATGTTTCAATCGCAAATTATTGGATTGGAATTAATGTCTAAAGATTAATGTTAGAAATATTTTATTAATCTTATAATTTCTTCTCATTGTATCCTTCTTTGAAAACAAAATATAGAACAGGGTAATTATGTTTTGCTAATCACTGATAACACACATAATAACATACACATATCGACGTTGTGATCAAAAACCTTGTCGCATTGATGATAACGTCATCTGTATCGGTGTCTTTTCAATGTCAGTTTTAGTCGAGGAAACAAGAAGAATTTAGCCGGTGCAAGGTCGGCAGAATATGGAGGCTATTCAATGTAATCACACTGTGCTTTGTGAAGGACTGCTTTACCAGAAGGGGTCGATGTGCCAGCTGCATTGTCAAGCAGCATAACCCAACTGTCTGTTCTCAATTTTATGACCTTCACGGAAATGATGGTTGGAATGCAGTTAAAGTACCAACTGGGAAATTATGTCATAATTCAATTAATCAAACAAGTGTCATGCCGAGTGACTTAGGCGATCATGCTTCTCCACAATTCTCTGTTGTATTGTTAAGTTCAGTTGGTGACTTCTTATTGCGCCACAGTGACAACTCATCCAGAAATTATTATCTGTCATCCTCTGTCTCTTCTCCCCATGATCTTTCCGA
The DNA here is from genome assembly GCA_034231615.1 of Meghimatium bilineatum. Lineage (NCBI taxonomy): Eukaryota > Metazoa > Mollusca > Gastropoda > Stylommatophora > Philomycidae > Meghimatium > Meghimatium bilineatum. Next base: position 40,585,138 of record CM067309.1, on the reverse strand, counting down.
AAACAAATGCATCCGTCTAAAAAAGAAGGAAACAGAAGTAATGGTTGTTTCAAAGAAATACACACCGCCAAAATTCAGTATTACTATCAATGATGTGAAATTAAATCAAGTTGATAAAGTCAAGTATCTTGGCACCATAAGATGGCAGGTGCTAGCTCCAATGAGATCAAAAACAGGATAGCACAGGCCAAATCAACTTTTCAAACAATTATAAATATTATATTCAATGGAGTAATATCAATTAATGCATGTCATAATTACGATGCAGAAATCCAAGCAATCAATGTGGCAACTGAGAAATTTGTCATGTGACGTATTCCTTCCAGAACGTTGTCTTCCCAATGAACTCTCTGAACCTCTCTCTGTCTTGGGCGATGTGGCTTGCATTTTCTAGCGATGTATTCATATTATCTTTAATGTCGTCAGTCCATCGTCTTCTTGGTCTGAGAAATTGCTAAGCGTTAATCTTGATTTATATCCTGTAGTTTATCTCGCAGATGCTAGATCATCACTCCAAGTGCTTCAGTTCAGGAAACTGCCAGACCAGCAAATTCTACTGACCGAACTAAGGAGTCAGCATAAAATAGACATACAGTGGATACATCGCATTGTGGAATATATGGAAACGAGAAAGCAGATTGTCTGGCTAAGGAGGGAGCTGCTGATGATCAGCCAGATGTGCCAGTAAGGTACCATCAAAATAAACGATTTTCAAAGCAATTAGAAAGCCAACTCCATCACAGACTGACTCAAATTATGAACATGCCAGAACAAGTTGTCATTATGTGCCTCAGAACAGGACATAACTGGCTCCGCAGCCATATGTATACAAAGTTCAAGATTGGCAACACGGCCGTGTGTACAGCATGTGTACTTGTGGAGAGGAAACTAAGACAGCAGAGCATATTCTCAGGGAATGTAAGAAATAAGAAATACTGAGGCAATAACCCGGGGTCTAGAGAAACAACAATGGAAGAAAGACTTCTATATGAGTTACAAACCAGTTAAGTTTACAGGAGAGACAAATCTTACAATATAAACATGTTCCAGGCGAACGAAAGAAGAAGAAGTCTATTTGATTTAATAATTGATATATATACTAGTAGATGTATATTAATCTACGGACGTTACAGCATGTCATCAACAAATATTTGATTTATTAGTTCTCGTCGAAGAAATGTGTCGGGCCATTGGCGCAAATAAAACGTCGACACAACGCATTTCCATTATCTGGACTTTATACAGCTGGAAATTCAGTGGGAGATTGAGAATGAACGCTGAAGAAGAATAATAATTAGTAGTTTATTTATATACTAGTATATCTATATTTATCTACATACGTAGCAGTATTTCTTCAACGAAGAACTTGAGTCACAATTTTATTAATGTCCGTTTTTGTATACTTTTTTTGTATAATACCTTTGACATAATTTGTACCCAGGGTTCACCCCACAGTATCTACAAATGTTTGTATAATACCTTTGACATAATTTGTACCCAGGATTCACCCCACAGTATCTACAAATGTTTGTATAATACCTTTGACCATATTTGTACCCAGGGTTCACCCCACAGTATCTACAAATGAACGCACTACTCGACATTTTCTCAGAATCCCAACTTACTATAATCGGTTTCCCGTGCAACCAGTTCGGTCATGAGGAACCAGGAGACAACAGCACTGAGATCCTTACAGGACTGCAGTATGTCCGTCCTGGACATGGGTTCAAGCCACACTCACACCTTCATATGACGCTGAAAGGTGATGTTAATGGGGCAAATGAGCATCCGATGTTTTCTTACCTTAAGGTATTTACTATGGTTTTTGTATTTTCTTTCTTTGATCTATTTTAATTATTGAATTTATTATATATTTGTTTACTTAGTATTTAAAATTAATAACTCATGACTTGACCTCAATATTCTACAAAATAAATTATAATTGTTACTTCCCTTTAGTTATCTCCACACAAAAAATAATTTAAAAAAATAATTTATGGATTGAATTCACAAAATGTACGATTTTTTCATTATTATTCTGATTTCGGTTGGTCACTGTATACTTGGAGTCACATGCACAAAATAACCATGACGACTCCAAGTATATAAAAAGTGACCAGCCAAACGCAACAATAATCAAAAACATAACGAATGGGAGTCCTAATAAATTATGTGCATAGGTCTTATAAGAACTGTAGAAGGTCATGCATGAATTCAACCGAAATTAAAAGCTCGTCGCTGTTACTAAAGCAGTGGTTGGCAATATTTTTGTGCGTGCCGGCCCGATTGAGCGTTGTTTGTGTCTGCAGGCCCGATTGAGCGTTGTTTGTGTCTGCAGGCCCGATTGAGCGTTGTTTGTGTCTGCAGGCCCGATTGAGCGTTGTTTGTGTCTGCAGGCCCGATTGAGCGTTGTTTGTGTCTGCAGGCCCGATTGAGCGTTGTTTGTGTCTGCAGGCCCGATTGAGCGTTGTTTGTGTCTGCAGGCCCGATTGAGCGTTGTTTGTGTCTGCAGGCCCGATTGAGCGTTGTTTGTGTCTGCAGGCCCGATTGAGCGTTGTTTGTGTCTGCAGGCCCGATTGAGCGTTGTTTGTGTCTGCAGGCCCGATTGAGCGTTGTTTGTGTCTGCAGGCCCGATTGAGCGTTGTTTGTGTCTGCAGGCCCGATTGAGCGTTGTTTGTGTCTGCAGAACGGATTGAGCGTTGTTTGTGTCTGCAGGCCCGATTGAGCGTTGTTTGTGTCTGCAGGCCCGATTGAGCGTTGTTTGTGTCTGCAGGCCCGATTGAGCGTTGTTTGTGTCTGCAGGCCCGATTGAGCGTTGTTTGTGTCTGCAGGCCCGATTGAGCGTTGTTTGTGTCTGCAGGCCCGATTGAGCGTTGTTTGTGTCTGCAGGCCCGATTGAGCGTTGTTTGTGTCTGCAGAACGGATTGAGCGTTGTTTGTGTCTGCAGGCCCGATTGAGCGTTGTTTGTGTCTGCAGAACGGATTGAGCGTTGTTTGTGTCTGCAGGCCCGATTGAGCGTTGTTTGTGTCTGCAGAACGGATTGAGCGTTGTTTATGTCTGCAGGCCCGATTGAGCGTTGTTTGTGTCTGCAGAACGGATTGAGCGTTGTTTGTGTGTGCAGGCCCGATTGAGCGTTGTTTGTGTCTGCAGGCCCGATTGAGCGTTGTTTGTGTCTGCAGGCCCGATTGAGCGTTGTTTGTGTCTGCAGGCCCGATTGAGCGTTGTTTGTGTCTGCAGAACGGATTGAGCGTTGTTTGTGTCTGCAGGCCCGATTGAGCGTTGTTTGTGTCTGCAGAACGGATTGAGCGTTGTTTGTGTCTGCAGGCCCGATTGAGCGTTGTTTGTGTCTGCAGAACGGATTGAGCGTTGTTTATGTCTGCAGGCCCGATTGAGCGTTGTTTGTGTCTGCAGAACGGATTGAGCGTTGTTTGTGTGTGCAGGCCCGATTGAGCGTTGTTTGTGTCTGCAGGCCCGATTGAGCGTTGTTTGTGTCTGCAGGCCCGATTGAGCGTTGTTTGTGTCTGCAGGCCCGATTGAGCGTTGTTTGTGTCTGCAGGCCCGATTGAGCGTTGTTTGTGTCTGCAGAACGGATTGAGCGTTGTTTATGTCTGCAGGCCCGATTGAGCGTTGTTTGTGTCTGCAGAACGGATTGAGCGTTGTTTATGTCTGCAGAACGGATTGAGCGTTGTTTGTGTCTGCAGAACGGATTGAGCGTTGTTTGTGTCTGCAGAACGGATTGAGCGTTGTTTGTGTCTGCAGAACGGATTGAGCGTTGTTTGTGTCTGCAGAACGGATTGAGCGTTGTTTGTGTCTGCAGAACGGATTGAGCGTTGTTTGTGTCTGCAGAACGGATTGAGCGTTGTTTGTGTCTGCAGAACGGATTGAGCGTTGTTTGTGTCTGCAGAACGGATTGAGCGTTGTTTGTGTCTGCAGAACGGATTGAGCGTTGTTTGTGTCTGCAGGCCCGATTGAGCGTTGTTTGTGTCTGCAGGCCCGATTGAGCGTTGTTTGTGTCTGCAGAACGGATTGAGCGTTGTTTATGTCTGCAGGCCCGATTGAGCGTTGTTTGTGTCTGCAGAACGGATTGAGCGTTGTTTATGTCTGCAGAACGGATTGAGCGTTGTTTGTGTCTGCAGAACGGATTGAGCGTTGTTTGTGTCTGCAGAACGGATTGAGCGTTGTTTGTGTCTGCAGAACGGATTGAGCGTTGTTTGTGTCTGCAGAACGGATTGAGCGTTGTTTGTGTCTGCAGAACGGATTGAGCGTTGTTTGAGTCTGCAGAACGGATTGAGCGTTGTTTGTGTCTGCAGAACGGATTGAGCGTTGTTTGTGTCTGCAGAACGGATTGAGCGTTGTTTGTGTCTGCAGGCCCGATTGAGCGTTGTTTGTGTCTGCAGGCCCGATTGAGCGTTGTTTGTGTCTGCAGAACGGATTGAGCGTTGTTTGTGTCTGCAGAACGGATTGAGCGTTGTTTGTGTCTGCAGGCCCGATTGAGCGTTGTTTGTGTCTGCAGGCCCGATTGAGCGTTGTTTGTGTCTGCAGGCCCGATTGAGCGTTGTTTGTGTCTGCAGAACGGATTGAGTGTTTTTTTTGGCTACAGACTCTCTCTGTACCAAGCTGCCACAGAGCCGGACTTTATTTTTATTAGGCCAGGAACACTTTTTAGTGCTTTGGATTATCATCATTAAGTGCCATCTCCGCAATGAAGGTTGACAGCAACAGACCCTCCAACATCCCCTGTCTCTTGTCGTGGTTGTACATTCTGCTAGACTGTAATATTTCCATCTCGCGATGTTACTCTCCCATTTGTATTTCTGCCTACCTCTTGCTTACCTCCCCTCGACTTTACCAGCAAGTAATATCTTCTACGAGGTATCATGTCTTTTTATATGTTCAAAATATTTTATTTGTTTGATTTTTATTTAGATCACTAAGTTGTATTTTTTTATTCTGCTGCCAACGCATGTAGTACTTTTAGATCAGCTTAGCGGGCCGGAAAAATAGCTTGGCGGGCCGAACTTGCCCGCGGACTGTCGGAAAAAGAGAATTTGCTTTTGGACAATGAGGATAGGCAGCAATAATGTATAAACTTTAATTTTGTTTAATTAATTGATTCGTTGGTTAAAGTGCTACTTATTAATTATTTGAATAATCGATCTACTGCTGTATTAATTAAGTGATTCATCAATTGATTGATTCGTTATTGATTAAGTATTGTTCTTATCCATTGACTGATCGATCGGTTGTTAGAGTGATTGACTAATCGTTTGATTAGTTAATTGATTTTTATTAATTTATTACGTGTGCTATTCATTGTTTTATTAATTGATTGATTGATGGATTCATTTGAATAATTATTGATCGATCGATCGATTTGCTGATTGATATATCGATTTGCTGATCGGTTTACTGATTGATTTGTTGATTCGTAGATCGATTTGCTGATTGATTAATAGGTTGCTTGATTGAATGACTGTGATTGGTTGATTGATTGGTTGATTGATAGATCGATTTGCTGGTTGGCTGATTGATTAATTGGTTAATTGATTGACTGGTTGACTGACTGATTCGTTGATTGATTGATTGAGACTTTCGAGGGATATCAATTTCAGGTGAGATTGTTTTATGGAGTAGCTTTGCCTGATGGATAAAGCTACTTAATTTCAGTCGCCTCATTGCTAAGTTTTGAAATTATATTTCATTGAACGAATTGGCATACAGCGGAACCTTTCCTCTTGTATTATCACTTTTGTATCTTCACGCGCATTCAGTATTTGTATCCCCCCCCCCCAAAATATTTCGATATCTAAGTGTTGATATCATTGCCCTAGTGTTTAAATTTGAGCTAACGGACGTGAAAATGCGCAAACTTGTTTTTCTGTTTACAAAATCATAGTTTTGTAGATAAACCCTGTGTTGACAACGGTGCATGTCAATGTAAAATCATATTTCCTTTTTTTGTTCTTGTATTCTACAGACGTCTTGCTCACAGCCACGTACTGGAGTCTTCCAACCACGAGAGAGTTTCTGGGACCCAATTCTTACCGATGATATCACGTGGAATTTCGAAAAATTTCTCGTTTCTAAACAAGGTGTGCCACTCTACCGTTTTCGGCCAATGGTTGAACCGTTTGATCTGGTGGAAATCATAAAAGTTCTCGTAAATTCCGCAAAGGATCTCAATGGTCAAGAAAAAGAACTTCACATTCTTCTACAAATCTTAGACAAAACTGTACTGGAGCGCGAAACAAGATCGAAATCATAGCTTAATTCTCTGTTTGTGTTTTTCTTTTAAATATTAAGTTTATTGTTTCATTTAGAGAAATTCTTATCATTCGGCCTGTTGTAGATTGAAGTATCGTAAGAAAAATATTCAATTGTCTAACACTGTTGTAGATTTGAATATCGTAAGAAAAATATTCAATTGTCTAACCCACTGTTGAACTTGAGGATGTATGTTATGCTACTAAAACACGCGGAGAGAGAGAGGGTATTTCTTAAACTTCAGTGGTAACGGTGAAGACGATTGAACGTTCCAAACTAAATAAACTTGGCCGAACTAAATCTATTAGTATTTTTTAAGACATCCCATAATACTTTCTGTGGTTAACCACATAGTACACGGAACGGTACTTTACGGGATGATGTGTCCGCATTTTTAACGAAACAAACCATACATTATTTAACAAAATGAAATTACGTTAAAGATTCATAAACCGTCGAACCCAACAACGTGCGCTCTATGCACACAGAACCCCCCCCCCCCCCCCACACACACACACTGCATGACCGTTATGGGTTGGAGGAGGAGGGACTTTCTCAGTGCGTTGTGTGCATATCGAATCATCTGCAAAAACCCATTAAAAAGAGTCTTTTAAATTAAATCTCCAAGTCACAGAAGCTGTATGAAATTGGGTATAGCATTAAAAAGTTTGGAAATGTGGACACGTCTTCCCGTAATGAACCCACGGAACATTCTTATTTAATGAACTTAAATACAGACAACGAAAACGGCACGAACTAGAAGATGATATACAATGTATATCATCTTCTACATAGATCTTATACATGTATAATACATAGACTGTTGTTTTTGGTATTCATGTATGATTTATCACAGACATCTACAGTCTCCATGACGAACTTGTCTCTAATGCTATGTCAAGGACAATGTTCAGAATAGTTTTCTACTTTGCGCACCTTCACTTTGTGCGTTCATGGTGTGCAAACATGAGAACCGGCTGAGAGGTGTCTCTGTTAATATACATGTATACTGACACAACAGGAGAAATAATAATTTAATCCAGAGCTCGTGGTGACTGCATTAATTATCAGAAACGCGACCTCCGCTATTTTATATGGTTGTAAAGTTCTGATATAACCAAATTGGACTGGGCTGTTGAAAGTAGCGCACCTCATCATTAATAATCGAATGTTGGAAGAGGTTTCTATGTTTACTTTTCTGGGTGCCCAGATTAGTGGAGATGGTGAATCAACAGCTGAAGTTACGAAACGACTGGAAATGGCCATGGTTGCCATGACAAGATTACACCATTTGGAAAAGCAAGATCACAAACCTGTTAAGATCAACATATAAAATTATTGTGATTGTCAATATTTCTATATGGTTGTGGCACCTGGACTTTAACAGCAGATCTAGATAGAAGAATACAGGCGTTTGAAAACACGTTATGTATCTGTTATCGAGAACATAAGGCCAATGTTTTTGTACATGATAAAATTAATTCATTATTTGGGCAACATGAATCAGTGTTGACAATCGTGAAACTTAGTAAACTCCGATGGTACGGCCACTGATGAGACATGCCTCGATGACAAAAGATGTTCTTAAAGGTACTGTGGTGGGTGTAAGAAAACGAGGTGGAAGAAAGAAGGCATGACTCAATAATATTTAAGAACAGAGATGGTGTGAGTTTTCCAAACTCTTCAGGATGGTAGAGGATAGAGATGGTGTGAGTTTTCCAAACTCTTCAGGATGGTAGAGGATAGAGATGGTGTGAGTTTTCCAAACTCTTCAGGATGGTAGAGGATAGAGATGTGTGGAGATCTTACTCCACCAGATGTCTCATTGTGACATCCCTACCACCCTGACGGGTTATGTCTAATTGTGACATCCCTACCACCCTGACGGGTTATGTCTAATTGTGACATCCCTACCACCCTGACGGGTTATGTCTCATTGTGACATCCCTACGACCCTGACGGGTTATGTCTCATTGTGACAACCCTACGACCCTGACGGGTTATGTCTCATTGTGACATCCCTACGACCCTGACGGGTTATGTCTCATTGTGACATCCCTACGACCCTGACGGGTTATGTCTCATTGTGACATCCCTACCACCCTGACAGGTTATAGGTTTTATTGTTATTACTTCACTATTCGGGGTATGCACAGAATAGCTTTGAACGGAAAGAATTAAAGAGATCTGACCTCTGCCCTATGCGCTAACTTCAGCGCAAAGGGAAAATGAATGAATTAGAGGTATATTTTACTGAACCACAACGGGATGTATCCTAGAACAGCAATGACGATAACAGGATATTTAGAATACTATTGAAAATATTTTTGTTGAAATTAAAACAGCAATTTGTGATCAGAAAAAATAAAATCAATATTTCTTTGAAATAATATTTTGATTATCATTTCTCGATACGACTAAACTTCAGAACACTAACATCATCATTTGTGTCAGCATATGGGGATATTTTTCAATGCATTTACAGATCCACTTTGGATCGCATGTGGGTACAGGTGTATATCTATATTTGAAGACGTGTTTTATGTGAGTGATAGCATATAGGTTTATTTGGTCGAATGTTTATGTTAATATATTTTTATGTGGACGATAGTTTGTATTAATATATTTGTATATGAGAGAATGTTTATGTAAATATATTTTATGTGGCCAAATATTTATGTTAGTGCATGTATGTATATTTATGTGGTCGAATGTTTATGTTAGTTCAAGTATGTATATTTATGTGGTCGAATGTTTATGTTAGTGCATGTATGTATATTTATGTGGTCGAATGTTTATGTTTATACATATATATTTTATGGTACTGCCTTTTTATCTCTATGCGTCATTTTATATGCGTATATGTGCGTGTTAATTTGTGAATATGTGTACATATGTAAACGCATGTACATATGTGAGTGAGTACTTTTCATTCATCTATATGTGAACATTTGTATATTTGAATATGTCTCTATGTTTATATATGAGAGCATTTTTTAACATGGGGGGGGGGGGACCTGGTCTGTTCATAAATATAGTCAACAGTTTTTTTTACCGCTCACCACCCTCTTTTTCATCAACCGTCAATAATTCAACCCCCCCCTCCCACCCCAGCTCAATGATGTCAAAAGAACTAAAAAAAAAATTAAAAAAAGAAGAAAAAAACATGAAAAAAACTGTATTACATTTATAAAACTATAACTTTGAACCAACTCAACGAATCAAATATTGCTAATACTCGGTTTTGTTGTAGTTTAAAATTTTATTTACTTTCTTTTTTTGTACCAGATATATCAGTTTCCTTTGGATTTGGCATTGAAAAATCTAAAACGCCTTGGCAACGATGCAACGATCTATGGAGAATATAAACATGGACTGGATGAGTAAGAAGTCTTCAAAATAATTAACGACACACAATTTCAAATAAACTACTAGCTAATTTCTGTTCCAGCACCCGTTTCTGAAACTATCATAGGCAGGTACATAAGCCATCAAAAACACTCAGATCTGCCACATACTACGAAATTCTCTACAGTTCTCTATTCTTCACGGGCCAGTTACTTAGCCCTCTTCTGCACTTGTTTCCCGTAAGACCAAATTCTTTTCTTTTATGAGGATTTCTTACCACTCTTCTTCTGTTTTCTACATTCGTTGTCAAACGTCTGCAGATTAAAAGAATTTAGTCCGCAAACGATAATGCGCCGTGTCATGGTTTACAGCTTGCCTACGACATCTTCAAACCCGCCCACCCCTATCTTTTCTATGGGGTTAAATGCGAAGAATGTCAAATGTAACAAGAAGAGATAGAATCAGAAATGGCGACATCACGAAGCTTGTAAGAACAACACAAGTGTTAGAATACATAATGAAACAGCAAGTAAAATGGCTAGGACATGAAAGAAGATTGCCTCAAGTAAAATGGTTAGGACATGAAAGAAGGTTGCCTCAAGTAAAATGGTTAGGACATGAAAGAAGATTGCCTCAAGTAAAATGGTTAGGACATGAAAGAAGGTTGCCTCAAGTAAAATGGTTAGGACATGAAAGAAGATTGCCTCAAGTAAAATGGTTAGGACATGAAAGAAGGTTGCCTCAAGTAAAATGGTTAGGACATGAAAGAAGATTGCCTCAAGTAAAATGGTTAGGACATGAAAGAAGGTTGCCTCAAGTAAAATGGTTAGGACATGAAAGAAGGTTGCCTCAAGTAAAATGGTTAGGACATGAAAGAAGATTGCCTCAAGTAAAATGGTTAGGACATGAAAGAAGGTTGCCTCAAGTAAAATGGTTAGGACATGAAAGAAAATTGCCTCAAGTAAAATGGTTAGGACATGAAAGAAAATTGCCTCAAGTAAAATGGTTAGGACATGAAAGAAGATTGCCTCAAGTAAAATGGTTAGGACATGAAAGAAGATTGCCTCAAGTAAAATGGTTAGGACATGAAAGAAGGTTGCCTCAAGTAAAATGGTTAGGACATGAAAGAAAATTGCCTCAAGTAAAATGGTTAGGACATGAAAGAAAATTGCCTCAAGTAAAATGGTTAGCACATGAAAGAAGATTGCCTCAAGTAAAATGGTTAGGACATGAAAGAAAATTGCCTGAAGTAAAATGGTTAGGACATGAAAGAAGATTGCCTCAAGTAAAATGGTTAGGACATGAAAGAAAATTGCCTCAAGTAAAATGGTTAGGACATGAAAAAAGGTTGCCTCACGTAAAATGGTTAGCACATGAAAGAAGATTGCCTCAAGTAAAATGGTTAGGACATGAAAGAAAATGGCCTCAAGTAAAATGGTTAGCACATGAAAGAAGATTGCCTCAAGTAAAATGGTTAGCACATGAAAGAAGATTGCCTCAAGTAAAATGGTTAGGACATGAAAGAAGGTTGCCTCAAGTAAAATGGTTAGGACATGAAAGACGATTGCCTCAAGTAAAATGGTTAGGACACGAAAGAAGGTTGCCTCAAGTAAAATGGTTAGGACATGAAAGAAAATTGCCTCAAGTAAAATGGTTAGGACATGAAAGAAGATTGCCTCAAGTAAAATGGTTAGGACATGAAAGAAGGTTGCCTCAAGTAAAATGGCTAGGACATGAAAGAAGGTTGCCTCAAGTAAAATGGTTAGGACATGAAAGAAAATTGCCTCAAGTAAAATGGTTAGGACATGAAAGAAAGTTGCCTCAAGTAAAATGGTTAGGACATGAAAGAAAATTGCCTCAAGTAAAATGGTTAGGACATGAAAGACGATTGCCTCAAGTAAAATGGTTAGGACATGAAAGAAAATTGCCTCAAGTAAAATGGTTAGGACATGAAAGAAAATTGCCTCAAGTAAAATGGTTAGGACATGAAAGAAGATTGCCTCAAGTAAAATGGTTAGGACATGAAAGAAGGTTGCCTCAAGTAAAATGGCTAGGACATGAAAGAAGGTTGCCTCCAGTAAAATGGCTAGGACATGAAAGAAGGTTGCCTCAAGTAAATGTCCCACAGAGACATTTATCACGTGAATATAACGAGATACTGCAACGGTTAAGATACCGGGTTCACATTCCACCGCAGACAATGCAAGCAATTATGCATTAAACCCGCTCTGAAAGTAATGACAAACGACTGAACGTAAAATACTGCCAAGAAAAAACACTCCGGCAAACAAAAATACAGGTTTGAGGAATACATTCTGAATAGTATAAACTACTAATCCTTATCCGGATCTGTAGTGGACAGGCACATTGCGAGTACATGACAACTAAAAAAAAAAACTGGTTAAAATCTCGACGCAGTTAATTGTGCATCTGAAACGTTCAGAAAGCAATAGCAATCTACTAAGCTTAATATTGCCAAGATAATTAGGACCCATTTGTTACGTTTAAGATTATTGTTTAGGTTTCGCTTGGTCACTATTTACATACTTTGAATCGCATATCAAAAATAGCTAACTAGACTCCAAGGATATAAATGGTAACCAACCGGAAGTCCAGCAAGGGGCCCAGTACGGTCACGTGACAATTCTAGATAACAAGCATTACCGGAGATATCAAGATGAACAAAAACAGGTGTAAGTCTTACCAAAATAAGTAATTAAACAGCCTAATAACGAGATACAGAAAGGAGACGTTTCGACTAAAATGCTTTCATCAAGACAAACAAAAGACCACAATAAAACGAAACTTACATGGAGACAATAGTGAATAGATAATGGAGGAAACAGATGGAGCAGCAAGACAGGGAAGAAAGGGGTATAGGGAGAAGAAAGTGGGAAGTGGAAAATGGATAAGATATAATAGCAAGTAAAATGAAATAAACTAAAATAAACACTTTTGTGGTCTTTTGTTTGTCTTGATGAAGGCTTTTTAGTCGAAACGTCGCCTATCTCTGTATCTCGTTGTTAGGTTGTTTAATTACTTATTATGCCCATCTTGATATTTATCCTGTGTTACTCCAGCCACTTACTTCCTGTTTAGGGCTGTTACCCTACACTAGAACATTTATCCCTTGACTTACCGGAGAAGGTCGTGTGTGAATCGGTCTGGACAAACATAACATGAAGAGAATAAATGGTGGACAGACATGAAAGGGGCGAGAATAAATGGTGGACAGACATAAAACATGACGAGAATAAATGGTGGACAAGATAGCAGCGATGAGATTGGCGATAAAATGAGACACACATCGTATAATAAAACGGGTTACTTATCTCAGTGTAGTCCATGTGGGAACCGGCGGTCAAATAGCCAGGGACACACTGTAAAGATGTATGGCACATGATAATGATGATCTTAAACACTCACTTTTCCACATTCTCTTCACTCAGACGGACGCTGACATCTTTGGTTTTGTTGTCATCCTTGATGTCTCCCGTAGCACCTGCCACTTTATGACTAGCGGTGGTCGAAGCCAGACCAGAGTGGGAGGAAGAATGAGGGAGTTCGGGATCGCTGGAAGGGTGGCGTTTATCTGACACAAGAATAAGTGGCGTATGCGCTTCAGATGATCCCATACCTTGACGATGTGTTACTGGGCTGTAGTAATGCTCACTTTGAGGTAGATTATCAGCAATGGTTTAATCTGTCCTCGTGAAAAGATCGATCATGTCAGTGAAGGAGTAAGCTGGCATCAGGGAAGAATTGACCTATGACACAACAAGAAGTAAAGTTGTATATGAAACGCCATTGGATAAAAATTGAAGTACAACCACGCCCATCTTTCATATTTGTTCAGTCATTAACCACAATATACTAAAATATAGAAATCAACTAAAATATACACATCAACTAAAATATACAAATCAACTAAAATATAGAAATCAAATAAAATATACAAATCAACTAAAATATACAAATCAAATAAGCAAACTAAACGGGAGCTCACTGGGTGTAGAGAATTGACTTTTTTGTACTGTAGTTATCTCATATGTACTCTATCCCTCTCAACGAAGATGTACGCTGCAGCTGATAGTACCGCGCATAGCACGTAACTCGGTAACTTCAAAAGATAATCTCTAAAAATATCGTATAAAATCCACTTTAAAAAGAGAGTGGAATTAGAACCCGCCAGTTACCTCTTGAGCACAAAGCGTGCGACCTAACCTAAACACCAGGGATATCTCTACCAGTCAAGTACTCACCCATTTAGAATTCGAACCCGACTCTCCTGAGTTATTTTTTATGAATCTCCACAACTCTATTTCCAGTAATTGTTTATAGGTATAATTGTAGGCTCTATTCCATGCCACGATGTCAGACTAATATTTTCTCTCGCTGTCGTCCTCGATAACTCTTGCCTTCTATTTTGCCTGTTGTTTGTAACTATGTTCTTCAGACCTCCCCGCCGCATAAGTTATCAAGCAAACAATAAAGATTATCGCTGTCTGATATTAAGGAACCTTTGTCTGTCTCGCATAAAACTCTTTTAGCACCTTCTCGTGTTTTCTTGATTCTTGATTAGAAAACTGGCCTAACAGCATGTGGGGCATTCCCATAAGTGCTCCGCCCTCTGTTCCAGCAGCCGTTCGACTCGATGGTTTTTCGAGTCTAATGCCGCCTAAACAGACGTCGACATCAGGGCGCAACTCTGGCCCTTGCGAATGTCTCTTTGTTGTTCCGCCCACCCACGCCGTGCCCGCAACTAGTTCAAGCACAACGTCGGTCTGTCGGAATAACATGGTAACTGTTATAGAAGGTTACGACTACGGGATTGTATAGATGACGTTCCATGAAGCTTCTATAAGAAGATAACCTCAATATAAAGGCATGTCATCTACTAAGATTTTCTGTTGCATGGTTGGTTTGTCTAGTGAGACATTGGTGAGACCCACAGACATAACCGCATGCGCATTCTCGTGTTTTAGCATCAATAACAACATCATATTCACTAAACTGGCTGGAATCGCACGCATATTCCCATGTGTGCACACTACGTGACTCATTGAATATGATTCAAAAAGTCAAAGCAGGTGATGTACGTAGGGAATGGGTGGAGTCATTAGAGAAATTATCAATTTGAAAAATGATGCTTATTTTTGTCACGGACACGCGGGCGTGGAGGGAAACGAACGGACCGGTCAATTAGCTAGCCTCGCCACCACAACAGACGGTCAGCCTATGGACCGAACAGACATACTTATTGCTCTTCGTAAGTTCTCACGATCAGAGGTTTTTGAGATGAATAGGCACGAGTCAATATCGAGAATGCGTGAATTGGCGGTGAGGATGGGCTTGGCCTGTAGAGAACCCCTGAAAAGGATTTCAAAAAGAGCAGTGAACCAACATAGAACCATCAGCTGTTATGCCCTGATAATTTTACTGAAGCCGAGATCTGAGCACATATGGACGTGTCCGGTGTGCGAAGAGGATAATCAACATACCTAATACCTAACAATATCAGACAAAATATCTTCAAACTATCTAGAACAACTACAATGGATACCAGCTCACTGTGTAACAAACAAACAAACAAAAACAGACGGATTTGCGAAAAGGGGAGGTAGCCTGCCTCAGACCCGTGTTCCTCAAAGCTGGAGGGAAGCAAAGTCTCTGCCACAGCATTATATGCGGCTTCTGTGGAGAGAACTAAACGGAAATTATAGCCCCGAGAAAAGACAAACTGGATAGAAATACAAAAAAGTCACGATATTTCGACTGAGATTGGGACACTGCCTAAAAAGTATACATATACCGAATCGGTATCATCGACTCCGAGACCTACATCTTCGAAGCAACAACATATATATCAGAGCATATACTACAACGTTGTTCCAGTTTCGTTGTTCACAGAACTATCTGGTCCACATGAACTTCTCTGCACAACAAGTTGTGAGGAACACAAGATGACCTAACACAGTCAAATCCTATTATAGCAACTAGATCCGAGCCAACGAAATATTGATATAATTAATAAACGAAATTTACTATAAGTAATAAACAGTACAAATAATAAAGCTTATCTTTGTCCCCGGACACGCGGGCGTGGAGGGAAACGAACGGGCTGACCAATTAGCTAGCCTCGCCACCACAACAGATGGTCAGGTCAGCCTATGGACCGAGCAGACATACTCATTTCTCTACGTGAGTCCTCACGATCAGAGGATTTTGAGTTTAATAAGCATGAGTCAATATTGAGAATGCAGAATTGAGAGTGAAGATGGACTTGGCTCGTATATATGCCTAATAAATGATAAATATAATTGAGTTTTTGAAAAGTGTTGTTAAAAAGGACATTCGTTATAAAACGATGCCTACAGAGGGGTCCTACTGTACAAACCTAAGCTCGAATATGGCTCATTAGATATCTACGAATAATTAGGCATGGTCATAATTCTAACTGAATTTTCAAAAGTGGATGTAAATAATTATCACCATCACTTGTAATGGAGGAACCATACAAATCGCTCTATATTATCAACAATAACTGACTTGATGTTTAACAATTGATTTAATGAAAGTTTCAATAAATTTCGTAAATAAACAACAATTCAATTCGATTAAATATGGAATTAGAGTCTGCCAGATATATATAAAGGTTATGAAAGATGAATATTTATACAAAAACTACAGCAGATAAAATTTACATAATTTCGGCAGAACACTGAAAGTTTGTAAAATCTCCATCTCAATCCAGACTGTTTAATGGGAGGACAGAATGAGCGGCAGACATAATTTATCAGACATTTTCTGCGTCTTGACCCGGTCTTGATTGCACGTCAATGTGTGCGTACTCGCGTTTAATAACAGTGCACACTCGTGTTAAACGAAGAACAACTGCAAAATTATGTTAACTCATTATCTGCAAAATGTAGAAAATACAACGTGAAGATCAATAGACAAAAGACGGGACTATGAAAATATGCAGAACACCGAGTCCACTAAACATACAGATAGACAATATAGGAGTAAAACAAGTATCGAAGTTCAAATATCTCGGTAGTATTTTCACAGAAAATTTAAGCCTTGATAGAGATGATGATGTTCGTCCGTCGTGATCGACGATGACCAAAAACTCAACCATAATAATAATAACAACAATAAATAATAAAAATAATAAAAGTTAATAGTGCGTTTCTAAATGACTAGCAAGTCCAATGCGCGCACAAAATGTTCTTTTACAGAATTGACAACACTAGAAGGTATCTGTGTGAGGTTAAGATGTTTTTTCTTTTCTACGTGTCCGCTTCTGTCTTGCAGTTTCTTGTCTGAATTCTTCCGCCGCTAGTGCTCCCGTTCTAATGCTGTAACGCCATGCTGTTCTATCCTGAGCGAGTCTCTCCCAAGCGCCTACGTCAATGTTAAGATGTTTCAAGGATGACTTGAGCGTGTCTTTGAAGCGCTTTTTCTGTCCACCCGCTTTTCGAAATCCTGCCTTGAGTTCTCCATAATATATTTGTTTTGGCAAACGCGAGTTCTCCATACGCACAAGATGGCCTGCCCAGCGTGCTTGCGCCTTCATAAGTATTATAAATAAATGGGTTGAGAAATGACTATCGCTGAAGTTGGTTTATAGTGTGGAAGAGTTGAAAGAGATAGAGACGAGATGTCAAAAGGCAAATGCAGTAACATACCAACTGTCACCACTACTTCTTCACCCCAAGATCGAGATGGAAGTTCAAAGACAAATGATTTAGAGTATATTCCTACCAACACTGTGTTACCAGTGCCAAACCTGGTCTCTCTCATCTTCACATTACAAATAGATAGTGACAAGTGAGATAGAATGCTTGAAGAAAGCTGCAGGGGTCACCAGGCTCGATAAATTACGAAATCAAGACATCAGAGACAGAATAGGTATATCACCTTGTACAGAATACATAGAAAGGCAGCAGATCAAGTGGTTTGGCCACATTATGAGAATGCTAATAATACGTACTTTGAATGTTTATGTTGAAAAAAGAATATAAGAAAAAGTTAAAGCAGATGCACCCAAATGACCATTACCATCGAATGTCATGCAAGGAACAAACTATCATCTTCAGACTACAAACTGGCCACTACAGACTGAGAAGTCACATGTTCCGAAAGCTGAAGATTGGTGAGACAGACATGTGCAACTGTGGGCTGAGCGCAGAGACTGCAGAACACATTCTTCATGCCTGTCAACTCTACCAAGAAGAGAGGGAGAGAATATGGCCTACTGAGACGGCACTGCTTCCAGACTTGAGGGGTTCCATGGATGACCTGAAGCGAATCACACAATTCATTGAAGCTATTGGTGCTGTAACCTGATATCTGACTGAAGAACGATGAAGAAGAAATATAAACAGATGTTCATGAGGCACAGGCAGGTTTTAGACCCGGCACAAGAGAACATATCTTTAACATGAGAATCATGTTGGGTTCACAAATAGGGATTTGTAAAGATGTAGTCTGCGTAGAGAGTGTTACTAGGGGATAGAAGGCAACAGGGGCAAAGGCCGACCAAGACGCCGTTGGACAAAAGACATTCAAAAATGCCTGCGCATGTCACTGAAAGATGCAGGACAACTTGCTCAAGAGATCCATAGGAAAGACAACGTTCTGGAAAGAATATGTCACTTGATGATGAATCTGAGTTCCAGAACCAGGTGTATTTCTCTGGTTGAGATGATGTCATATTTGTTCAGAATGTTCTTGATGTATATCCACCCTTTTCTAGATATGCCATTGGCTCTGTATTCAGATTCCATCTTGTTATAAGCTTTTATGGGAAGTTCATCACTCACGCTAAGATGTCCAAACCATATTATCTATTGTGTTTCTATATTTTCGATGCATGATGTGAAACCTATTATCTTTCTGATGTTTGCACTGCGCATTTTGTCCAGTCTGGTGACTCCTATAGCCTTTCTTAGACATTTCATTTCGCAAGTTTCAATCTTTCTATGTCTAGATGTCAAGTCTGGTATTAATAGCATAGTGTTGGTGTAAAGCTACACTTAATCATTTGTTTCTTTACTTCCATGTTAATTTTTGGGTGTAATAGCAAAGGTGACAGCTGGTATGTCACATCATTTGACTTTTAACATCTTGTTTCTATCTATCGAGTCGTTCGTCTTCTCTGAAGATACTTCCTAGGTACTTGAAAATTAGTAATGGAAGGCATAATTGAGTTAACGGGATAAGAGTGATGTCTGATTGTTTAAACATGTCCTTACCACCAACTGCATCTTACTTCCTGCTGGAAATCTAGTAGGATCATTGTCCTGCTACAAGAGAGATCCAGTGGGAGTTTGAGATCATTGTCCTGCTACAAGAGAGATCCAGTGGGAGTTTGAGATCATTGTCCTGCTACAAGAGAGATCCAGTGGGAGTTTGAGATCATTGTCCTGCTACAAGAGAGATCCAGTGGGAGTTTGAGATTGAAGACACTTGTTAGATAACCTCTGACAGTTTGTTACTGTGGAACTCTCCACCTTGTTAGATGTCCTCTAACAGTTTGGTTATTATTTACACTTAGCAATTAATATCTGACGCTAGCTAAACAAACATTAAACTAACACTCAATATTCAACATCAATTACACAAACATCACATTCACACAAACATCATATGCTAACACAAACATTACATTTGCACAAACATCATATGATAATACAAATATCATGCTTACACAAATATCATGCTTACACAAACATCATGCTTACACTTATTAAATATCCAACATCAGCTATACAAAACTCAAAAAACTTTTATTGGAAAAGATTAAAACCGAAACCAATCATACTAGTGTCGCTTTCCCAACATGGGGCGCAAGGACCACAGGGAGGGAATTAAAATTTTTAGAGGGGTGGGGGGTAATTTTGAGAATTGTCCACTTGCTGCAATTATGAAAACAAAAAAGCAAAAACAACAAAACATACAGTTTACCAAGAGCTATAGTTGCCAAAGAAAATCAGAGTGAGAAGGAAGAAAAATATGTGCTAAAAGGGGACCACAAAGGCCAACAAAAGTTGAGAACCACTGTTCTGTAGATAATATGCTAATAACTTGGTTATTATAGAGTTATGATGACTACAATGTCAGTTTATTTCATGATAGCATTCTGACAACATTTCCATATATAATAACCAAAGAGGAATTTAAACTAACTCAAGTTGTGGAGAGTTCCTTCCATAATTATAGGAAAGCAATATAGACATGAAGACATATTTGGACCACCTAGGCAGCAGAACAGAACTAAGATACTGCATGATCAATCAGGCTAATGATTTGACAAATGATGAGAATGACCTGACAAATGAGGCCAATGGCCTGACCAAAGAAAAAATGCCCCATTTTTGCAGCTCTTTTAAAATGTAATGATCACAAACATGTTTATAAAGAATTAAAGGTAGAGATATCTACCTATAAACCTATAAACTGTCAAGGTCGTAGTGGTACCACATTGCATGAATTTACACACACAGTCCTACAGCTATTTTTATCTTCAATGTTGCCAACGAATGAGGAAAAAAATCTTGACTCGTTCAGTCCTTGTTGTGTGTCCATGTATTAGGTAGAAATATAACATGTAAAACGTCGGTTTCTATACATGTTTGTTTGTTTTGAGTTCGTTCCATTGTAACCATCACGGATATCCGTGCGATTTCCGCCGGGAGCGTGATTACATTGTGCCACCGTTATGTGCCTTGTAGGCCTAGCACATCCGATTTCGGCATGCCTTGACAATTCAGATGGGCTACCCTTAGCCTGTGACAGCCTCTATATCTGTCTCCAGGCACGCGTAGTGGCGACTCTTCGCCCAATACGATTTTTGCTCTCGTCTGACTCGCACGAGGTGTTCCACTGTCTATGAACTTGCCTTGTGTAATTGGACGTGCTGTGCCCATTGGGTACTGAACCGTTTCTTATCCGTGAGCCTGGTTCCTTAAGGGGAAGAACTCAACAGAGGAGTTGGACCCTGGCTCTTTCGCCCTCTTAGCCGAGGTGTCATTCACAGACATCGTGTAACCCTTGTCCAAGTTCGAGTCTCACACCACGCATTTGAGAGCAAGGCGTTCTCGAGCTGAGCGTCCTTGTCCCAATAGCGCCTGAGCCCATCAGGTACTGAACCCTTTCTCTCTTCAAGTGTATTTCCGGGTTTCTATATATAAAAACATAATTACCTATTTTCTATTTTTTTCTTATACTCAAAGGATTGGCTTATGCTACAGGAAAACGAAATCTTCTGAATATGAAATAAAGTTCTGGAGATCCTCCCATCTCCAAGTTGCATTTAGGAAACAAGAGCTTCATTGCTTGTAGGTTTAGGGGATCAAAGCAAACAACATTGAGAAAGAAGATAAAGAAACAAACAACATTTTGAGGCAGAGTGCAAAGCTATCACAGAAACAAACAACATTTTGAGGTATTGAGTAAAAAGCTATCACAGAAACAAACAACATTTACTGCTGATATCAACCATGGACATCTAAATGCAAGGACTACAAAGACATCACACTTAAGCTTGTGTGCTCATCATTGCCCATCATTACCCACTAGTGTTAGATATAGTCTATGGTGTCCCATTGAGACGATATATAAACCTGTGTTTTACGTAAGTCTAATTGTCATCACACTTAAGGGGTATTTCCTTTGAGGTTTCTCATGTTGACCCAATTCTCACTAATATAGCTAGAAAACAAGGCCTTCTCCAGGATTGTTTCTCACACTGATCTCATACAGCCTGACTTATCTTGACGAATCAAAATTTCCCGTGATTTCCATTGTATTTCCAACACAAAGTATATGCAACATAATTTGTGGCATCAGCACGATGGACAATTCTGGAAAATATTGTACGTAAAATCATGGCTATATTTTATGTTTTTTCTGTGATGTTTAACAAACACGTTATATGTTACTTTGGATATCTAGATGAACATGGATCAACCCGCCTGGAGGAATCCACGAATCAACCCACCAGAAGGAAGCATGATAGTGATGCCAAATTGGTCTTGCAAACCCTTAAGAGCCCAACCATATTTCACCTGAACTCCTTAATCCCTGCAGAGGTATCCTTAAGGATACGATGAAGGGGTTGCCGCAATTTTGTTGAGATCTTCTTCTTAGTTTTCCAGGCAAACAATTCATCTGGATAATTTATTATAAGCTTCCAGACAGACTTTTTCTATTGGAAGCTAAGAAGAGGAGGAACTCCACAAAATAGTAGTGACTTTTTTATCATATCATTAAGAATATTTCCTCAGCTAAATGGATAAAATTACTCATATCTCAACTAAACAACCAAGCAAAGGAATTACTTCTATAATGATTACAGGTCATTCTAAAAACAAGGAAAATTATATGCCTGATCAGCTAGTCAAAACCTGAACTCACTGTAAGCTATACAAAAACCTGAAGTCACTGTAAGCTACACAAAAACCCGAAGTCACTGTAAGCTATACAAAAACCCGAAGTCACTGTAAGCTATACAAAAACCCGAAGTCACTGTAAGCTATACAAAAACCTGAAATCACTGTAAGCTATAAAAAAAACCTAAAGTCACTGTAAGCTGTACAAAAAACCTGAAGTCACTGTAAGCTATAAAAAAACCTGAAGTCACTGTAAGCTATACAAAAAAACCGAAGTCACTGTAAGCTATAAAAAAACCTGAAGTCACCGTAAGCTATAAAAAAACCTGAAGTCACTGTAAGCTAAACAAAAACCTGAAGTCACTGTAAGCTATAAAAAACCTGAACTCATTGTAAGCTATCCAGAAACCTGAAGTCACTGTAAGCTATAAAAAACCTGAAGTCACTGTAAGCTATAAAAAACCTGAACTCATTGTAAGCTATCCAGAAACCTGAAGTCACTGTAAGCTATAAAAAACCTGAAGTCACTGTAAGCTATACAAAAACCTGAAGTCACTGTAAGCTATAAAAAAACCTAAAGTCATTGTAAGCTGTACAAAAAACCTGAAGTCACTGTAAGCTATAAAAAAACCTGAAGTCACTGTAAGCTATAAAAAAAACCTGAAGTCACTGTAAGCTATACAAAAACCTGAAGTCACTGTAAGCTATACAAAAAACCTGAAGTCACTGTAAGCTATAAAAAAAACCTGAACTCACTAAGCTATACAAAAACCTGAAGTCACCGTAAGCTATAAAAAAACCTGAAGTCACTGTAAGCTAAACAAAAACCTGAAGTCACTGTAAGCTATAAAAAACCTGAACTCATTGTAAGCTATCCAGAAACCTGAAGTCACTGTAAGCTATAAAAAACCTGAAGTCACTGTAAGCTATAAAAAACCTGAACTCATTGTAAGCTATCCAGAAACCTGAAGTCACTGTAAGCTATAAAAAACCTGAAGTCACTGTAAGCTATACAAAAACCTGAAGTCACTGTAAGCTATAAAAAAACCTAAAGTCATTGTAAGCTGTACAAAAAACCTGAAGTCACTGTAAGCTATAAAAAAACCTGAAGTCACTGTAAGCTATAAAAAAAACCTGAAGTCACTGTAAGCTATACAAAAACCTGAAGTCACTGTAAGCTATACAAAAAACCTGAAGTCACTGTAAGCTATAAAAAAAACCTGAACTCACTAAGCTATACAAAAACCTGAACTCACTGTAAGCTATACAAAAAAATTTATCTTTTCCAGAATTGAAATCCAGCAACACAATATCCAGGAATATGGACTGGAACACAATTCACCCATGCAGCCAAATAAGGGCAATACCATCCACAGGCTTGGAATAAAGGATCAAGCAAACATTTTTTAGATTGAGAACAAGCCACAGCAGACTCTAACAACAAAACTATAGAAGGTTTGGAGTTAATGACAGATATGTGCCCTTGCGGACAATCTCCAGAAAACATCATATTTTACAGAACTACTCAATGTAACCCATCACAAGAAGAAAACCATTGACCATCTGAAATAGCTCAAATGAACAAGATCTAAAGTCCTGTCTTGGGACTGGTAACCACAATACAGTTCATTAACAAAATAAATATCAGCATCTGACTTTAACAGGATAATGATGCAGCAGAAAAGAAGACAAACATTGGTATATTCACTGAAATATTTTGATGAAAGTTAACAAACATCCCTTTACCGTATCACTTTTTAAAGTGATATCAGACTTGTTATATCCACAACGTGATTGGTCACGATACTAATCAGATCAATAAATATACTGGTATTATGTAAAAAACAAAAAACATATTGAATAAATTATTTAAATGTAAACAAATCACAAGTTAGTATAAAAACTATCAAAACTGAAGCAATAAATTAAACAAATTATTTCCGCAGAAGACGGATGTGTCGGGACATCGGCACAAATAAAAAGGCGACACAACTCATTTCCATTCTCTGGACTACATCCTGCTGGAAATCGTAGGACAATGGCTCTGCTACAAGGGAGATTCAGCGGGAGTTTGAGAATGAACGAAGAAGATATTAGCCACATCATCCCTAGTGAGTAGTTTTCACAGAAAAATACGGACTTAATGCAGTACTTTCTATACATCTCCGCAAGTGTTAAAAGAAACTTTACATCTTACAAGGGGAGATAATTGTTACAAGGCACATCAACATTTGAGATAATTGTTACAAGGCACATCAACATTGGAGATAATTGTTACAAGGCACATCAACATTGGAGATAATTGTTGATTGCTTCATCCGAATTTTATTGTCATGACTAAAAATACCGAAAATGTTGACGAGCAAGTTGATACAGTCAGATTTTTTTGTTCTTTTAGGGGGGCACACATTTTTAAAAACAAATGTGTACATTTTATGCGACAGAACCTTGAACAAGCAGTCTTTAATCTTGGTCAAGATGTCCTTTTAGCAACTGGGACTAAGCTATGTAAAATTTAGTTTTTATCTTCAAGGAAAGTTTATAATATAATCAATAATATAATAGTAATAAGACCCATAATTCGTCATGGTCGTAGGGATACTACACTGGAGACATAAGCACGAAAATCACTCCAAACACACACCTCTATCCTCAGCCGTTCAGAAAAAGTAGAAAAATCATTCCCAGACCATTACTGGATATTATCAATCTAGAATATTCGGTACAATACAAGAATTAGTGGACAGGTTTCCACAGAACAAATAGCTAACATAATTAAACGGAACGAAATTCTGATAGTTGGTGGGACGTAGATGGGCAGTTCATTGCGCGCAAATAGCTAGATTGATATTTTAAGTTACAACTTTTTAAGTTTCCGAGATAGTGCAATAGCATATGAAATTAAAAAGTTGGCATGTTGTCACGTGATTTGTCCACTGATTATTGTATTGTACCAAATTTTCTTTGACTGCCTTTTATCCTTCACCCTCAATTGTTCCTTGCAAAATAATTTTAGAAAGTGAGTTGTGTCTCGTTACATGTCCAAAACAAACAAGTTAATGCTATGCAAACCAATAACCAGCTATGCCAAAATTAGTTATATTCACTATGTGAACATTGTAGGCAAATGTAGAACATAACAACAGCCAGGAACATAACAGCCAGAATATAACAACTAAGCAAAAAATGTGTTTTACCGCCACTAGGTAAAAAATGTAGGAAAACTTAGGGTCCTTTCTCAGATAACAGGACTACCTTTCACACTTCAAAAAAAATCTGTGCAGAACCAAATTTTTTCAACATTACTCCAGTGGCTCAGTCCTAGTTACAAAATGGCTGCTGCAAAGACGCTAGCCTTTACTTCAACTGATAAAGATGTTGTTCGCATGTTACAGTTGAAATGAGTGCTGCCAGATGCATAATTATGATCACAGGAATATTCTATGTCTTTAGCCTACTGCACTGGGGGGATGAATCGCCTAGAACCACCACCCCCCCCCCTGTAGTCATAAAATAAATCAAATAAATCATCCACCCGTAGTAGGATAAGTATAACCAAGAGAAATTACCCTTGGAAAACAGATTTGTTTCTATACCTTTTGCCGTATTTCGTATTTCGTAAAAAAAAAAATTAGACTATTTGGGAAAGACCAAACTTAGAATATAACCAATATAACCAGGACAAAGATATGCAAAAATTAGTTTTATCATCAAGGAAAGCTTAGAAAATAACCAATAACCAGTTATGCAAAAATTAGTTTTATCTTCAAGGAAAGCTTAGAAAATAACCAATAACCAGTTATGAAATAAATAGTTTTATCTTCAAGGAAAGCTTAGAACATAACCAATAACCAGTTATGCAAAAATTAGTTTTATCTTCAAGGAAAGCTTAGAAAATAACCAATAACCAGTTATGAAATAAATAGTTTTATCTTCAAGGAAAGCTTAGAACATAACCAATAACCAGTTATGCAAAAATTAGTTTTATCTTCAAGGAAAGCTTAGAAAATAACCAATAACCAGTTATGCAAAAATTAGTTTTTATCTTCAAGGAAAGCTTAGAAAATAACCAATAACCAGCTATGCAAAAATTAGTTTTTATCTTCAAGGAAAGCTTAGAAAATAACCAATAACCAGCTATGCAAAAATTAGTTTTTATTTTCAAGGGAAGCTTAGAAAATAACCAATAAACAGCTATGCAAAAATTAGTTTTTATCTTCAAGGAAAGCTTAGAAAATAACCAATAACCAGCTATGCAAAAATTAGTTTTTATCTTCAAGGGAAGCTTAGAAAATAACCAATAAACAGCTATGCAAAAATTAGTTTTTATCTTCAAGGAAAGCTTAGAAAATAACCAATAACCAGCTATGCAAAAATTAGTTTTTATCTTCAAGGAAAGCTTAGAAAATAACCAATAACCAGCTATGCAAAAATTAGTTTTTATCTTCAAGGGAAGCTTAGAAAATAACCAATAAACAGCTATGCAAAAATTAGTTTTTATCATAATTATGTGAACAATGTAGAAAAGCAGAACTTAGATCAATCATGAAAAGTCAGATTCATCAGAAGTAACAATATCTTTTATATCTGAAAACAAGTTATGGCAATTCTTCTGTAAGTTGTTCTCTTGTCCTTGTGAATGTTGATTTGTTGAAAACATGGCCGTACTGGCTCGTCTTCTGCGGTGTCCTATAGGAATAATATAATGATCATCATATAGCTTTTACTATACTCTGTTCGTTCTAAGAATGAAGTAGGTCAGTACTTATGATTGGCTGTTGGGCACAGAATGCATAAATTGTATGTTAAGTATGCAGTAATATAGTTCATTAGAACATAATACTGTTGTTAATTTAAATCAGTTTTTGCTAAATGAAATATGTCAATAGTATTGTGTCAGTGTCATGTGACGTATTCCTTCCACAACGTTGTCTTCCCAATGAACTCTCTGAACCCGTCTCTGTTTTGGGCAATGCAGCTTGCATTTTCCAGCGATGTATTCATGTTATCTTTAATGTCGTCAGTCCATCGTCTTCTTGATCTGCCCTTTCTCCTCCTCCCAGGTATTCTTTCCTCCATTATTTGTCTTTCCAAACAGTTGTGTCTCTTTATATGACCAAACAGGTGTAGTAATGTATGTTTTAAAATAAATTTTCTTGTAACATTAGATGATAAATTACTATACCCGCTGTTATATCATTGCGCAGGCACAAAAAGGTCAGGGCAGGCAACCATTATAGTTTCTTATACAATGTAAAAATGACAGACGAAGCATTCACATTAATTGTAAAACACATGAAAGGAAAATCATTAAAAACAGGCGATAAGATAATGATTTTAAACATTTTTAACACACTTTGAAATAAATCTTCAAAAACTGTAGATGAAATTGTAGAATTAACATCAGAGTTCACCGGCATTTCTTGTACAAGCATATATGCTTTGCGAAAAGAGAAAGCAAAAACCAGTAAATTGTGTACTCCAGGAAAAACAAAAGTTCGCCCAAGAAGTGTTTTCGATGCGACGTCTGAGAATTTGCGAGGTCACAAACTTTCTTTAAGAATAATTTATAATGAACCCCCTACTTTAGATAAGGTTTCGATGGCAATAAATGGTGATCCTGATCTTCCAAACATAAAAAGAGCCTCACTTTACAGACTTCACAAAGAGGTAGGTTCTGAATATCTTATTGGAAATCGTAGAAGTGTAATAGTGGACAGGGATGATATTATTCTATGGCTCCAGAAATACCTACGGAAAATTCAGGAATGTAGGCGACAGGGATGTACTATTTATTACCTTGATGAGACCTGGCTTAATGAAGGACACACGACTTCTAAAGTATGGAATGACAGCACTGTGAAAATCAAAAGTCAAGCATTTTTATCTGGGTTAATCATGGGACTAAAGAACCCAACAAGAAAGGGGAAAAAGTTGATAATCCATCATATAGGAAGTGAGGATGGTTTTATTGAAGGGGAGATCTAGTATTTGAGTCAAAGAAATACATAGATTATCATAAAGACATGAATGGTTATGTTTTTTTGGACTGGTTTTAGAAAATTATTCCCAAGCTGGTGCTGAATAGTGCTATCATTACAGACAATGCGTCGTATCACTCTGTAAAAGCAGATCGCATTCCAAATAAATCGTGAAGACAGTATGATAGTTTCCTGGCTTAAAAACATCAATTTCAATGAGGATATGGTTAAAGTAGAGCTTTTAGATATTGTGAACATTCACAATCAAATATGATAAATATGTGACAGATGAGTGTGCAGAAAAAATGGGCCATACTATTGTCAGGTTACCCCCTTACCATCGTTCCCTAAATAAGATAGATATGGTATGTCCATGTCATGTCCAGGCAATCCCCGGTAAGGGCTGCTTTTTTTTCTGTCAGTCTAAATTTTAAAACTCAACCTGTACATGACGTGGAGACATCAAGGATCAAGGATATGTGGCCTTGCACAAGCTACTCGAAACCTCCATGCAACTCCCTAACAGGACAAATGCAGTTTTGCCTAGTTATCTGAAGGTTTTCCTTTCTGATTTTTCA
The DNA here is from genome assembly GCA_034231615.1 of Meghimatium bilineatum. Classification (NCBI taxonomy): domain Eukaryota; kingdom Metazoa; phylum Mollusca; class Gastropoda; order Stylommatophora; family Philomycidae; genus Meghimatium; species Meghimatium bilineatum. The sequence continues at coordinate 40,556,569 of CM067309.1, read as the reverse complement.
ATATATTTGTTCCAAGTGAGAGTTTTATCAAAGGTGACCCCCCAAGAAATGTGGGATGGTCTTTTCTTTGATAAGTGTAGTACCCCAAATATATGCTGGATTTTTTTTCCTTTGGGAAAGGGTAGAATAGTGGTGTGGGTTATTTCTATTTCTCTGAACATGAACTATCTCTTTCAGCCTCATCCTCATTTTGTAGTATATCTAAAATCATCTCTGCAATCCTTAAATCTTAGTCTAAAACCACTTTCTACATTCTTATATGATAGACAGAGCAAAAATATCTCCTCAGTAGGTATATGGTAGAATTAAGTAAATTTCTCTGCCTCTATATTATAGTCTTGTGGTGCACTAGGAGTTAACAGGCAAATGCAGCAACAAAACCATTTTACGGTTCATGGTTAGCTATGGTTTGTTTACCATAACTGAAACTTTAATCGTCTTCTTCGTTCGTTCTCAGATTCTGTTTTCTTTTCACTTTATACCCCTTTATGCCTTGCAGTATCAGAGAGGAGTTCTCTGAAGATGACATTTTTGTGTGCTTCATAAATGTTTATTTTCATTGACTCTTTCATTCCTGTAATCCATCATTTGCAAGGTCTGCCCCTGACTTTGTATCCATCATGTCTGTATAGTAATGCTTTGTGAGGGGCACTGTCTGTTGGTAGTCTGGAAACATGTGAAAACCACTTAATCTGTTGTCTTCTGATGTAATCCAGGATTGGCATTGTGTTTGTTGTCTTCTGATGTAATCCAGAATTGGCATTGTCTAATATTTTTGTTCCTGATCTGTCTCTTATTGTTACTCCGAGGTTATTGCTACTATGACAAATGTAGATGAGTCATTTCTGTTGTAACAAGTTTTCTTTTGGATTCTGTTGTTTGTGTGCACATCTGACATTGGTAGCAATGTTCTCAAATTACTGCAGATTAACAGGATATAATACAAAGAATGGAATGCATTGTGTCATGGTTTACAGCTTGGCTGCGATAACTGCCCCATTTAACTCAACTCATCTAACTTCAGCACAGCTTCTCTGTTTCTTTGACCCTGTAGTGGATGAGATAACTAACCCATCCTCATTCTCTCCTTAGTCACATTTTACGACATGTATGACAGGTAACAGTGTAGATATTTTTTAAAACTCCTTTCAGACCGTGGCAACACATGAGTGATCTTATCTTAATCATTGTCCACCATCCAATAATCATTGTCCAACATTCAATAATCATTGTCCAACATTCAATAATCATTGTCCAACATTCAATAATCATTGTCCAACATTTAATAATCATTGTCCAACATTCAATAATCATTGTCCAACATTCAATAATCATTGTCCAACATTCAATAATCATTGTCCAACATTCAATATTCATTGTCCAACATTCAATAATCATTGTCCAACATTCAATAATCATTGTCCAACATTCAATAATCATTGCCCACCATCCAATAATCATTGCCCACCATCCAATAATCATTGTCCAACATTCAATAATCATTGTCCAACATTCAATATTCATTGTCCAACATTCAATATTCATTGTTTAACATAGCATAGACTCGTATCAACCTACCTTTCTGTTGCTTGTCCAACATCCAATATTCGCACTCAAGCTCTTTGACTTCCTTTAATAGATTAAGTTTCTCTGCTTTCTTCAAACTTGGTCTGCCTGGGGAGGAGATCAGTAATAGTTAACTCTTTCTAAGGCAGTAGCAATAGGCAGAACACCATTAGATTGTGAAAGTTATATGGCAAAAACCTTAATATTGCCACTCAAAACATACTGAAGCAGTTAGAGTTATCACTCCTGTACCTTTAGTAGCAGGAAATCAACACCCGGCCCTAGTGAGACATACCAGATGAAGCTGTTAACAGTTACTGTTTTGAAACTTGTTACTACCACCTGTAATGTATACACTGAAACAGGCAGCTAAGGGGTTTAGACGTGGGTTGTCCAACCCATCTAATAGAAAGTCAAAGTGGTCCAGAAGCCAAACTGAAGTTGGGAGTCAGGTCAAAAGTCACAGATATTGCAGTCTAGCAATCAACCATGATGCAACAAATTCCGATCAACAGATTACATTCTGCTAATCAATGGGAGAGTAAGAAAGAATGCAGAGGATAGTACATCAATTTTCCACAAACTTAACCATGACAACAGTGCTTACCGCAAAGTTGAATGTTTAATTTTTTAACGACAAAGAGTTCTATATCCTTCTGTATAGCCCTAATGTTTCCTAAGCTTTTCTTGATTTAAGCCCAATCTCAACATCTAAAAACCTTCCAACCTAAATTATGATTTACAGCAATGGTTAACATTTTTTTTCTTGTAGCCCACTTTAAGATGCCATTTTTTTGTCCATGGTCATGACAAAAACTGTGATCACTCCAGTTATGGTTGTATGAAGATCAATTTCATCATCATCATCAAACCTATAACCTTCAGAGTCGTAGGGGTATCACTCTGGAAACAACACAAAAATTTTGACATGTATCCCTGTTATCATTTCTTTGTTAGAGCGGAGAATCTTAATGCTGTCCAGTCTTTAATATTATCAATTCATACTTTCCTCTGACCTCTTCTTCTTACACCCTCAACTGTTTCCTGAAATATATTTTTGGAAAGAGAATCGTGCCGTATCACGTGGCCAAACCACACAAGTTTGCGACGCTTCACCACAGCATGAGATATCCTTGTTGGCCTGCAAGAGGTATTTATTTTGTTTCTCACGTATATGTTGGTTGTATGTTCTGTTTAATGAAAAATAATAGGTATTATTTGAGATTTATATAGGTTTATTTTCACTGCTGTACTTAGCTGCTCTTCCATATGGTATTTAATCTGGACATTGCAACTAAGTCTAATTTCAAGTCTAGTCTTTATTTTTTTGGTAGTGTTTCCATCGCTGCTCATACAAGATCCTAAGTATTTAAAGATATCAATGTCTTCTAGTTTCTGTCCATTGACCAGATGTTAGCAGGAGTCGTGTTGTCATCTCTGTTTGCCATTGTTTTGTTTATCTCAACATTTATTTTCATACCATAAATTTTGCTGGTTTTTTTCAAGTTTAGAGGGAAGTTAATGAAGTTCATTCTCACCACCAGCCATATATGATGGTGAGACCACCATAATAAAATGGTGACACAATGTACTTCTGCTCTCTGGACTACATCTTGCTTGAAATCTTGTAGGACCATTGTCTTGCTATAAGAAAGATCCGGTGGTAGTTTGAGAATGAAAGGAAAATAAAATATATAAAAATGTTTATACCGATACCTTCCATTCCTTTGTCTTTTAGTAGTTTCTTTATCCTCTTGATTTTGTCTTCATCAGTGATGCAGCCTGTCAGTTCAATTGTATTCCGTAGAACCAGTCCCACTGCCCGGCAGATGACTCTAAGCTTAGAAAGTTGAGTTGATTCTGGGGATTTTTTCTGAAAATATATATATATATATATATATATATATATATATATATATATATATATATATATGGTTAATTGGTTGCTGATCCAGCGGTCCATGAGCTCATGCCATTTGACCCAATGCCATTAAAATGGCATTATATTGCTAGAAAATTGTGGATAATAGGCCCACCCTTGGCCCGAGAATAACTATCACCCCACCAGGAAAGTAGATTTCAACCCGTGCACTGCTCCGAGCCACTGCAGCCAAGATAGGGTTCACTGTGCTCATTCCCCGCTACCAATTATTTACTGGTTATGCCGAAATCCTCTATTGCTCCAGACGTAACATTTATAAATAAACAATATATATATAATTGTGCTAAGATTTCTCAAGACAGATGTGTCTGGCCATTGGCGTAAATAAAACGACGACACAACGCATTTCTATTTTCTGGAATACATCCTCCTGCAAATCTAGCTGGACTATTGTCCTGCAACAAGAGAGACCCAGTAGGAGTTTGAGAATGACCGCTGAAGAATAAGAAGCAACTGGTATGTGATCCTTAAATAACTTCAAAATAATGAATATGTTACTACACTGGTTTCCATAGAATAAGTTGTTGATAAAGCACAGATGACATAATAAGTCAGGAAAAAGGAATATATTTCAGCTTTATTGTACACAAGATATGAGGATGCTTCTCAAAAAATAACTGCACGGCTTTGAGACCACCCAATCTTGCTATAGAAGTGTAAAGGGAGCAGACCAAATAGAAAGAGGCTAAGTAGTGCCTTAGGGATGCAGCCAAATGAATGTCTCTTGGACCCATTTTCTGTCGGTTTATTCTTCTACATTGACCCATTCTTGCCTCTTGTGAAAGCTCCAAACATCATCTTTCCAATTACATTTCCCTTTAAGGTACAACATTAAGGGAACTCAGCATTGCACATCATGCTGGGGGAAACTGATGTGATCCAGCCGTGATCATGATCCTAGCTCCCAACCTGTACATGATGCCCTGGACGTAAACAAGTGGTGCGATGAAAAGCAACTCCAAACATGATGTCACAATTCTCTAGGAGAGTCCAGATTCAAGCAAATATTCTTCTTCTTCAATGTTTATTCTCAAACTTCCACTGGATCTCATCACACCACTTGTTCACATCCGGGGCATCATGTACAAGTTGGCAACTAGGATCATGGTACTAATGTGATAGATATATATGTCACTTTACAACAATTGATTTACATTAACAACAGCATTGTGTTCTAATGAACACTTGCAATAAGTTATTGCGCACTTAACATTAGATATAAGATAACATACGATAAGATTAAATTAGATGGATTAGACAGAGGGGTAGACAGACAGACGGACGGGTAGACAGACGGACGGGTAGACAGACAGACGGGTAGACAGACAGACGGGTACAGACAGACAGACGGGTAGACAGACAGACGGGTAGACAGACAGACGGGTAGACAGACAGACGGGTAGACAGACAGAAATTACTTTTGTTATTTATTCATTATATTAGTAATCAGTGACAAAAATTGCACGTGTGTTGCTGGGGCCCGAGGGGGAGCAAAGAATAGCAACATTGTTTACCTTCCAAGCATGTCATAAGATGCAACTAAGGAGGTTATGGGATGGAGTTGGCTGTCCCATCCCATATAGGGTCAGTGACCCAAAGCAATTCTGAAGTCTGATGTGTCAGACTGAAAGGCACAGATATCGCAGCACAATGCTTTCCGTTCTCCGGACTACATCCTACTAATCTGCAGAAGTTTGAGAATGAACGAAGACGTCTGCAGAAGTTTGAGAATGAACGGAGACGACGTGACAATAGCACTTCATCGTTGATATCGCATCCTATTTTAGCACATCAGTATACTATAAAACTACTGATGCCCATAGCTTCCTACTCTACATTTCATTCCCATCCCCGATTCTGCCGCCAAGTCCCTACCAATATCTCCTTATTCTTCTATGCTGCTTATGTCGTGGGAATAAACACTTTCATAATCTCCTATGCTGCTTATGTCGTGGGAATAAACACTTTCATAATCTCCTATGCTGCTTATGTCGTGGGAATAAACACTTTCATAATCTTCTATGCTGCTTATGTCGTGGGAATAAACACTTTCATAATCTCCTATGCTGCTTATGTCGTGGGAATAACCACTTTCATAATCTCCTATGCTGCTTATGTCGTGGGGATGAGAACTTTCAAATTGTACACCGATGAGAAGTGGATTATTCTTGTTATCAAATAAAACTCAAGTAAAATCTCCCAGTTTCACAGTAGGCATAAAAATCTCTATTGGTCATAATTTCTGAGGTTTGAAACAAGAAACAAACAAAAGATATCCAATGAGAGTGAAAACGAACATTTAAAAAAAAAAGGTTCTTACTTTGTTGATAGAAGCTAAATTATCTGTAACTGACGTCAATGAGATGACGCAATCCGACATTTTTGAAGAAGCCTCATCACTGCCACTTTCTAGGTTTGATATGAGAGTGTCATCGGAGGCAGAACTATTTTGATCTCTGTTATTAATGTATGCAGTGCTACTGTCTGGACGTGAGGTGACATTCTGTGACAACTGTGTGGTCACTTGCGATGATATCTTCAAGGATCCTTTATATATTTCTTTTACACTTTCACTATCAACAAGTACATTTTTTTTCCGCGAGGAACGAACCAGACTGACACATTCATTGCTTTCATTCTTAGCATATTCTGTTACTTCACAAGTTGAACTGTCGGATACATTTTTAGAATTGTCATCGACTTTATCACTCAAAATATTAGAACTATTCTCTGAATTAATTCCTCTTCTCGTATTATTCAAATTATTCATCAGACTTTTCCCCTTTTCAACTTTGTAATGACATTTAGAATCATCCTTTCCTGTTTTAAAACCATTCCTTACATTCAGATAATTCCGCGACTTATCATCACCACTATCCAAATCATACATAGGAAACTTAGACATGCCCTCTCTTTCTTCACAAAAATTGTCAGTTCTTTCTAACTTTTCCAAACACTGATTGTTGTCTCCGATATCTTTGTTACAACTGTTGTTGTCCATTTCTCTGTTGTTTTGTTCCGCCGAAATATGCTTTTTATATTTACTCTGCTTGTCTGAAGCTGATTTGAACTTCTGTTTTTTGTTTACTATTCTACTCTGTGATGTTAATCTTCTACTGAAGTTTTCTAATCTGTCAAGAACATCCTGATCATCTTCTACTATATTTTTTATCTCTTCAATATCACTGTCCGAAGTATCCACACATTTTATCATTACATTTGTAACTTTGTTACGTTTTGGTTTATAAGGTGATCTATTTTGGAGGCGATCGATGATCTCAAGGTCACTATCAGAGCTAACAAAATATCGTTTGCGTGTGTTCTTTAACTTTTTCCTTCTTATTATCCCATGAAATGATGTCTCTGAATCATCACTGATGTCCTCGGGATGATGTTTGGCAGTTTCAAAATTGCGATTCTCTTCACTGCTGTTTCTCTCATGATTACGCATATGTGACTCTACTTTATAACAGTCTATTTTAGTCTGGGGTAATGAATTAGTAAGTAGGTCAGGGCTGCCTGGCGTTGAATAGTCTGAAATGTTACAGTAATCTTGGCTTGAAGATCGCGGACTGTTCCCTGGTGACCGGTCAGGAGATAAAGAATGACTAGTTAACCCGAACAAAGGAGGCACTGGCTCAGTGGAAGAATTAGGAGGCACTTGTTCTGTGGACAATTGAGGACGCACTCGTTCAGTGAAAGAATTATCAGAACAATCAGAATCACACACTATTGTTTGTAGTTTCAACTTAATTGGGTCAATTAGCGTTCTTTCTTGATTTGAAGAAGAATGTGGACCGTGTCCTGGTGCCTGGTCTGATGATTCAGCAACACCAGTCAACCTAATTACAGTAGTTTGTTTAGTGGAAGGACTATCAATACAATCTGAGTCAGACACTACAATTATTGTTTCCACTTTTGACTTTTCTGAGTCTTGACTCATCCCACATCTCAGCGACGTTTCAATGTCGCTTTTATTGTTATTCTCACTATCTGAACTCGACTCAATCACACAAATATTCTTTTTCTTTCGCTGTCTACTCTTTACTGGCACTTTATTTTTCTTTTTAAGCCTAATATTAATAGGGCTTTCAGAACAGTCTGCTCCAATTGTTCGATTGGTATCACTGTTGTCCGAACTTATTTTTTCCTCATAGTTTCGCTTGTAATTATGATTAATACTTTGACTGTATCTGCCTTGTGAGGTGGAGGCATTTTGTGCATGCAATTCCTTAAAAACATGTCTTTTTTTAACTGAAAGGTCTCTATGATCATCTGTGCAAGACCCAGGTTCATTATTGTGCAATGAAGGTGTATTATGTACTTGTTTATCTTTACCATACCGGGTATTATTTTCATCCGAGTCACTGCTATCTGTATCAGCAACTCCTTGCCCATGGACTCTTCTTTCTTCAAATCTATTTTCAGAACAACTTTCTTGCAATGATTTACGGTTTATCTTTTTTGATCTCCTTCTTCCAAAATCTGTACTTTTTTGGGGAGAAAAATAGAACTCAGATCCACTTGTATCAACACTAAAGTCAGAGTCAAGAACAGTAGCCAAGGCCTGCGATGACGTTAGACGTTTAGGCCTACGAAGTCTTTTCTCTACATTGACTTTCTTGGGTGTAGAGTTAGCCATCTTACATTCTGAATAATTAGGAGACATTAATACATTTCTTTGTTTCGTTGTTTCAATACTGTGTAAAGTTTTGTGAGTTGAGCTAACAGAAATGTCATTTCCTTCAAGATTTTCATCCTTTACATCAATTAAATAATCTTTTTGCGGAGAAACTTGTTTATATTCTGTCATTTCCTTCATTTGTTTCTGATTAGGAATAGACAACCTCACATCAAATATGTCATTCTTGAATGTTCTAGAATCTGCATGTATATCCTGAGGAGTCTCTTTCTTTACATTCTGGAAAAAGAAATAAAAATATATAAGAATAGGTAATACGTAACAGCCTAGAAAAAGCTATAAGGGAGGGAGGGAATGATGAAAAGACGACAAAAATGAGGCAGATCAAGAGAAAGATGGACCATGGTATCAAAGATCACTGGAACATGACACTCGCAGAAGTAGGAAGATTAGCCCAACTTCGGCAGGAGTTTTGAATGGTTGTGATTCTTCTTCTTCTTCTTTCGTTCACTTGAAACATGTCTATATCTGTAATTCTGTCTCCTTAATAAAACTCACTGTCTTTTGTAGTTCATACAGTGTCCCATAGAGCTTTGATTCCAGTGTTGTTTCCTCTGGCCAATATGTCTGCCTCAGCGTTTCATGCTCAGAACACTCTTGAAGTATATGTTTGGCACTCTGTGCTGCCTGTCCACATGTACACATGGCTGTGTTGCCAATCTTGAACTTTGTATACATGTGACTGCGGAGTCGGTTGTGTCCTGTTCTGAGACGTAGAATTATAACTTGTTCTGATCTGTTCATATTGTGATAGTCATCTTGTGTTGGTGTTTGTGGCTTTCTTATTGACTTTATCATCTGTTTTTTCTGATGGTAGGTGATTGGTATATCTGGTTGGTCTTCGGCAGCACCTTCCTTAGCCAGTTGGTCTGCTTTTTCATTTCCTGGTATTCCACAGTGAGAGGGTATCCACTGCATGGTTACCCTATACTGGTAAGACAATTCGCTAAGTAGTTTTTTTAAGTCTGTTAGTTTTCCAGACTGGAGAGCTTGAAGCACTGACCTTGCATCTGTCAGGAATACCACAGGCTGTAGGTCAGAGTTGGAGTTCAGCAGTTTTTTAGCTGCCACACTAATTGCCTGGATTTCTGCATCATAATTATTGCAGAATTTTCCTGTCGGTGTTCTGATTGTATCTCTAGGCTTGTGTGGATATTCTATATATACACCTGCACCTCCATTCCTCACAGCATTCTGTGCTGACCCATCTGTGTACACTCTGACCCATATATCTTGTGGATATTCCTCATCCAGGAAACTGAGGGTGATTGTCATTCGCTGCACACTGTTCTGTTCGTCCTCGCTTAGTATTCCTTTCACATGGGTCTGAATGTATATTGGCATTCCATGGCTTTCACTCCACGGGGTTTGCTCTGGTACAGACCTTAAGGGGCTGCCAACTTCAGGTAGGTCTGTAAGTTGTCTACGGAGTCGTTTAGCTTGATGGATAAAGCTGCTCCTTTTCAGTCGTCCCATTGCTAGATTTTGGAATCTTTCCTTCATTGGATGACTTGGCATACACTGAAACTTTTCTGCTTGAATTAGTACTTTTGTGTCTCTGCGTTCGCCAAGTGTTTGCATTCTTCCCATTTTCTGCATCTCTGCTATGGGTGTTGATTTCATTGCTCCCAACATTATTCTAAGTGCCTGGTTTTGCACTTTATCTAGATCTTGTAATGTGGTGTTTGATGCAGGACACCACGCAGCTGAACCGTATTCCAGGTGTGGTCTTATGCCTTGCTGGTAAACTTTACTGAGTATATTTCCACTGGCTCCCCATGTGGTTCCACTTAGTTTTCTCAGGATAGCTAGCTTCCTCCTGGCTTTTGTTGTTGCTTTGTTTATGTGCTGCTTCCATGTCAGCTTATCATCAAAAGTAACTCCGAGGTATGTGGGTTGTTTGTCTTCTTTCAAGAGCTCTCCATCTATCTTGATATGACCAGCTTTTTGTTTTGGTGAGAGGGTAAAGAGTGTAGTGCTGCACTTATCTGTGTTAATGCTGACGCACCATCTATTAGCCCATAAGGTTAGGGCATCGATAGCTCTTTGTATTTGTTTAGTGGCCACTGTTGCATGTTCTTCCGTGCACCAGATCACCAGGTCGTCAGCATACATTGCCACTTTGATCCCATGTGGTAGTTCAGCAACTAGGTCATTGATGTAAACCAAGAAAAGTGTGGGTGACAGGACTCCTCCCTGGGGGACTCCATGACGCAGTAGAACTTTCTTGCTCTTGCGACCATCTAATTGTACCCTGGCTCTTCTATTATGCAGGTATGCTTTTACCCATTTGTACATTCTTGAGCTAACCCTGCAATTTCGCAATTTCTTTAGGAGCCCTTCTTTCCAGACCTTATCAAATGCTTTCCTGAGGTCTATCCATGCTGCTAGTACCAGTTTCTTTTCTTGGAAGGCATCCTCAATCTCTTGGGAGAGGTAGGTTGCCTGATCTTCAGTAGAGTAGCACTGTCTGAAACCTGCTTGCTGTGATACCAGAAGGTTTTCACTTTCAAGGTACCACTGCATCCTAAGATTGATAATGCGTTCCATTGTTTTACATAGACAGCTTGTGAGGCTGATGGGCCTGTAGTTGGAGACTGTGTTGCCATCTTTTCCTGATTTGAGGAGTGGTATCATTATTGCTTCTCTCCACGCCTGTGGTACATTACCTGTGGACCAGCTTGTGTTAAAGATCTGCAGTAGCTTTGCTCTTGCTGCACTTCCCAGGTTTCTAATCATTTCATTGGACACTCCATCAGCTCCAGGGGACTTTTTCATTTTCAATTTGGATATTGCATGCTCCAGTTCTCTCATTGTGATTGGTGCCTCCATGACTTCAGGTATAGGTTCACCTTGTCCAATGTTTTGCTGGTTCTCTCGAACCTCCTGTTGTTTGTCTGGGCTGACTTTGACGTTATTGTCTTCTGCAAAGGAATCTGCAAAGTAATCAGCTGCATGTTTACCTGTTAAAATGTTTCTATCTTTATAAAGTGTGATCCTGGTATTTCTCCCTGTACCTTCATCATTTAGTTGTTTTACAAGTTTCCATAATTTCCTAGTATCTCTTTCTAGGTTCAGCGACTCTGTTTTTTCTTTCCAGCTGCTCCGTCTGGCTTGTAACTTGGCTCTTTGAAATTTAGCCTTTGTTTGCTGATATTTGTTGTGATGTTCTTGGCTAGGTCTGTTCTCAGCCTGCTTTCTAGATGTTTCCATCTCATTTTGCAGCTTTTCCAGTTCATCATTCCAGTAGGGTTTGTAGTTTTTGCGTGCCCCCCTGGGTATGGTTTTACTAGCAGCATGTAGTATACATCTATTAAATTCACTCACTGCTCTATTGATGTCTTTGTCCAAGTTCATGTCCTTAGCTAGAACACTGGTTAAATGCTGGTACATTTTCCAGTCTGCCCTCTTATAGTTCCACCTAGTGAGCGTGCTGCTGTCCTTGGTATATTCATTGTGAATTTCCAGAAATACTGGTCTGTGGTCACTACCCCCAAGCTGCTTTCCAACGACACGTGTGATGTTCCATTCCAGGCCTGGTGAGTAGAATGCCAGGTCTGGTGTAGAGGTGGTGTGCCATGCTCTCGAGTAGAAGGTTGGTGAGTCTGCTGGCTGGTTAATAAGAATGAGATTATTTTCATCCTGCCAGCTCTCAAGTTCCTCACCTCTCTTGTCGATATGATCGTAGCCCCAGCTCTGAGAGTGGCTGTTGAAGTCACCACACACCATAAGCCTTTCTTTGTCTGGAATTGTGTCTAGTGCCAATGGTTTATCATTTGGGCAGTAGTAGTTCAGGAGATGGAATTCTGCACTGTCTGTTTTTAGGTGGAGCATCTGGTATTCTGCCCCGTCCATGTATACTTCCAGCTGACATGCGCTGATATTGTTTTTAACTAGTGTCAGAATTCCACCCTTTCGCCTGTCTTTTCGGTCAGATCGGTAGCACTGGTAGCCTCTGATTTTGAAGGCTATGTCGCTGCTGAGGTGTGTTTCTTGGATACAGCATATATTTACTTGTTCTTCACTGAGGACATTTTCAAGTTCCAATTTTTTGCTGTATCCATCTCTTTTACTGTTGACACCCTCAGCATTCCAGTGCATTATTTTTATTGGTCGTTTGTTTGTTTGGCCAGTAGCTCTATTCCCTTGCCTCCTGGCTCCTCGGGGCAATTGAGAAGGACTTCCAGTAACTGAGGTTGGGCCCTTTCGAGGTATAGGGCCCGGCACCGTCCCTGCCTGAACGTCCGCCACAGGGCAGGCACCATAACGTTTATTAGATGCAGACATGTTTCCATTGTGTTTTATGCGTGGCAACCTGATTATCTGTGCGCCTTTTGGCTGGTTGCCTCCGTCTTCAGCACTCTGCTTACTTGGGCCGGACTATGGTCCTGCTCGAGTGGGAGTGCCCGACCAGTCTTAGTTTTCAGCCTCTGATGGCTGAACTAAGCCCCATCACCACTTCAAGGTTCTGGCCTCGATGGGGAATGGTTGTGATGACTACTATATCCTGTCCAGGATATGCCACATGATGATGATGATGCATATAGAAACATTTATTAGTAATTGTAACTAGACGCCAGGCAAAACAAAAATTACACACAAAAAAACTTTGAAACAAAATGTGCACGTGCCTTCTTCCTTATCTGCATTCATTCTCAAACTCCCGCACGTTACCAGTATGTAGTCCAGAAAATGACAATAGTGCTGACGTAAAACACAAGGTCGATCAGCTCTACAATGAATGCATCTAATGAATTGTAGACTATCTGTCTACAAGGTATGGGCATACAAAAAAATACAAATAACAGTATACAAAAAAAATACAACAGTATACAAGACAGCTTCAACATTTCAACCTGAAGGTCTTTTTCAAGAAAATACAAGACAAACAGTGACGAGACATTAAAAATAGTTGCACTATCACATCAGCAGAGACATCCAAGGTAACAATGACATACATAAATATTGTCATAGAGACAGTCATGAAAAAATATGAGCGATGTGATTGAGATAATTATGTGATTGAGATAATTATGTGAATGAGATAAAACAACTATGAAAACATCATGAACGACAACACGACAAAGGACCCCCCCCCCCCCCCCATCTAAAAAAAATGAATGATCAGTATGAGTGCAATTCTGAAAATGAATGCATCCGGGTCATGGTTTATAATTTGGCTGCGATATGTGTGCCTTTCAGCTGAGCACCTCTGACTCAGCACAATTTAAACATTAATTATAAGAACATACAAATCTTTCATAGAGGCCAACTGCAATGGTGGGGTTCCAATTAAAACTAAAAAAACAACAAAAAACAAATACTGGAATTTACTAAATCATCTAACAACCTCATTCTGATTCTCCGTGGACTTAAGAGTTTCCTGATTATATGCAAAGTGTTCCCTCACATCGCTGGTCTCCATCTTGATTTTCTCAACATGTCCGCTATCTTTGGTGCTATCATTATTCAAAAGTGGATCAGAATACGTTTTCTGAAAAAAAATCAACACATTCATTAATAAACTATATATATATGATGGCCATGACCTTGTGATAACTTTACATATGGTCAGAGAGCAGGACAGTGTAAATTGCAGAGACAGTGTCACTATGATCAGAAACCAGGCCAGTGTAAATTGCAGAGACAGTGTCAATATGGTCAGAAAGCAGGCCAGTGTAAATTGCAGAGACAGTGTCAATATGGTCAGAGAGCAGGCCAGTGTAAATTGCAGAGACAGTGTCAATATGGTCAGAGAGCAGGCCAGTGTAAATTGCAGAGACAGTGTCATTATGGTAAGAGAGCAGGCCAGTGTAAATTGCAGAGACAGTGTCAATATGGTCATTTTCTTCTTCTTTCGTTCACTTGAAACATGTCTATATCTGTAATTCTGTCTCCTTAATAAAACTCACTGTCTTTTGTAGTTCATACAGTGTCCCATAGAGTTTTGATTCCAGTGTTGTTTCCTCTGGCCAATATGTCTGCCTCAACGTTTCATGCTCAGAACACTCTTGAAGTATATGTTAATATGGTCATAAAGCAGGCCAGTGTAAATTGCGGAGACAGTGTCACTATGGTCAGAGAGCAGGCCAGTGTATGGAAACCTGTGCATGCCAGATTCTAACTAATTTTTCAGACCAACATTATTTTGCTCCTGTGCACCCCGACTGCATTTTAAAAAACCAACCTGTGCAAGCTCTAAGATAAACCAACCTGTGCAAGCTCTAAGATAAACCAACCTGTGCAAGCTCTAAGATAAACCAACCTGTGCAAGCTCTAAGATAAACCTACCTGTGCAAGCTCTAAGATAAACCAACCTGTGCAAGCTCTAAGATAAACCAACCTGTGCAAGCTCTAAGATAAACCAACCTGTGCAAGCTCTAAGATAAACCAACCTGTGCAAGCTCTAAGATAAACCTACCTGTGCAAGCTCTAAGATAAACCAACCTGTGCAAGCTCTAAGATAAACCTACCTGTGCAAGCTCTAAGATGATCTTGTCAATAACAGTTTTAATTGTCTTTTTTTCAGCCGCCATCAGGATAACTGCTCCTGTTTGCTTCTTGTACTCATGGCGTACCATTCTCTTTGTGATAGTACTGAAAAGGAAATAGCATATACACCATCATCATGTGATATATTCTTTCCAGAACGTGGTCTTCCTTATGGATTCTCTATACAAGTAAATTTAAGTAGGAAGCCAGAGGACAATTAAAAAAAATTCTTGAGACTAACGGGAATTGAACCAGTCCGTTCTACGGCACCAAATTGCCTAGCAACTATTGAACACGTGTTCTTCCGTACTTGACTAACCGCATCTCCAAAAAAAAGATGCGATTTCATCAAGCCATTCAAACCGTGCACACAAAGTCACCAGAACGGACCAATCGAGATAATGACTATTACAACACCAACAAAAATCCCGTACAGGTTTTGAAATATCCTCAGTAACAACAAACATATAACATAATATCTGTATTTAGTTATATAAGGATATAAGACCTATAGGCCCTTGTTGGAATTTTTATGGAATCTATGAACACTCCGTGATTCTGGGCGAATTGACCTGTCGCAGCTAGAGATATGTTTAAACAATCAAATATATCACTGCATCATCTTCTGCACCCTTTCCCCTCTGTTGCTGTTAACTCTGCTTTCAGCTATTAATCTTTCCATACTGTTATGTCTCTTACTGTTACCCAAAAAAAACTCAGCTTTCTTGTTAAGATGTTGTTACGGAGCCAGCCCTCTTCAGTGTTTATTGATCTTAACACTTCTTGATTTGTCTTTTTAATTGTCCACTGTATATGTAAAATTCCTCTGTCACATCTCATTTCGAAAGCAGCGATTCTCTTTCCTACTGTTTTATTTACCAGTAATGTCCATGCCTCACAACCGTATATTGCCACTGGAAATACGCATGTTCTGGTCATACATAGTTTGATGGCATATACTTCTTTTTCTTCTTCAGTGTAAATTCTCAAACTCCCGCTGAAACTCTCTTGTAGTATGACAATGGTTCTATCAGATTTTCAGCAGGATGTAGCCCAGAGAATGGAAATGTGCTGTGTTGTCGCTTTATTTACGTCAATGGCCTGACACATCTGTCTTCGGCGAGAACAGCATATACAATAATTGTCAAATGTACCTTCTATTTTCTGCATTCGTTCTCAAACTCCTGCAGATAATCATTATTTCAGTCGATGGTGTTGGGCTGAACGGTTTAGATGTTGCATTAGGGATCCCTCATCCCTAATGTAAATACTAATACGAAATTAATATTATTAAATTAATAATGGTTATGATCAGTTATAAATGAAAAAATTAATTTATTATAGAAATTATAATTATACTTGTGCTTGATGTCGTTTGTGTTGGGAGATGTCATGTCATGGCATCCATTAATTTCAATAATTTCATTGGCGTTACATGGAAATCCGTGATGTCTGCTACTTAGAAATGTAAAGATTGTGTCACAATGTGTAGTAATGCAAAATGATGTAAAAAGGTTTATATTTGTCACAATGTGTGCTTTTTAATTTATTATAATTTATAGCACCTGCACAGTGAAGATTTAAATCGTAGTTTTACCAATCTTTCTCACTTCTGGCAATTAAAACAGTGATTTAAAATGACATTGTAGTTACTTAGGTTAGGTTATGTAAAAAGATATAGGCTGACTATGACAAGTCTGAAAACCGAGATGCCGATCCCATCATCATGATATTCTGGGAAAGAATCCTTTTTTGTTGTTAGCCTAAATAAATAATAAATCACTCTCACTCTCAACTTCAACTAACTTACTTTATATCGGAAAGCGCAACTATGTGCCTAACGACTGCTTCTATGTCAGTCATGTTGAAACCTTGACTTCGTATATCTATAATTAATAGCAAGACTTTTTATGTGTTTAAATGACTTCAATATTTCACTTTTCCATTTTCACTGTTTGGAAATTTCGCTCGCTTTTCACGATCATTACAAGGGGAGGCTATTCCTGAGACGAAAGGGGAAGCAATTGTCTTGTTGTATGTGACTTCCCAGAAGGTTATCTTTCCTATGAACCTTGAAATCTCGGTTGTGTGGAAATTGTGCTGCCTCTTCCAACAACATAGGCCCATATGCATTCATTCGCCAGCGACGCCTTGGGCGACCTTTCTCTCTGCTCCCTTCTATCGCTCCCTCCATCAATACTAATTCCATACCTCTTCGTCTCTTTACATGGTCGAAAAAACCTAACTTCGTCTGTTTAGAAGTCAGTCTTCTTGATTCAGTAATTCATTCATTTTTCTTTAGCACTGAAGTTAACGCAGAGGTCAGATCTCACCAATTGTCTGTTCAAAGCTATTCTGTGCAGTTCTTGAATAGTATGTATATTGGTTGTTTTACTTTCTCTAAGTATTGTTCTTCTGAGTGTTTCTTTTGGTCTACCCCTGACTACATTCAGCAATGGTCTACTATAATTTAATCGTCATTTGATTAATGACTTCTGCATTTGTTCTCAAAAATCCTGAAAAATTATGAGGATTCTCATGCGTTCGCTCTCTGATAACCAACACGAAAGTTCGTGATTTTCGCCGGGGAGAGTGAAGTACGTTGTGTTGCTACGTTCACATTAGAGCTGCGTAATTTCCGTCTTCCTGCCTTACACGTACGTTTTTTGACATTGTCAGGCTGCGTTCCGGAGAACGGAATGCATCGCGCTATGGTTTACAGCTCTGCTGCGATATCTGCACCTTTTGGTTCTGCGACTTCTGCATGGCTTCTGGGTCACGCTGACCCTATATGGAATGGGATAGTCAACTCCGCCCATAACCTTCGAGTCGCCTCCTACGACATACATAGAAAGTATACAGTGTAGCTATTATTTATACTCCTTTAGGGCTCCGGAAACACACGGACGATTTGATTAATAACAAACATAGGCCTCTATCAATAGAAGTAGGGTAATGGTTCAGTATCACATAGAGTTACTTCTATCATATGGAAGAGAATCATGGTCAATTTTTAAGTTCCTCTAAAAAAGCATTACTTTACAGACACAATAGATATAAAGCCAGGGGCAGTCCTTGCAAACGATGGATTACAGAAATAAAATAGTTAACGAAACAAACATATATGACGCACACATAAAAAAACCACAACAGAGACCTCATCTACACTGACGCTGCAAGACAAAAAGGGGTATAAAGCGAAAAGAAAGAACGAAAGACGCTACACGTGTTTACAATTAAATCAAACCTTGTTGATTGAAAACTTGTATCCACCTGCCTCTTGCTCGTCTCCACTCCGTAACTCCACCTTCAAGTAAAAACCGTAACAGTATGACACATATGTTTTGTAATCTAGCCAAAATATTGTATAGGCTTATGTACAAAAAAAATATTTCTTTTAGTAGTTTTTTTTTTTTTCATCCGCAGTATTACAAGAACCTATTTGCTTATTTTCTGGTCTTTCCACGATGTCCCCATGGGCCTATTCTTCTATAGACTATATCAATTTATAGTCTATTGTCTATCCCAGGTGGCTGATGGTCAGAATATCCACACTTGTCGTTAAGCGTAAGGGTGGTGACTGGGAGCTTTAGCTATCTATCCAAGGCCAAATGCCTCGCATTGGCTGTGTTTAATCCACATTTGTTCAGGGTTGTCTTGATATTATCTCTATCTTCGTCTATGTCTTCCACTGTATCAGGATCTTCGCATATATTCTTGTCAGTACAGCCTATATCCACATATATAGTGCTGTATTTGGCACACTACGCAACAATGTATGGGACAGAAGAGGTATAAGAACAACCACCAAACTACAAGTATATCATGCTGCTGTTATACCAACCTTACTATACGCCTGCGAAACGTGGACAGTGTATGCTAGACATGCAGGAAAGTTAAATCATTTCCATCTTACCTGCCTACGTAAATTACTAAACATCCATTGGTGGGACAAAGTACCAGACTACGAGGTCTTAGAAAAATCAACCTCAATAAGCATCCACACAATACTTATGAAGGCGCAGGCACGCTGGGCAGGCCATCTTGTGCGTATGAAGAACTCGCGTTTGCCAAAACAAACATATTATGGAGCACTCAAGGCAGGATTTCGAAAAGCGGGTGGACAGAAAAAGCGCTTCAAAGACGCGCTCAAGTCATCCTTGAAACATCTTAACATTGACGTAGGCGCTTGGGAGAGCCTCGCTCATGATAGAACGCCATGGCGTTACAGTATTAGAACGGGAGCACTAGCGGCGGAAGAATTCAGACAAGAAACTGCAAGACAGAAGCGGACACGTAGAAAAGAAAAAACATCTCAACCTCACATAGATACCCTCTATTGTTGTCAATTCTGTAAAAGAACATTTTGTGCGCGCATTGGACTTGCTAGTCATTTAAAAACGCACTATTAACTTTATTATTTATTGTTATTATTATTATTGTTGAATTTTTGGTCATCGTCGATCACGACGGACGAACATCATCATCATCATCATATCCACATCATGATATGCCATTTTATATTTTTAAGTGGCAAAAAGGTCATAATGTCAACTACACCATTTGTAAACATATAACACACATGAGCTCTCCATACTTGTGGAAACTTCCAGAATAATGCCAGTATTTTGAACAATTTTCCTGTTTTAAACAATTATCACCAGAAAACTATATTGTCGATGAATATTGTGATATTCATTATATTTCGCCTCATTTAATTAAAGATCCATCAAATGTTTTCCGTGGGAATCAGTACACTCGTTTTGGTATTATCATTTCCAGCTGCATATCTCTGCCAGGTAGATCTGAACCCGCAGGAGATTCAATTTGTTGCAGACCATCTCTCGGATAAAAAGTGTGATGAACTTATCAATGCACTTCATGAAAAAAATTATCTGGTAATAATGAAGTATAATGTTAGTTAGTTATACCTCTAGGGCCAAAAACGTCATGTAGGACGGATGTCATAGATTTTCATGTCTCTCGTTTCATTGCAATTTGCTTTAGAGGTCTTCATTATGTATATATTATATTATGCCAAATGAAGTCCGACAGGAGAGTGAGGGCGACGCTTTGCACAACTCTTCCTCACTTTAATCAAAATCCCCAGTGCAAGTCATTTTCACATTCACGAAAGTTATGAACATCAGATGGCAAGACAAGATTCCAGATACCACTGTCCTTGATAGAGCTGGTATCTCAAGCATTGACACGATCCTGATGCAGACACAGATTCGTTGGGCAGGTCATTTGGTGCGTATGCCAGACCATCGTCTGCCAAAGATACTTCTCTATGGTGAGCTAGAGAAGGGTATACGATCTCAAGGTGGCCAAAGGAAGCGCTACAAGGACTCGTTAAAGGACTCACTGAAAGCTTTTGAAATAGACCACTATACATGGGAAGAACTTGCACAAAATAGATCTACATGGCGTTCTAAAATAAAAAAGAGCGCATCATCTTGTGAAAAGAAGAGAAATGCAGCAGCTCAACAGCGGAGAGCAGCTAGAAAGTCACGGATAGACCAAGATCCGCCTACAGTCGTTATTCCATGTCCAAACTGTCCAAGGACATTTACAGCTCGAATGGGGCTCATTAGCCATCTACGAACTCATAATCAAGGACATAACTAAAATTGAATTTTCAAAAGTGGATGTAACAAATGGTCATCATCACTTGTGATGGACGAGCAACATATTATGCCATAATACAAGTCATGTTTATTTTATATAATCACCCTCTTGTTAGTCAATCCGTAGACTGAAGACAATTCACATAGGCACCTACTATATTGTTCCAAAAAACCCTCAAACGTTGGTTAGGCCTCTACCTGTCTTTGTTGGAATGGAAGGATAAGACTGAAAGAGGACCTGTTATTACTGGGCACATCACAGGTACTTAAGAAGCTGCCCAGGCTAAGCTTTATATCGATTTTTAAAAATATATACTAGCAATCATCACCATATTTTTGCATGAGCTACTGCATGCGTTGAATTAAAATTAACTGAAATTATTTTGTTTTTGTCACATTTATGTTTAATGAATAGTTGCTGAATCAAATCTGTAGTATTTAAAAAAATAAATCATTAGCTGCTGAATATTTTGTTTGTCCCAAGCCAGGCTGCTGCTCATGTGGCGTCTAGTAGTAAGTCAAGCCAGTCTGCTGGTCCTGTGGCAGTCTGTTGGTAATGTAGCATCTAGTAAGTCAAGCCAGTCTGCTGGTCCTGTGGTAGTCTGTTGGTAATGTGGCGTCTAGTAAGTCAAGCCAGTCTGCTGGTCCTGTGGCAGTCTGTTGGTAATGTGGCGTCTAGTAAGTCAAGCCAGTCTGCTGGACCTGTGGCAGTCTGTTGGTAATGTGGCATCTAGTAAGTCAAGCCAGGCTGCTGCTTATGTGGCGTCTAGTAAGTCAAGCCAGTCTGCTGGTCCTGTGGCAGTCTGTTGGTAATGTGGCATCTAGTAAGTCAAGCCAGTCTGCTGGTCCTGTGGCAGTCTGTTGGTAATGTGGCGTCTAGTAAGTCAAGCCAGTCTGTTGGTAATGTGGCGTCTAGTAAGTCACACCAGTCTGCTGGACCTGTGGCAGTCTGTTGGTAATGTGGCTTCTAGTAAGTCAAGCCAGTCTGTTGGTTATGTGGTGTCTAGTAAGGATATGACTAATGTTAGGACTTCTTTTTTTATCAAGCTAGAGGAGTGAATCAAGGAATCGTTGGTGAATCCCTACCATTTTCTATGCACTTTTAATGGTTGCCAGTATAGGCTATATAAGATTTATATAGATGCACATAGAGGAATATAGTTTTAGGTCCGTATTTTTCATTGACTAAGGTTATACCAACGGAGGATGAAGTCAGCCTTACTCCCACAGCCTTTACTATCTCAGAAGATCTGGTATCAATTTCCTTAGGCTGGGTCGACTTAGGGGCCATTGGTAATTTTAAAAATTTCTATTTAAACTGGGAATTGAACCTTAGGTCACTAGGAGGTCATTGCATTAAGCACTGAGCTATCATGACCCCTTGTAGAATATTTGTGCTATCAAACATTATTGATACAATTAGGATCTTCGTAGCAGAGGGGTTATATTGTTAATTTTGTGCTTAAGGAGTTCTAATCCAGCTTGCCGAGCCGTCTACACAGTTAATGTTTGTTTGAGATCATTGCTTGAAGCTATGGAGTTACGTGCTATGAGAGGTACTCTCAGCAGATGATATAAATTTTTTTTGAGATCACTGCTTGAAGCTGTGGAGTTACGTGCTATGAGAGGTACTCTCAGCAGACGATATAATTTTTGTTGATAGCTGTAGAATACATATGGGGAAAACCCAAATACATTGACGCCAATCCTCTACACCAGGGGTTCTCAACTTTTTCAGATGGTGAGCACATACCTCCCACATGTAATCATTACCGTAGTGCTCACGGGCACTTTAACTCGCATGTTTCGAGCACGTCCTTACAAGAGCATTAAGATGCTCACGAGCACCAGGTTGAGAGTATCAGCTCTAAACCTTTTTGAGCCCTATTGATGCATACAACATTTAATTTTGGAACTACTATTGAAGGATCATCATTCATGGCAGTTGTATTAAATATTTGTGCTATAAAACATTATTGATGTATATCCTTGACTCATATATCCTGCATATTCATAAAGCAGCATTGGTAAACTATTTAATGTAAATACTGCCAATAAAATCACTGCAGCAAAAAATGTTGCTTTTGATGGCTACATTCTGAATAGAATAAACAAATATATATATCCTGTATATACAACATTATTTGTTGAACTATTGTTGGATTTTTAAGCACAGCCTAATCTATTTAAAGTTTATAATTCCATTTCCATTTAATTGATTCACTCAGCCAAACTGATAAGTCAGTGCAACAATTTTAGGAAGCTATTTCATGAAATTTACTGATGAATAAAGAGACAGCTACATTGTATGCAGAAAACAATACAAAGTGTATCAATTTACTTTTATTAAGTGCATTGTTCATATTAGTAGTTCATTTTAGACAGACCAGAATCAGTTTTATACATTTTATTTTCAGCTGCGTCCATCTGACCATAAGCCTTCAAAGCCACCAGTACATATGGATGAACCCTGTGTATTGCGGATCACAAGATGGGTGAAAGGTCCAGGGCGTGATTTGACATTTGATTATTTGGCTTTGAGACTGAAAGAAATCGGCCTCTCTGAGGTCAGGGCTAATATCAGTAATAGACGAATAGTCATATAATTTTTTTCAACTAACATGCAGCTCTGAACTTAGATAAGATCTCTTGTAGTCAGTACTTTACTCTGGTCAGCCCAGCAGGTTCTTTCAAATTTGTTTAGATCAATATAGTTATTGTTAGATGTGTTGTGCCATTGACGCACATAAAACAGTGATGCAACACATTTCCATTCTTTGGACTACATTCTCCTAGAAATCTAGTATGACTATTGTTCTGCTGTAAAAAGCAAAGATCTGGTGGGAGTTTGAGAACAAATGAAAAAAGGTCCATATTGTAAGCTTCTCTTTAGTTTATTGCCACCTTTAGTTATTTATGTTTTTTTAATCTTCTACTCTTTGAGCTTTGGTAATATTAAAACAATACAACCATATTGGTTGTGTGGTCAACAAAAGGCCAACATTAGATAGATTTTGCCCATGTTATTCTGGTGACCGAAGAATGGTGAAAGTGTTGGTACTTCTTCTGCATTCATTCTCAAACTCCCGCTTGATCTCTGTTATAGCAGGACAATGGTTCTACTAGATTTCCAGCAGAATGTAGTACAGAAAATGGAAATGCGTTGTATCGCTGTTTTATTTGCGCCAATGGCCAGACACATTTGTCTTCAGCTGGACACTGTTGGTACAAAACAGGGAGAATTGCCCTACATTTTTAATGAAGCAAATCATAAGCTTGAAACTGAAAATCCACAGACTTCCCAGCAAAAAAAAAAAGGTCAAAGGGCATGAGCCCATGGACCAGCAACCAACCAACCTTAAAGACATCAGTAAGTTAAAAAAGAAAATAAAGTTAACCCATAGCATTTATTACATAGCGTAGGGGTGTGAGATGTTAGCGATATCAAATTTCAGTGGTTCTGCTATATGAGGGCGGTAGCCATCTGCTCTCCCCTGCAGTCTTTACTTCCCTGATTAATCTGGTACCTAATTAAGGCTGGGTTCACCCAGGAGCCGTTGACGTCTGGAAAAATATTTTCTCCTCAACTGAGGAGTGAACCCTGGACCATTTATATGCGAGGCAGTGAACGAACTAACTACTGCGCTATGCGGCCTCCATCAGTAAGTACCGGGTTTCAAACAGTTTTATACAGTCTGTATTAAAGGAGACAGGATGTGATCACATGACTCTCCATTCACAAATTGTAGGTTTACAAGTGGTGACACAGTGCCCAGTTGGGGAGAAATAAAACAGTGAGAACAAAACAGCTTGTGGTACAATGAAGAGTGCTAAAGTCGCTCATCTATTTTCAGGACCTGCATGAGAAGTTAAGAATAGAGACACTGTGACCTGTCATTCATCTTGTAAGAGTTGACTAAGGAGGTTTTGAAGTTTGTCCATCCTATAGAGGGTCAAAGTGACTCAGATGTTATGTTTCTTCTTCTTCTGCGTTCGTTCTCAAACTCCCGCAGATTAGCAGGATGTAGTCCAGAGAACGGAATGTGTTGTCATGGTTTACAGCATTGCTGCGATATCTGCGCCTTTTGGCCTGACACATCCAACTTCAGCATGGCTTTGGGTCACTGATCCTATATGGGATGGGATAGCCAACTCCATCCCATAACCTCCTTAGTCGCCTTTTACGACATGCGTAGAAGGTAAATAGTGTTGCTATTCTGTGCTCCCCTTTCGGGCCCCAGCAACACACGGGCGAGATGCTATGTTTAAATTTGATGTGTCAAACTGACAAGCTCATATACTGTATTTAAGCTGAAAATCATGATACAACGCATCGGGACTCCATCTTCTTCATCTGCAGGAATTTGAGAACTAACGTATAAGAAGAATTGGAACAGCCATGCGTTATGAAGCTGACTGATATTTCATCTTACCTTTTCTCATGGAAGACATGAAGAGATGATCACAAGACTTTGAATACAAATGTTACAGATACATTCTATGGATCTACTATAGAAAACATTTTTTTAAATGTGTTTGTAAGAAATAAAATAGAGATGTGTCCACTACAACCATTGCTTTCAATAGTGAAACAACAAATACATGGTTTGGACATGCATAAAATCGATACTGCAGGGAATGGTCAAGGATGGAAGAAGCAGAGAAGACAAAGGAAAGCATGGACAGACAACATCTAGGATCGGACAGGACAAGATTCACTTGTCAGTATTGTTGAAGATAGAAATCACTGGAGGAATATCCAGTGTGTCACAAAAATCTCTGTGTGTTGATGCATCCAATGTGGTACCTCTACAACCTTGGCAGGTTACTGGTTTATAGATAGATCAATTACCTTTATCTGTTAGAACTTAGACAAGTCAAAATGTGTATACTTGCCTCAGCATTAAGAAATGATTTATTTCTTCTTACCCAGGTCTCTGACAGATTGTCTGAAGCTGTCTTACATGAGACATCTGAAGAACTTCATATGCATTTTCTAGACAACCCGTTTAAGGATATGATTCCAACCAAAAACATCATGCTGGGTAAACCAGAAGTAACAACCAAGGTTTGAAAGCTTCATCTATCTATTGTCTTTTCTCTGCTCGTGCTGTAAGGCGTACCAGGATTGAATGACGATTGCTTTTCGAGCTATGGCATGTTTGGTATGAAGTAATACTTTGCCGTGTGATAATGTTAGTAACTCCTTCAATCCACCTTCTTCTTGGTCTTCTGTATCTTGCGGTTTTCATTTTCATGTTGTATGCTCTTGCCGATGGCCAAAATGCATAAAGACTCCTTAGTAACTCTTTCTTAATATTAAGTGTCTTTAGCACTTCTTTGTTTGTTTTCTTCTCTTTCCATGATGTTCTCCCTATTCTTCTATATACCCACATCTGAAAGGCATTAATTCTGTTTTCTAATTGTTTGTTTAGTGTCCATGTTTCTGAGCCATACATATAGAATAGATGTAGCTCTATATAATTGTCATTTTTAACTCGTTTGTAATTTATTTAGATGTTAACATTTTCCTCATGTCACTAAAGGCACTTTTAGCCATTCCTATTCTCCTTTTAACTTCAGTTTCACATCTGCCATAATTTGTGATTGTGTCCAAGATATTGATACTGTTTTTCTTCTTGTAGTTTCTCTCCATGTATGTTTATGTTTAGCTCTTGTTTTTCTGTGTCTTTGCAAATTATCATGGTTTTGTTGTTGTTGATATTTATATCCAGTCCATATAAACACCAAAATGTTCAAAACAATTATTATGCCAATGCTGTGCTACCAATGCCAAACAGGGACAACGACAGCACAAGACAAATGCAAACTTGTGACAGCTGAAATTGCATGTTTGCGCAGAATGAGGATATTAGACAAAAAATAGGCACCACCCTAATCTTGGAATATATTAAAAGATAACTTCAAATGGTTAGTGATACCCACAAGTCTCCAACTCTTGGTGGTGTAAAATGCTTTGAACATAAACCTACTCTGAGGCATTCTTCTTTCTTCATTCTTCAGCGTTCATTCTCAAACTTCCGCTTGCATCTCTCTTGAAGCAGGACAATATTTTGCAAGATTTCCAGCAACAGAAATGCATTGTTACCTTTTTATTTGCACCAATGGCCCAACACATCCGTCTTCTGTGGTAGAGATATTTAAAAACATAACTATATAGATAAAGTTCTGTTGTACTTCCACAAGTTTGACTATACAGGCATGTCATCAACTAGGAGTTTACTGTTGCATGATGGTTGATCACATGGGTCACTGGTGAGACGACTGCATGCGGAAATAAATAACATGATGTATTTTCTGCGCATGCAGAAATGAGAATGAACCATAACTGGCCAGCAGAAAGAGGATACAACATGAAAATGTGCAATAACCTGAAAAACGATTGTGATTCAATCATGCGGCACCTTACAGCATAGGCCTAAGCAGAGAGGAGACAATAGATATAGATAGACTTATACATTTCAGTACCGAGGTTTGAAACCAAGACCACATTCACTGGACTTGGGACCATCTCACCAGTTGCTTTGCCATAATGGCTGACTTGTTATATTAATTAGAAAGCCAGTGTGTTGCCAGGATTGAAAAGGAAGCCCCGCCAAAGACGGATGCATCGGGCCATTGGCACAAATAAAACTGCGACACAACACATTCCCATTCTCTGGGCTACATCCTGCTGGAAATCTAATAGGACCATGGTCCTGCTACAAGAGAGATTCAGCGGGAGCTTGAGTATGTACCCTGAAGAAGAAAAGGAAGCAAAGAACAGCAACACTGCCACATAAGGTAAGGTCGACCCAGCTGTAAATAGATACCTGATGCAAGAGTTGAGGATGAGTAAAGACAGCAAGGATGAGAACTGACTATCCTACCTAATACAGTAGTTGCTGCGACTTAGCACATGAAGAGTAATCTTCATCCCCGATGTCAGGTTACTTGCATGGGACCTACCTTAAGATAAGGTGAGTTATGAACCAATGTCATAACATACGGTTTTCCCATAAGTGTTCATATGCTCAGTCAAGTGGTGATCAGAAACCAGACTTGCTCAGTTATGATGGCACCATTCCTCTCCTTTCAAATAGCATGAGCCCTCATACATTATTTTGCGACTGGGTGAATCGTGGGTGCAGTTTTTATTAAAATATCAAATAAATAACGCGTCTGTTGGTGGGTGGGGGGGGGGGGGGGGGGGGGCGAGTGACACTACACTATCTCAGCTTAAAGAATATACATACTACTATATAATTCTCACTTGCTTTTTGAGTTGAATTTATTACTTTAATTTGTCAACAGTTGCTGCCTGCAGTCGACGGTGAAGACAAATACGAGACTATGTTTATAGTTATTCTCATTCTGGTTGTAATTGTTCTCATGTTCTGCCTGCCAGTTGTTATCTGCTTGGTATTTCCAAGAGCAACCCATGTTGTATGTCTACACTCATGTCCGTCATGTTGTTCAGTCTGCTATGACGGCATGGTTGACGGATGTCACACGGTGTGGTATGGGTCCAAGAGTGCAGCAAATAAATATCTGTTTGTAACACCTCAATATGGAAGCGGAGGCATGCTAGTTTGATATATACGGGGCAAGTGAGCTGATTTCAGAGCTACATACGCCACTGATTTTGTACTGTAGGATGTCATATTTTTTTGCCCTATCCCAAAATAAGGGCCTACTTTCACACATTTTATAAAATCGGCACTGATCCTCAATTTTGTGACGTCATTCACTGCCTGTTTAGTCCTAGATACAAAAAGGCTACCGTAATCTAAGTTTGTTAGAGATCAACAATTCTGTTAGTTGTGAGGACTGCTGCCAGATTTGACAATTTTTATGCCACCCATTGAGAGCTCTCCTCCATACAACCCTCCTTCAATAAATATCTCAATCCCGATCTACTGATAAGTAATTAAGACTGACTAGACAAGGGAAATAATTTGCAGGAAAAATATAGCCTAAATTTCATGTTGCATTCCGCAAAAAGATAGATGCTTATTTTGGAATAGGACCTTTTTTTTTTTTTTTTTTTACACAAGTACTTCATTATGCATTCATGTAACATGATTCAATAAAGTTCAATATAATATGTGGTTGATATTGTCCTAATTAGTATGTCTGTTTGACAGTTTATCCCTTCTATGGATTATACATTTTCTTTGTTCTAATGTTGGAGTCGTACACTGATGTCTTTAGTGCACTGAACTGTGGTTAAAAGATCCAAGATAAGGCCACATAGGGAGCAAAGAATAACAACAGTGTTGCTATGCATGTTGTAAGAATCAAATATTTTTCCCAGAGGGTCAAGGTGATCCACAGCCGTGCTTAAGTTCCTTGGTTCCTTTCAGTATGGCATTTTTGGATCACTTAATTTTTGACAAGATGGGGTAGCCAATTTACATGCCATGAAAATCTTGACTCTGTCCTTCTAATTTTTGCTATAATTTGTTGTTTGTACTTCAGCATTTCTGAGGACTTCTACATTAGTTTTCTTGACTGTCCATGGAATTTTCATCAGTCTTCTCAAAAACCACATCTCAGCTTATCCTGAGCTCTGTTTACCATCCATGCTTCACACCCATAGAGAAGTTCACCATCCATGCTTCACACCCATAGAGAAAGCCATAAAGAAAGTAACCTATAGACCATGCTAAAATCGGATGTGTCAGCCCGAAAGGTTCTGAAACACAACGATGTTGTTAACCATGGCACAATGCATTTCGTTCACTATGCTAAATTCTGCTAACCTGCAGGAGTTTGACAACGAAAAACAAAGAAGATTATAAATTATCTATAAAGATATATGTGTTTAAGAATTAGTTTTGAAATTGACATCAAAGAGAATCTTGAAATCTGTTATGTTCAAGTCATTTATTTACAAAATGTACAACACATGATGATGATGTAATCCCTTTTTACAACAACCAAGAAAAGCCAGATAAAATCAAGTATAAACACAAATATCAAAGTGTTTGATATAGTGAATAAGTAAATATATGCTACAAATACCTTCCATTAATAAGAAACAACAATGATAATAAAATGAATAAGGACAGAAACGGTTAGCGTTGTGATCTAATATTTTCATGTGAACGCACATATAATAATATGAAAACGAATACAGAAAAAAATATTGCTTTCTAAACATCTTTAAGGGAAAAAAAATCAACAATCATGTAAAGACCAGACAAAGGATGAAAGGAAGATGCAGGATTGGCACAGTCAGTTCCAAGAACAAAAGTGTGTAGTCCCTTTAGCTGCGAGAAGGTAGCTCCTGCCAATTCATAACCTTTCTGATAAAAGCACAGCTCCTCAGTTGAGTAATCGATGTGACACTCGAGCCCCTATAATGTGTTAGAGTGTTATATTATCTCATATATTCTTCTTCAGTGTTCATTCTCAAACTCCTGCGGATCTCTCTTGTAGCAGGACCATGGTCCTACTAGATTTCCAATAGGATGTAGTCCAGAGAATGGAAATGCGTTGTGTCACCGTTTTATTTGTGTCAATGGCCCGACACATCTGTCTTTGGCAGGATATTATCTTATATATAATCTTATACTGTTATATCAAAGGCATGGTTGTGTTAGTGTTAGACACAGCAGTTAAGTACTGTTCATTATAAATTATCTTTCCCTGATTTTATGTTAATGTGGTAACTAAGGAAGCAATTAATTTTTGAAACAACAGAAGTCTAAGGAAAATAGAAAAACTAATTAATGAACTATCTTACCAGTACAGGGTAACTATGCAGTGGATACCTTCTTACTGTGGAATACCACTTTTGAAAAAGCAGACCAACTGGCTAAGGAAGGTGCTGCCGAAGACCAACCAGATGTAATGATCACCTACCATCAGAAAAAACAGATGATCAAGTCAATAAGAAAACCACAAACACCAACATAAGATGACTATCACATTATGAATAGATCAGAACAAGCTGTAATTCTACGCCTCAGAATGGGACATAACCGACTCCGCAGTCACATGTACACAAAGTTCAAGATTGACAACAGGGTCATGTGTACAAGCAGCACAGAGTACCAAACATACTTCAAGAGTGTTTGGAGTATATAATGCTGATGCAGACATATTGACCAGAGGAAACAACACTGGAATCAAAGCTCTATGGGTTACTGTGTGAAATACAAAAGACATTTATTCAGGAGACGGAATTACGGTACAGATATAGACATATTCCAAATGAACGAAAGAATTGGAATATCAATGATCATGAGTACAAACAGAACCAAAACATGATGAAATAATCCTTGTTGCTGTGAGCAGGTAGCTCTTGACTTCATAGTCTTTCTGGTAAAAGCACAAGTTCTTTTCTGTTGTATAACTGAGGCAACACCCGGACTCATATAAGGTCGTCTCTAAGACATGGTTGAGTAAAGGGGTTAATGGATGCATGTTTAGCCCCAGAAGGGATGCATTCCATGAGCATAGCATACACTTCTGGATCAACTATTTAATTCTGTAAGATTTGTTGTCCCATCCGCAGTGATGGTATATCTTGCATTTTCGGTCACATAGAAGTCTGCTACAAAAGGACAAAGGTGAAATATCCGCTGGCCCAGCATCTCTTCGTTATCCATAGGGATTATTTGATAGAAGACAAAAGAAATTGAGACAAAATGTGGCAATGGTTTCTTTCATAGGTGCCAGGTTGTCAGCCTATCTTCCAACTTTCCGTAGTCGCCTCCTATGACATTACTGGAAAATAAGACAGAGGCCATATTCTCTGCATCCTGAACTAGATACCCAGGCTCCGGTTGTTACACGGGCAGAACCAAAACATAAAAGGGTATTTCTGAATAATGTGTAAAAAAAAAAACACAAAGTGCTCCAACCAGGCACACTCTATTGCACATTTGTTGTCAGGGCTTGAAATGATAGCAAAATATTACCTACATGTTGTAAGAGGTGACTAAGGAGTTTTCGAGGATGGGGGTTCGATGCCTTATCTCATACAGGATCAAAGTGAGAGAAGCCATGTTGAGCTCTGATATATCAGGCCAAGATGCACATAACACAGTCAAGCTGTAAACCATGATACAACGAATTCTGTTCTCTGGACTATATCCTGCAGGAGTTTGATAATGAATACAGAAGAAATTTAGGCTTTGATTATTTTTTTGTGAGGTCTCAAACTTAATTTGGAATCTGTGTAATATTGTTAAATTTAAACACAACAGCATCCGTAACATGTAGGACACACATGGTCTGTACACCATTATTCTCAGACACAACATCCGTAACATGTAGGACACACATGGTCTGTACACCATTATTCTCAGACACAACATCTGTAACATGTAGGACACACATGGTCTGTACACAATTATTCTTAGGATTGAAAATAAAATTGAGGAAACAATTTTCTGCCTCATTCACCATCCCCATTTTGACTGGTCTCATTTGCTGATGCATCTTCTTTATAATGTGTCTGTGATCCATTCACCCCCTCCTCATTATCAGAGCTACCACTTTCACTATCATCTTCAGAATGTGGCTTATCTGAAATTAATAGTAAACAATAATTTTGTTAAAAAAACACATTTGGAAATGGAGATAAGTGAACATTTAGGATTGCTGGTCAATCCAATGTTCAATAGAATTAATCCGTATGAAAATTACAGAAAGAACAGTGATTAAAGACATAGAAACTATTCAATATACAGTGGAATCCCATTATAACAACTTGGCCCAGACCAACAAAATATGTATGTAATAGTGGAATCCCATTATAACAACTTGGTCCGGACCGAAAAAATATGTATGTAATAAAAGAACTTCGCTATATGTAATACAAACAATATAGATTAAATATGATTACGGGTTTCGAAAAGTGTTATAGAGGGAAATTTGTTATAAAAGGATACGTTATAGAGGGATTCCACTGTATAATGAATATACATACTTCGCAAGTCTGCTACAGATGCTCAAAATGGATGGTATTTGACCATTTTATTGGTCAATGGTCACCTAATGCTTCATCAGAGACTACTCACAAACCAAGGAAAATAGCCTATTTCTTGTTGCATCACAAGGTGTCACACGAAGTAAGGGCTACTGACTACTTCACAAAGTAATTACCGAGGACACAAAATGAAGATTTCCATGGAAAAAGTATTTAAGATTTTATTCCAAAACTGAAATTTTATAGATATCGTTAGGTACATAACTGGTCATGTGCACATCCACCTCCCACAACATAAAAGTCAGTGGAGATGAGGTGTAATTCAACCAAAAGAAGCTGGATTGGCCGAGCCATTCCTTAGATCGAGCAGGATCACAGTCCTGCCCAAGCACGCACAGGTGCTGAAGTTGGAGATACCAGGCCTAAAATGGTATCATGCTATCATCTCAGTTAACGTCTGCACAACACAATTACTGCAAACGAGATGTATTGCCAGGGTCTGAAAGCTGTGACCTGCCATGCATGTCATAAGTGGCGACTAAGGAGGATTTGGGGGGCAGAGTTGGTTGTCCCATCCCATATAGTGTCAAATTGACGCAGAAGCCATGCTAAAGTTGGATGTGTCAGGCTGAAAGGCGCAGATATCGCAGCTAAGCTATAAACCATGACACACTGCATTCCGTTCTCTGGACTACATCATGCTAATTTACAGGACTTTGGGAACGAATGCTGAAGAAGAAAATAATACTTTTATTAGTTAATAACCAAGGATGACACAAAAGGAAATGAATGGATATAGTATTTCTGTTTTTATTTCTTCTTTTACTCGTTCGTAGTTTAACATGTCTACACATCAAGTCTAGTTTTCTTAATAAATGCTGCTGTATTTGAAAGCTCTGCAGTGCTCCCATACAGCTTTCTGTGAATATCTGCCTCTGTGTGCCAGTGTTCCTCCATTAACTGGTTTAGTGTAATGCAGTCTTGCAGGATATGTTCCGCGGTCTGTCCTGTCTGTCCACATGAACACAGAAGTGATTTAACCAGCCGTAGTCTATTTATGTGGTGGTTTAGTCTGTTGTGTCCTGTCCTAATGCAGAACATAATAACTTACTCAGCTCTGCCAAGATATTGATACTTGTCTTTTGAGTGGTGGACGCTCCTAACAGCTTTGATGAAGGTCCTCTTTTCTTGGTAGTTGATTTCTTGGTCTTTTTGTTCCTGTGTTCCTCCATTTTTTGTCAACATGTCTGCCTCTTCATTTCCTGGTATGCCACAGTGGGATGGTATTCACTGTAGGACTGCCCATCTTTGGATGGTCACTTCTCGCATGGCTTCCTTCAGGTCTGGCAGTTTATCGTTGTCAAGGGCTTGTAGTAAAGACATTGCATCAGTAAGAAACACCACCTGTTGACATTAATTTTAATGTTTTTAATTATTTCTGCAGCAATGTTTAGGCCCTGTACTTCTGCAGAGTAGTTGAAGCAGAGGATTCCAGTTGGTAAACATGTGAATTCATTTTCTTTTTCTAGATATTTTATGTACACACCAGCACCTCCATTCTTCACTGCTCTGGTTGCTGATTCGTCAGTACATACTTGTATCCACGCTTCTCTGGGGTACATATCTTCAATCATGTTGCATTCTATTGTTTTCTTTTGGAGAGTATTCAATTCTTTCATTGTGTATTTGTTGTTTATGGATGTTCTGATTGTGAGATTTTGATATTGCTTTTATGGAATGGGAAAAAGTGTTGGTGTTATTTCTCTTGTTATGTCTAGTAGTTCTTCCTTATATTCTGCTTATGTTTTTGGAGCATAGCTGTAAATTGTGATATAATGCATTCCATTCCCCGGACTATATTCTGTGAACCAGTAGGAGTCTGAGAACAAATGCACAAAAAGGAGAATAAGAAATACATACCGGTCTCATTTTTACTTTTCTTTAATTTCTTGGCCTTGAGTTTCTCTTTCTTCTTCAGCCTAGAGATTAAAAATAAATTTAAAAAAAAATTACAGTAAATATGTGAAGTCTGGA
Organism: Meghimatium bilineatum; assembly: GCA_034231615.1. Lineage (NCBI taxonomy): Eukaryota > Metazoa > Mollusca > Gastropoda > Stylommatophora > Philomycidae > Meghimatium > Meghimatium bilineatum. Next base: position 40,522,259 of record CM067309.1, on the reverse strand, counting down.
GACTTTTACAATCTTCTAGTTGTATACTGTCAAATATCATTATAACAAATTGAAAGTTTCAAAGTCCTAACATTATTGGTTGATTTTTTGATTTCTTAAAATTATCACTCGCAAAACTCATTATTCCTAAAAAAAAACATAAGGTGTGGCAATGAGATGGACTTGGCATAAAGAGGTGTGGCAGTTAAAGTGTTTTCTCCTAAATCCTAAGACAAAAAACAGTTTAGAACTGACCTTTTAGCTCGATTTTTATTGGTTCGTTCTTCTGCTTCCTTTTTATGTTGTTCTAGTTTCTTCTTGTATTCCTCATCTTGTTCTTCCTTCAATGAGAACATTATATAGTTTAAGACATGCAAACAATACAGACAGAGAGACCAGCAAGCAATACAGAGAGAGACCAACAAACAATACAGAGAGAGACCAACAAACAATACAGAGAGAGACCAGCATATGGAGAACACATTTTAATGGAATATAACTATTTTTATAACATATCTAATTTCATGACTGGTTTAGCTATGTTGATTGTTGTCTTGCACACCAGACATGTCTGTAGGTGCTCAGATATTTGCTTCAGTAACTCTCTCAGAGCGTGTAGCGACTGATCGTTCATGTTCTGTATTGGTTGAGCGTTATTTTTATAAATTTACATGAGGTGTTCTGTCCATGCTGCGCCGATCCTCACTCCCAATTTGTGCATTCTTAATACTGAATCATGCTCACTGACTTCAAAATTCTCTGATTGTGCAGACTCTCCTACAAAAACATTACATCTACTGGATAAGTAACAACAGACCATCATCTTCTGACTTAGAAATGGCCACTGCAAACTATAGGGTCACATGTACCGGATCAGTGTGGCCCACACAAATAAATGTCCATGTGAAACAGGAATACAGACTCCTGATTACATACTTAACACTGAAGACCGATGTGTCAGGCCATTACCACAAATAAAACGGCACCACAGTACATTTCCATTCTCTAGACTACATCTTGCTGGAAATCTATTAGGACCGCTGTCCTGCTACAAGAGAATCAGCAGGAGTTTGAGAATGAACATTGAAGAAGCGCCTGTGTGTTGCAGGGCCCGAAAGGGGAACAAAGAATAGCAACACTGTTTACCTTCCACGCATGTCATAAAAGGCGACTAAGGAGGTTATGTTGGCGACTAAGGAGTTGGCTGTCCCATCCCATATAGGGTCAGTGACCCAAAGCCATGCTGAAGTCGGATGTGTCGGGCCGAAAGAAGCAGATAACGCAACAAAGCTGTAAACCATGACACAATGCATTCCATTCTCCGGACTACATCCTGCTAATCTGCAGGAGTTTGAGAACGAACGCAGAAGAAGAAGAACGTTGAAGAAGCAAAAGAACACATACGACTGCCCAGACTTCAATGAACTTCAAGGCAAGAAATGGTCACATTGAACTAAGCGGAGGCAAAAAATTTGGGGAAACAACTATGGATGTGCTCTTAGTGATACTCTATGTAAACAGCGAGCTGCTCTCTGGGGGAGAATAATGTACACATGGGAAATGTGAGTACAGTGAAGTTAATTCTCTATGTCTTGTCAACCTCATTGAGCACCATAGCAAGTATATTTGTCATATGCTATTGACTTTGTAATCCAAAGATACCAGGAAAGAGCCCCTGCATTGTTCTGCTTCATCCAATACACTTTAAGGGTAGGAACAGTTTCACATTCAATCTCATCATAGCTGTAAACTTCAGCTTTCTTTTTTCATTGTGTTTACTTTCTCATACTGTGTAAATAGGATACCAATTTATACATCAGGGTAAAGTAGAGTGGCTATCCTTGGAAATGAAGCCAGAATCTACTGATACGTCAGTCACCTATGTATTATAGGAACCTAAAGGAGGGTCAAAGAATAGCACCACTATTTACCTTCCATGCATGTTGTATGAGACGGCTAAGGAGGTTTTGGGGTGGAGTTGGCTATCCCACCAAATATAGGGTCAGTGGCCCAGAAGCCATGATGAAGTTGGATGTGTCAGGCTGAAAGGTGCAGATACCACAGCTAAGCTGTAATGTTACAACAGATTCTGTTCTCTGGACTAAATCCTGCTAATTTGCAGGAATTTGAGAACAAATACAGAAGTAATCCTATCTTCTTAACAAGTTTGACAAATACTCCTCTAGTATACCTTCTCTGCTTTAGCTTTGATATACTTCTGTCGAGCGTATTCTCGCCTCCGTACTCCACGATAGACATGAAAGTCTCCGCTGCCAGCACCAGCACTTGAACCTGAAATATTTGTCAACAAGTGAAATTTTCCATGAATACATACAGAGAAAATCTATAATATAATAGCCATGCTGTTAGATCTCCTGAACGCTCTATAACAGGGGTCAGGTGCCCATGGTTCGTGAGATGGCTGCATCTGGCTCGCAGACAAATGTTCGATTATAAAAAAAATGTTTCTTTAGACTCATTTGATCTACATATTAATTGCATATCAATATTTCATTCTACAAATGAGCTAAAGTCTACTGCAGCTCAACATCAGAAGTCACATTAATGGTAAGAAATACTCATTATTGATTAACAACAGCATAACAATGTTATTAAAAAGAATTCAGAGACATAATTATTGTACTTTTAGTGTTGAAATTACACAAAATGCACACATTTACTTGAATTTTTAGTTTTAAACATAATGTATGGCTCTCACATAATTACTTTTCAAAATATGTGGTGTCCATGGCTCCCTCAGAAGGTACCCCTGCTCTATAAATAGCGCATTTACATCACAGAATTTCATTGTGACATCCAATCAAAACGATTGGTGTCGTGCTGTTATTCCAAGCAGACAACATTTTTGTATACAAATATTATTGCTATAGTCCGTTCAGATTCGTTTGCCGAGATGTTATGATTTATAATTCAAAAAGTTCTTGATGATTTCACATGAATTTTGGCATACGTTGTTAAAATGTCCATGTCGCGAAAACATATGTGTTACTTGATGTCTAGCTGTAACGGTTATTTGAAAGCGGCGAATTCTTTTGATGTTTGCCCATGTAAATATTATTTCGACCATAAACAAAATATTTTACAGTAATCTAGTGCAATGATGACCCATAGGCGTGTCCACAAAATTTTACATGGTGGCAGGTGTAAAAAAATTTAAAATATATCTTTTGTTCGTAGAGTCAATTTGATATTGTTCCATGCTCTTGGTGTGAGTTTCACAAATGTTGTCGCTGCCTTTGAAATAAGTACATATATTTCTTCATGTAAGGAAATTTTGTCTGTAATAGTTGATCCAAGATATCTGAACTTCTGTATTGAATCAAGCGGGCTAATTTTTATAAGTAATGGTTGATGGTTTGCTTATAACATTTTTTTGAATTGCTTGGGTGGTATTGAGCAATGAAATGTTTTACAAATCAACTTGTAAATTTTGCAAATCAAACTTTTTTTAGTGTAGACTTAATCAGAGTAATGATCATTCATAATCAGACGAGTAAAATAGGTCGATTACTGTTTTCGGCTGAACAAACAACAAACCTTCCTTTTTCCAATATTCCTCTTCTTGGCGTAACACACGATCCTCACATTTCACCAAGTAGTCTTTATGTATATTTGATAGAGCCTGATTTGTAAGTGTCTCAATATCACATAATTTGAAAGTTGTATTTGTAGATGCTACGTGTCCTTTAACTTTTGCCCAAATTAGCTCTATAGGATTTAAGTGTGCATGATATGGAGGTAGTCTCAAACATCTATGACCATGTTCTTCAATTAACTTGTCTATTTTAAATATCTTTGTTCGTTGTGTCTGTTTTACAAGGTTAAGCAATTCGGGTTTCAAGTACCTGTCGGTAACTGGTATGTGTTCTTTTATGAGCCACGTTTTGATTGCATCTTTTGTACTTGATGATGTTGGGATTCTATCTTCTACGTTCACTACGTTATGGTATGAAGCATTGTCCATTATCAGACAAGGTCTATCTAATATTGGAAGAATACTTTTTTCGATCCAGTCTTCGAATATGTGCCCATTCATTTCGGAGTGGTAGTCTCTATTGTCAATGGATTTTGAAATGAAAATTAGATGAGCATTCTGCAACAACCCATTATGTCTGCTACCTGCATGTGCAACTATCAAACGTTGCCCTTTACTACTTGGTACTGATCTTTTAATACTTCCATCTGCTAACTGCCATTCCTTTTCATTTGTATGATGAGCGTTGATCCAAGTTTCATCTAAATACACAATATCATAACCATTCTCGCGCATTCCCTTCACTTCACGTAAATACTTGCTTCTAAGAGCTACCAGATGTGGCTTTTCACAAATAATGTTTTTTCCACCAGCATACTTTCTAAAGGTGAAGCCTGCATTTCTTACAGTTTTCCATAATAAAGTTTTTGATATTTCAATGTCGTTATTAGTTTTCAGCCAAATCTTCAACTTTCTAAGTGTCACTTCTTCGTTTTTATCAAACATTCTACATATTTCTCTTTTTACTAGGTCCTTATCGAAACTGTCTATCTTTTCTTTCCTTCCTTGCTTTCGTGAATTTGTTGGCAATAAATATCCGCTTGCTTCCACTATTCGATCAAATGAACGTTTACACAAACCTAAAATATGCATTGTTCTCTTCTCAGGATTTGATAAAGAACAATAAAGATGTCCCTTTTTACGCTCTCTGCAGAAGTATTGATAAATCTTTATAGCAATGTTATGCTCAGTAAAATATTTCGCTTTCAGATTCATTCTCACATAGACTTGCAGAAGGTAATATGCTTAGTGCCGCCTACTTTCTGTAAATATTGAGACGTGCCTCTGACTTGTGACTTGAAATCGAGTCAATAGCCGTTTTTGATTTCACATAATTCTAAGTTCAGGAAAAATAATATTTGGTGCTAAACGGGAATTTCCATATGTAACATTGCTTTATACAAATGTACAGTGGAAACAACTACTTTTAGAACGGTGCACATTCTACCGTGAGGGTCATGCCTTTATATTTAATAATCAGCTGTGAGATGTAAGCATCTACATAATCCAGCGGTTGTTTATAATTTAGATTAACTTTTTTTTAATATAGGTTAAATAAGGTATCTTTGATACTGGATCACATTTCTTTTATAAAAAAATATTTCTATAGCGACATTATTATTCTAAACCTAACTTCAAATGATCAATCCAAATGAACAATAAGTTTTTGATAAAAATAATTTAACATCTCGGCAAACGAATCTGAACGGACTATAACAGGTAAACTTCTGTATCGGCTTGTGGTTAAAGTGATCTAAAATACATTATATTTAAAATATACATATAACTTGCTTTAAATGATGGATACAGATGATTTGATCGCAAGAAAGTGTTAAAAAAGTGCAAAAAAGAGAGACGGCAAGGCAATGACTGATGAGTTCATTGATGCGGTTCACTATAAAGATGCTACAACTTCCAGGGAAGACCCCTCTCAAGGATGACTTGCATTTCACTGGTTTCTCACGAATTGGGCTAGAGGCCGAAGACTGCGTCTCCAGGAAAATATGATTCAGTTGCTAGAAAACTGCACAGGAAAGAAATAAGAAAATATTTGTCTCTGAACAGATGTTCCATTGAACATCACTGAACAAATCTTACATAGAACAACACTGAACAAATCTTACATAGAACAACACTGAACAAATCTTACATAGAACAACACTGAACAAATCTTACATAGAACAACACTGAACATATCTTACATAGAACAACACTGAACATATCTTACATAGAACAACACTGAACAAATCTTACATAGAACAACACTGAACAAATCTTACATAGAACAACACTGAACAAATCTTACATAGAACAACACTGAACAGATCTTACATAGAACAACACTGAACAAATCTTACATAGAACAACACTGAACAGATGTTACATAGAACAACACTGAACAAATCTTACATAGAACAACACTGAACAAATCTTACATAGAACAACACTGAACAGATGTTACATAGAACAACACTGAACAGATCTTACATAGAACAACACTGAACAGATCTTACATAGAACAACACTGAACAAATCTTACATAGAACAACACTGAACAAATCTTACATAGAACAACACTGAACAAATCTTACATAGAACAACACTGAACAAATCTTATATAGAACAACACTGAACAGATGTTACATAGAACAACACTGAACAAATCTTACATAGAACAACACTGAACAAATCTTACATAGAACAACACTAAACAGATCTTACATAGAACAACACTGAACAGATGTTACATAGAACAACACTGAACAAATCTTACATAGAACAACACTAAACAGATCTTACATAGAACAACACTAAACAGATCTTACATAGAACAACACTAAACAGATCTTACATAGAACAACACTAAACAGATCTTACATAGAACAACACTAAACAGATCTTACATAGAACAACACTAAACAGATCTTACATAGAACAACACTGAACATATCTTACATAGAACAACACTGAACAAATCTTACATAGAACAACACTAAACAGATCTTACATAGAACAACACTAAACAGATCTTATACTACATCACATTATACTTTATTAAATTAGATTCAATTTTCTTACCCCAAATATTACGGATAAATTCTAATGGTGCTCTTGGAGCTTTATCTTTTGACTTTTCAGGAATGATAACTTCTTTGTTCTGCGGAAAAAAATGAAAAATTTCTATTTGCTAGACATCGTTACTAGATGGATTTTTATTTCTGAGCTAAAAGGACATAGAAAATATGTAGGAGAATATATGTAAATTTGATTTGTGAACATATAAATCAAACATTTTTATATTATGATTTACTTTTCCACTTCCTTCTCTTCTATTTTGATGTTCACTCTCTGATAACCTGCATCAAATTTTGTGTGATTTCCGCTGGGGAGCATGTAGTTATCAACTCCCTGCAGAGCACAAACCCTCAAACATTATTAGCCTGCGTAGGCCTTCCATTTTTTCAGTGTCTTAACTATTCTCCATCTTTGTTGAGCTATCAAAAATACATTTCAGCAACTCTGGTGAGAGCTGATGCCCTGGCAAAAGCAGGAAATAAAATGGAACAATTCAGCTATCCTCTGCCATATAGTGAGGCCAGTAATTCACAACAATTAACACCCCCCCCCCGATTCATTCGTCTAGCCTTACTGAAAATAAAATGTATAGTTTGTCGCTTATTTTATTGTAACCAATTAAAATATACAATAATTAGATTGCTCAAAATGCAAAGTTAATTATGCAAACTAGCTGTCATTTTGAATAATATTTAGCAAGAATTGCATCTGAAAATTAGCCCATATGTAATCAACAGATCCGTTTTAACTTTCAGAACACAAAAATGTATAGTGTGTTGCATACTTTATCGTAAATTACTAAATTTTGCATAAATTATTAACTCGGCTGTAATTTTTGATCGCAACTTTCTTCACCAGTTAGTTCGTATCTTCTTAGGCCTATATATAGTGACAATCTATATGTATTAGCTCTGTTATCATCTTCGCACACCGGACACGTCCATAGGTGCTCTGATCTCTGCTTCAGTAAATCTATCTCAGTATAATGGCTGATGGTTCCGGTTCTTTGTTGGTTCATTCTTTTTTAAATCTTTGTCAGTTCTCTTCGGGTCACGACCATCCTCACTCCCAATTCTTGCATTCTTGATATTGACTAATGCTTATTCATCTAAAAATCCTTGATCGTGAGGACTCACAAAGAGCAGTGAGTATGTCTGCTCTGTCCATAGGCTGACCGAATGTTGTGGTGACGAGACTAGCTAATTTGTCGGCCCGTTCATTTCCCTCCAAGCCCGCGGACAAAAATAGACATGAGTTTCCAGAGTGATACTCTCAATTTAGCTCTCTCCAATTATTCCGCCCATTCCCTACGTACATCACCTGTTTTGACTTTCTGAACCATATTCAGTTAGTCAGTATGCATGCATGGGAATAGGCCTGTGATTCCAGCCCGTAAAGTGCCTGATTTACGGTGAATACTTCCATAGTTAGACTGCTTGTTGTTGCGGTAAAGGTACCACTGGCTTTGTGTACTGTTCTGTGTGACGCCATTATTAATTAGCTGTGGTTGCATTGCAAAATTAGCACAATGTAATCAACAGATGCGTCTTGTCTTCCTCAACACAAAAATGTATAATTTTTTAGATTTTTTTACGCAAATAACTTTTATATTTATTAATTAATGGCTCGATTCTAAGTCAGAAAAACGACTTTTTGACAAATATCATTTTATATTTTCTTATATGTTCCATGTAATTATCTTGATTCAAAATTAATTCGAAAAAATAAAAAAATTTTTTTTCAGAATTGATGCACAGACTTGGCTAAAGTATCATTGAATTTCTATTTTCAAGGGCTATCTAACTCAGTACTGTGGTATTTATAATGATGAAAACCCATTTTGAAAATTTTGTCCTAAAAAATATGCCTAATATTTTTATGGTTTTGATTATTTGTTTCTTGAAAAAGATCCCGGTTGGACAGCAATGTAGAAAATTGTCCTTGTTCTATGTTTTATTGTTAGTTATTTTTTTATTTTTTTTACTATTGATTAGGTATTTTAGTATTTTACAGTAAATTGTAAGTAACCTTTCTTTCTATCTCATTTAGTTTTAGTATTTCAATGTCCTTCAGAATAACCCTACAGACTTGGATGAGGTTAGTTAGTTATTCCTCTAGGGCCAAAGACAGCACAAAGGGCGGATGTCATATATTTCCATATCTCTCATTTCATTGCAATTTGCTTTAGGTCTTTATTGTTTTTGATACCGATGTTGAGGTACTGTTGAATTAAAATTTTCACGACCTATCTAGCTGTTGTGTTTTTAATATTGTAGAAAATTTAGTCCTACTAATTTAATTACTATGGCGCAAGTTGCTTTTAATTCTTCACTATGACCTTTGCTCTAGTTTAGAGGTGTATTACCTAACCTTTTCAGTGTGATTAGTAGAATTTGTATTTAGAATTAAGGTATACTAATTGAAATGGCATATTAATTTGGAATTAGTATTTAGATTAGGGAAGGGGGTTTTAAATAAAATTACTTATAAAAGTTATAATTAAAATGTGGTTGATATCGTTTGTATTGGGAGATGTGACATCACAGCATCCATTAATTTCATTGGTGTTACATGGAAATCTGTGACGTCGGTTAGTTAAAAATGTAAACACTGACAGTGTGCTATTTATAGCACAGTGAAGAATCAAAAGCAACTTTTACCTATAATAACAAACACTTTGTTTGATAGAAAGAGATAGTGACATGTGAGATGAAATGCTTGAGGAAAGTCGCAGGGGTCACGAGGCTCGATAGATTACAAAATGAAGATATCAGGGACAGAATAGGTACAATAGTCAACAATACCTTGCACAGATTGCATATTTTTGAGAATAACGGGAATTGAACCGTTTGTTGTTGTTGTAATAGTCCTTGTCTCGATCGGTCCGTTCGGGTGACTTTGTGTGCACGGTTTGAAAGGCTTGATGAAATTGCATCTTTTATTGGAGTATGTTGGTCAAGTATGGAAGAACGCGTGTTCAATAGTTGCTAGGCGATTTGGTGCCGTTGAACGGACTGGTTCAATTCCCGTTATTCTCAAAAATATTTAAAAATTGTCCTCTGGCTTCCTACTTAAATTTACTTGTATAAACACAGATTGCATAGAAAGACAGCAGATCAAGTGGTTTGGCTACATTATGAGAATGCATCACGACAAGTTGCCCGTACACTCAGGCATAACCAAATGAGATCAGGTTACTGACAAAGCCAGAGGAAGACCACGGAAAAGGTGGATGGATAGAAAACGTCAGGGACATCCTGAACAGACACCACGGTTATAGCACAGACTGAGCCAGTGCCACACATCTGGCTTTAGAACGTAAGCTCGAGCTCCAACCACCCCTACGCTTAACGGCAAGAGTGGATAACAAACCACCTGGGGAAAGACATCAATAGACAGAATAAACAAACGAGTTTCTTAAACTTAAAGAACTTCTTTTTCAAAACTGCCGAACCTGCTTCTTCTTGGCTTCTATAGTAGCATTTAGTAAAAGCGCGCACACATATGCACTGTAACAATCGTACTACCACTTACGGGATTGTTCATAAGCTTCTCAAGCTTTAATCTTTGCAAATCAACTGGTGTTTTAATAACCTTAACTGGACCGTTGTCGTCTTTTCTTGCTTTGGACTTCTTTTCCGTTGCATTGGGTGCAGCCATTTTGAACTAGGAACACTAACTACTGCATAGAAACAGCGTTGCCACAAAACATTTTCAAAGACCCAGTTCCAAAGAAATAAAATGCCCAGGTCACCCCACATCCACAGACACTCATTCCCCCACACACGCACGCACGCACACACACACACCCACACATATATATATATATAGATAGGGCCGGATTTAGACTTGATAAGGCCTAAGCTATTTGAGATATGGGGGGCCCTTTACACGGTCTGTGTACGTAATATATGACCATTGCGATACTCGGACAATGTGTGGGGGCCATAAAATCAGCTTGTGTAGTTTATATGTAAATCCTGCATTGCATATATATATATATATATATATATATATATATATATATATATATATATATATATATATATATATATATGCAACCTACGGGAATAGTGAGCCTAGATATTTGCAAAAGATAGCCTGAATTCAATTCTTCATGTGTTATAGTGTGTCGTAGAAACAAAAGTTATAGGGCTACTTCTTTATATATATATATGCTGTCATGTGACGTATTCCTTCCAGAACGTTGTCTTCCCAATGAACTCTCTGAACCCCCGTCTATCTTGGGTGATGCGGCTTGCATTTTCCAACGATGTGTTCATGTTATCTTTAATGTCTCAGTCCATCGTCTATCTTGATTTGCCCTTTGTCCTTTACCCAGGTACTCTGTCGTCCATTATTTGTCTTTCTAAACAGTTGTGTCTCTTTATATGACCAAACAGTTGTAGTTTTCTTTTTGTTATTGTGTTTAGTAACCAACACTCTGGAATCTTCAAAGTGTTTATAATATCTGAGTTTCTCTTTTTTTCTTTCCATGATATTCTAAGTATCTTTCTGTAGCATTTCATCTCAAAGGCGTTGATCCCCTTCTTCGCCTACTTAGGGTCCATGTTTCACAGCCGCATGTTGCAACCGGGGGAAAACATTCATTCGTAACATTAGCAATTTCGTTTCAATTTTGTTGTTTTTAATATTCATTAGTACATGTTGGTCAAACTGTCCCTTATGTAAGCTCGTATAGCTCATAATGTATGGGTCATCGGGGAAAAATTTTGATCACATGTTTTTGTAATTTCACATGTAAGTTACAGTTATCAGAATACAGATACACACAAAAGGTCAAATGGTTCGGCCACCTAATCTGAATGGAACCAGGCCGCATTCTATCGATAGCATGCAATAAAGAATCATCTGAAAGGAGAAACGCTGCACTATGCAGTAGCACAGCAGTTAGCCAAAATAAAGCTTTGGCTCCAGGGTACGCCTAACGGCACATAGGCCTATGGATAAGACAAGACATGTTTTTGTAATAAATCTCTGTTTTGTCATCTTCATGTTTCGTTATTACCTAACCCTTTTTTGTACCACAAATTCGTTCTGCTTTGTATGCGTTCGTTCTCAGGCTCCTGAAGATCAGCATTATGTAGTTCAGAGAACGAAATGCGTTGTGCCATAGTTTACATCTTAGCTGCGATATTTGCGAGTTTCGGCCTGACATATCCTACTTCAGCATAGTGCGTCACTTTGACCCTTTTTGGGACGAAACAACCATCGCGAGCCCAAGACCTGCTTAGTCGCCTCTTACAGCATGACTGTCGGGTAATAGTGTCGCCGTTCTTTACTCCTCTTTCTGGTCCCGGCAACTCAAGGGTGCCAATTTGGTTAGGCTTATATCAAAGTTTGAAACCATAAAATAATAATAGAGGTCGCGTTCTGGTAATCCAGCCACCATGAATTAAATAGTGTGTATTTAAGAGTGTGATACAGAACCATAACCGCCGGGGTATATAATGCAACACGTAGGTCTATTTATCATCCCAATGTTAATATTGGAGCCATGGTGACAGGATTATCTGAATCAGTAATTGCAGATATAGGTATGCATCAAGTGAACGAAAGAAGAAGAATCTGAGCCAGCACCCCCCGTGATTTTTTATGGTCAAAACTTCAGATATAACTGAATTGGATTCATCACGTTGAGAGGAACGTACCTCACTACGCCTGTGTGTTGCCGGGGCCCGAAAGGGGGCCAAATAATAGCAACACTGTTTACCTTCCACGCATGTCGTAATAGGCGACTAAGGAGGTTATGGGATGGAGTTGGCTGTCCCATCCCATATAGGGTAAGTGACCCAAAGCCATGCTAAAGTCGGATGTGTCAGGTAGAAAGGCGCAGATATCGCATCAATGCTGTAAACCATGACACAACGCATTCCGTTCTCCGGACTACATCCTGCTAAATCTGAAGGAGTTTGAGAACGAACAAGGAAGAAGAAGTACCTCACTACAAGTAAGGGGATATCATCTCAATTTCCCGTTTTTGTATACAGATAGCATAGTTCAACCTAATGTTCGAACCAGTTCCATGGTCTTATTTCTGAGTCCAGATATGTTTAGTTTTAGTATTTTTAGTGTACCCCTCCTGACTGATTTTTCGCTCACAGCAGCTGGGGTGGGAGGAGGAGGAGGGTGCGAACTGTCCGGTGCAGACTTTTTATGATGCGACGTCCGAGCTCATATGATATTTCGTTTTTAGGCACAATTTCATGGGGATTTTCCTAGCGTAGTGGTTAAGCTGTTCGTCTTGTGTTCAAGAGGTGTCGTCTTGAAGCTACGGAGTTACGTGATATGAGTGGTACTCTCGGCAGGCAGCGTGCTGCTTCGTTGAGAGTGACCGAGTACATATGGGAAACCGAGTACAGTGAAGTCAATCCTCTACGTCTTTTGAACCCTTTTAGGCACTTTCATGTTGGGTTATTTTTTCTGGATCTTGAAACCAACAAAGTAATGCATGGGACCAGGAACTCCATTTTCCAACTGGTACTATGCTGCTTTGTCTTGGATAATCCAAAACTCCCATCTATGGGTAGTGGATTTGAGGTGTGCTTCATCACTCTCCATTCCCTGCCATCCGGCGAATGGAGGGTGATGAAGTATTTCCACACTCATCCACATCGCTGAGGATAGAATTTGCTGGAGCTGAGTGTGCTGAGGCATCCAATGTGGTACCCCTACGACCCTGAAGGGTTACGGGTTTATTGATTGATTCCCCGCCACCTATCTTCTGGCACACAAGACTGGTTTTGTTAGTCTCTGGTGGCTAGAATACGCCCATCTCCTCCAGAAGGAGCTGGTCGTGATGGGGTACATTTCTCACTAAAAAGAGGGAATACAGGTAAACACTCCCCTCTCCTTACTTAAAATTATCTATGTCTCTCATACTAGTCCTGTTTCCAAGAGGCTCTTGATTTTAGCAACAATTTCCATTCTTTTTTAATTTGATTTATTGTGTTTGTGCGTGTCATCCAGGGTTCCATGATGCGACTCTGGGCTGTTTGCTTCAGTACCTGTACGTGCTAGGAAGGACTATAGTCTTGCTCGATTCAATTCTCATTTATTCCAAAATTTTTAGTTGGTTCAGATACAATGCTAAAAATAGACAAGCAGCTGGAATAGAGGAAATCACATGAATGTCAAACGATGGTTGCTGATCCAGTGGTCCATGGTCTCATGCCCTTAACTCTTAGTTAGCCAGGGACAAAACCAGCAAATAGTGGACCACTGTATCAACTAGCAAAGGAATCCCTTATAGGCATCCTTTTATAACAAATTTCCCTATATAACAACACTTTTCAAAATCCAGAATTATAATTATTCTTTATTGTTTTTACTATATATAAAGAATTTGTTATTACATAAATATGTCATTGATTTGGACCAAGTTATTATCAGGTCCGTGCCATGCTATGATACATACAGACGGACACATAAGGAGACAGCATAAATAGTGAAATCAAAATACAATTTGAGCCAGGCAATAATTAAAAAAACCAATATTTTTAAGTGGCGACATTGTAAAGCCTTGCATCATGCTGAGATAATCTACAGCATTCCTCTGGTTGTTATAATGGGATTTGACTTTATATAAATATATTCAATACATTCCAGGTTCTCCTTCTAAAATATATATCAAGCAAACAAAGACAATTCAGATATGAAAATGCATATTGGTTTTTATTAATGACAGAAACAGACCCATCTGTCTTTTGACAAATTTGGTCACATAAATCCACAAAACAATTTGTAATAGTTGTAAAACAAACAAAGCTTTAAACATAGATAACAAATATTAAAGAAAAAAGTCAATCAATCAATCAATAAAACCCATAACCATTCAGGGTCGTAGGGGTACCACATTGGAAGCTTCAGCACACAGAGTCCTCCAGCGAATTCTATCCTCAGCGATGCGGATGAGTGTGGAAATATCTAGCCCTGTCCATTCCTTGATGGTGTCTGTCCATGTCTTTATTTGTCCTCCTCTGCTTCTTCCACCCTCGACAGTTCCCTGCAGTAATGTTTTTGACAAGGAATCGTGCCTGCATACATGTCCGAACCATGCTAGTTTTCGTCGTTTCTATTGAAAGCAATGGCTCCTTAGTAATGTCAATAGTAAAAAGTCAATAGTAATGGTCGAGTTCAAAATTAAATTCTTTATCAGCAACTTTGATATTTTATCACAGCTGAATTAGATTATGATAATGAAATAATCCCATTAGCTGTGGTAGCTCGACACATGATGATGATGATGAAATAATCCCATTAGCTGTGGTAGCTCGACACATGATGATGATGAAATAATGCCTTTAGCCATGTACAGGTAGCTCTTGACAGCATGTAGCTTTTCTGACAAAAGTGCAGATTCTTCTGAGTTATGGAGCTGAGGCAACACCCAGACTCATACAAGGTTGTCTCAAAGGCATGTCAGAGGTTGTTTCTGTCAGATTTGTTGGCCCATCCATGAGAAAGTACATCTAGCATTATCTGCCATCTAGTAATCTGTCAGATTTGTTGGCCCATCCATGAGAAAGTACATCTAGCATTATCTGCCATCTAGTAATCTGTCAGATTTGTTGGCCCATCCATGAGAAAGTACATCTAGCATTATCTGCCATCTAGTAATCTGTCAGATTTGTTGGCCCATCCATGAGAAAGTACATCTAGCATTATCTGCCATCTAGTAATCTGTCAGATTTGTTGGCCCATCCATGAGAAAGTACATCTAGCATTATCTGCCATCTAGTAATCTGTCAGATTTGTTGGCCCATCCATGAGAAAGTACATCTAGCATTATCTGCCATCTAGTAATCTGTCAGATTTGTTGGCCCATCCATGAGAAAGTACATCTAGCATTATCTGCCATCTAGTAATCTGTCAGATTTGTTGGCCCATCCATAGAGAAAGTACATCTAGCATTATCTGCCATCTAGTAATCTGTCAGATTTGTTGGCCCATCCATGAGAAAGTACATCTAGCATTATCTGCCATCTAGTAATCTGTCAGATTTGTTGGCCCATCCATAGAGAAAGTACATCTAGCATTATCTGCCATCTAGTAATCTGTCAGATTTGTTGGCCATCCATAGAGAAAGTACATCTAGCATTATCTGCCATCTAGTAATCTGTCACAAAAAGACAAAGGAGTAATGTTCACTTTGCCATCCATGGGACTACGTGACAGAAGACAAAAGTAAGAAATTGAAACAGAGAGCCATTGGAATTATCAGCATGTATACTCTGATATCTCCTGGGGGAAACTGTGCACTTATGATACCAGATGGGGGCAACTGTGCACTTATGATAGCAGCTGGGGGCAACTGAGCAGTTATGATACCAGCTGGGGGCAACTGTGCAACTTTGATACCTTTTTTCTTCTTCAATAGTTATTTTTTCTATCCATGATATTCTTTGGACCTTTCTATAGCATTTAATTTCGAATGAAGATAATTTCTTTTCCATTGTCGATGTCATTGCCCACGTCTCACAACCGTTACGTTGCCACTATAAAGATGCAGCTCCTTAGTAGTTTTAACTTTGCGTTTTTTTTGTTTGCTCCTTGCCATAGATTTTTTTATCTGTGATTGTTTTTTTGTAGTGACATTGCTAATCTCTTTCTTATCTCTGCCGTGCAATCTCCTGTGATGTTGATGGATCATCCTAGATATTCAAAGTTGCTTACATTTTCTAGTTGTTCTTTGTCAATGACTATTTTAGGTGTAATTTCATCTCTGCTTACATGCATTATTTGTGTATTTTTTTCCTTTTTTTTTAGGTGTAATTTCATCTTTGCTTATATGCATTATTTTTGTCTTTTTTGCATTGAGTAAAATATTTTGTGGCTCGCTATGATGTTTCGCTGACATAATCATTTATTCCAAGCCTCTGGGGCTCCTTGATATTAGTGTGGTGTCATCTTCATACCTAATTTCTGGGATTTCGTGTCCTTCTTGAAACTGTTCATAACATGGGTCTTCCCATACATTTTGCATTACACTTTCTGCATAAATGTTGAACAGGTGTGCTGAGATGAGGCATTCCTGTCTGACTCCTTTTTGGACCTCAAACCAGTCAGATGTTTCTCTGTCGAGACGAGCAGAAGCCCGTTATTTCTGATAAAGCATTTTAATGAGCGATAAGAGATGGTGTGGGAAGCCAATTTTTCCCACTATGTTCCATAATTTCTGGGGAATTTAAACGCCTTTAAGTAGTCAATGAAACGGGTGTAAATGTCTGCACTGAACTCTGCATTTCTCCAATTATATTTCTCATGTTGAAGTGATCCCTGGTGCCTCTGTTCTGTCTAAAACCTGCCTGAACTAAACTCATGATGACTACAAAATGTTGTTATATAGGGAAATTTGTTATAAAATAATGCGCTATAGGGGGATTCCACTGTATTACCATGACTGAGAATTGATGTAATCAAGTGCTAGTATATTGGCAGTTGACCATCATGTGTGTGACAGTTGACCCTCATGTGTGTGACAGTTGACCATCATGTGTGTGACAGTTGACCCTCAAGTGTGTGACAGTTGACCCTCATGTGTGTGACAGTTGACCATCATGTGTGACAGTTGACCCTCATGTGTGTGTGTGTGTGACAGTTGACCCTCATGTGTGTGACAGTTGACCCTCATGTGTGTGACAGTTGACCCTCATGTGTGTGACAGTTGACCCTCATGTGTGTGTGACAGTTGACCCTCATGTGTGTGACAGTTGACCCTCATGTATGACAGTTGACCCTCATGTGTGTGTGTGTGTGACAGTTGACCCTCATGTGTGTGACAGTTGACCCTCATGTGTGTGACAGTTGACCCTCATGTGTGTGTGTGTGTGACAGTTGACCCTCATGTGTGTGACAGTTGACCATCATGTGTGTGACAGTTGACCCTCATGTGTGTGACAGTTGACCCTTATGTGTGTGACAAGTTTACCCTCAAGTGTGTGACAGTTTACCCCAATTGTGTGACAGTTGACCCTCATGTGTGTGAAAGTTGAACCTGTTAGTGACAGTTAAGACAGATGACCTTCATATTTGTGACAGTTGACCCTCATGTTTATGACAATTGATCCTGTTATGACAATTAACACAGTTGACCCTCATATTTGTGACCCTCATGAATGTGATGGTCAACCCTCATGTTTGTGACAGTGTGACCTCATGTGTGTGACAGTTTGACCTCATGTGTGTGACATTTGATCATCATGTGAGTGACAGTTAACCCTCATGTTTACCTCCTTGTCGAAGACTGATGTACCGGGTCATTGGCACAAATAAAACAGTGACACAACGCATTTCCATTCTCCAGATTGCATCCTGCTGGAAATCTAGTAGGAACATAGTCCTGTTACAAGAGAGATCCAGCGGGACTTTGAGAATGAACGCTGAAGAACATCTATCACCACAACATCGAGCATGAGAATAGTGATAGAGGAAGTTACAGCGGCTCTCACTTGGCTGATGATGCAATAACCTAAATCTACATTGATTCTATGACTCCCAGAGTATGTTAGACAAAATAGAAAAATATATAAGAAAGGAGTTGGATACTCTTCTCAAAAATTCACAAACCATCACATGGATTTAATATCCAGGCCATGCGGAAATCAGAGGCAATGAAAGAGCTGATGAACTGGCGGGTAAAGCTGTAATGGATAGCAGAGTGATAAGATGACAGAGGATTGAGCTAATTATAGCAGTCAAGGATACACTACAAAAAAATGAAGAGGATGCTGAAAAAGACAATGTACATGTTCAGAGAATGATAGAAATGGGAGTGACCAGGGAAGAGAGAAGGAAGTGCATCCTCGCTGGAAAGACCAGAAAAATCAACAACTGACTGGGACACTGTGCTTAAGTGCTTTTAGATGGCTAAGGGAATGGTAAGCCGAATATTTATGGGAGTGCCCCTTGTGCAGTGATGCTGGTTCCAGAACCAAGAATCAAAATAAAGATAAGAAAAAAACATGAAGAGAAAGCAATGCAGGTGATACACTTTTTAGTACATATACACATACGTATATCATCTTCTGGCAATGGTGAAACATCACAAACTTGTGTGGTTTGGACACATGATGAGGCATGATTCCCTTTCCAAGACTTCTTGCTGGGAACAATTGGTGGTGGAAGAAGAAGAAGAGAACAAAGGACAGTACGGTTTGATAATATTATATTAAAGACTGGACAGGGTTTAGATTCTCCACACTGAAACAAAGAACTGAGAACAGAGAAGCATGGTGGGATGTTTGTGTTGATGTTTGTGTTGATGTTTGTGTTGACTTTTACAGTGGCATCCCTACGATCCTGAAGGTTTATGGGTTTGATAACAATGATGTCATCTGACTGAATATTTGTAAACTTTTTATCTGTGCATAAACAGGAATTCAACATTCCTAGAATAAATAGAAACTGTAAAAAATATGGCTAGCTAAAATGCAGAACACTGCCATGAACTTTGCAAAATAAAAAATAATCAATTTTTTTAGAGAAACAAAACAAACAAAATAAAATACAAATACTAAAGACATATTGAATTTACATACTACAATGACATATATAGCAATAATGTTTATTAATGATTAGTATAACAAAGCACAACTAAATAGTAGCAATATATTCATAACGCTGTATCTCCGGCAAATTGTTAAAAGTATCAGCAAAGCAGACCCTTTCTGCAGCCGGTAAACAGCTCAATCATTCAGTTGTCTAAGTTATTTCTAACTACACTACAGAATGGTAAAACTTTTTAAAAACCACTTTTGTTACTGCATGTTTACTTGTTAAGGAGTGCAGGGAGGCTTTTAAGGCTGTGGAAATAAAGGCCACTTTGCCAAAGCTGTCGCCGTGATGTGTACAGGAAGAATTTTTTGTTGCACCTTCAAAAGACAAAAATCCTTGTCACAACTAATTGAACCCTGATTCCAACCCCTGATTGAACCTGGGACCTCATGTCTACCTTTGGTAGACATGCCGAAAATGGATCTGCTGGTAGGAAAACTTAAGAGATTAAGAGTAAAAATGACAAGAAAATGTCCAAGTAAAGTTTGGTGTTTCAGTGCTTTCTAAATGGAATATGTTATTTCTATTCTTCCGCCAAAGACGGATGTGTCAGGCCATTGGCGCAAATAACACGGCGACACAACGTATTTCCATTCTCTGGACTACATCCTGCTGGAAATCAAGTAGGACCATGGTCCTGTTAAATCCAGTGGGAGTGTGAGAATGAATGCTGAAGAGGAAGAAGATTTCTATTCTGAATGGGATGGTTTAGAACAAGATTTAAGAATTTGGAGACGTTGAAACAACATTGTGGCATAGCAGACCTCTCCCGACAGTGTAGAACTAAAAAGCTTGTAGGAAACATGGAGAGTTCTCAGAAGATGACATTCATATCAGAAGATAACAGATTAAGTGGTTTTCGCATGCTTCCATACTACAATCAGACAGTGCCCATCTTCTTCTTCTTCAGCGTTCGCTCTCAAGTAACCACATCAAAATTATCGTGTGATTTCCGCCGGGGAGCGTGAAGTACGTTGTGCTGCAAGTTCCACAGTAGAACTGTGATTATTTGCACCCCGGTTGGCCACTTTGTGACCTGGATGTCCGAGGTCCAGCACATCCGTTTTCGTCATTCCTTTATTTCGGGTTTGGTCCCTAGTGCCCATCAAAAAGCATTACTATACAGACACAACAGATATGTTAGAATTACTGTATGCTGAAGACTGATGTGTTGGGCCACCGACGCAATTAAAGCGGCGGCACAGCATATTCCAATTCTCTGGACTACGTCCTACAGAAATTAGCAGGTCAGTCATTCTGCGACAAGAGAGATACAGTCGGAGTTTGAGAATGAACGCAGAAGAATCACTGTCAGGTTGGAGTCACATGGAGGGGATCAAACCCCCCCCCCCCGCCCCCCTCTTCAGAAAATAATATACTGTCATGGGTGTCAACTAGGGATTTTCTGTATGAATAAGAATTTGCATATTTGCATCTGGATATTATCATCTGGAAAGACGGAAAGGTACTTACTATTCAACTATTGCTGAACTGTGTAAGCACCACTAATACATACAACTGCATCACCAGTACATTGTGGATAATGAATTTTCAAACCACTTTAAGTTCGAGTGAGTTGTGTCTGTGAGACTACACTAACCACTCCACCATTCATTCAAATGTATATGACGTTGCTTTTCAACCACTGTCGAATTATTAGGAATCACTAATATGTCCACCATATGGACGATCGGCTTATGAACATTGGGCAAATTGTGTAGATAAGTCGACTACCCTCTAACCTTGAGCCTACAATTTTTTACATTGCTTTATTCAATATTTTTGCCTGTACAGCAGTCTCCAAACTATCAAGGTTTCTATTTACATGCACAGGTTGCACAAAGGGCCTCTGAGTTTATTATCCATCTCTGATAGAACTAGCAAGTCCCATCGACTTGCTTTAAATCACGTTATCACATATTCATGAACTACCTTATATATAAAATAAACACAGAATCTTTGGTGTGAGAAGTTAGAAATGATTACAAGTAAATTATTCAATAACTGGTCCTGGTTTCAAGAATGACATTTATTCATGTTCTTATGATTGGACTGTATTACAACAATCTCGAAATAGTACAATCTCGAAATAGTACAATCTCATAATACTAGTCTTGTAAAAGTACAATTTTGTAATAGTAGTCTCGTCTCGTAACAGCACAATCTCATATCAATAGTCTAAATATAGTAGTCTCATAACAGTATAACCTCAAAATATTAGTTTCATAAAAGTATAGTCTCTTAATAGTGCAATCTCATAGAAGTACAGTCTCACAACAGTATAGTCTTTTAAAAGCACAATCTCACAATAGTATAAGTTTTGTAATAGCTCAGTCACATAGCAGACCTCTCCTGACAGTAAGTACAGTTTCATAACAGTATAGTTTTGCAACAGCAGCCTAATGACAAGTTAGTTTCATAACAGTATAGTCTCGCAACAGCAGCCTAATGACAGGACAGTCTGGTAACAGCACAGTCTCACAATACTTTACAAAAGTTTGTCATATACTTTGTGACGCTGTAATACAATTGTATTCTTTCAAACATATAACATAAAACATAATTTATAAAACATAACTTTCAAACACGCCATACAACACAACTGTATAAGAATGTTGTTTATTATCCATACAACAGAAATGTGTAAGAGTATTGTTCGGCTTATCATAGCTGGAGATGCTTGCAGCTTTTTATGCAGCCATTGACAAGTTCAGAAAATTGCATATTTATTATTAGTTGTGTGATGCTTTGCAGCAGGAGCTCCCAAACTGGGGGACAGGCCCCTTAGATGGGGCAAAGGAAGAAGGGTGCGGAACGTTTTGGGAATTATTTACTTAAGTCAAGGTTTTCGGTCTCATCTTAAAAACAAAACATTGATGCCGTCTTGACATCGAGAGCAATCTTTGCCGAGTCGTGACAGTATACAGGCCTGAGTGCTGTGTTACTACAAGAGACTACTTCAACTTTTCCCATGCACTTTATTGATCATTTTCTATGTACTCGGTTCATTGCCATCTAATGCACATTGCCAGCTAATGAACAGTACAGAAAAAATTAGATTGGCTGTCCCTTTTCATAGAAGATCAAATGGACCCATAGACCATCCAGAAATGAAACATGTCGGCAAGTATTTTCAGAAATTGCAGTCAAGCTGCAAAGCAGATTATAACACAACCTAGGAAATCTCTCTAGTAATCTCTCTAAAGTAGTGGTTAATCCATTGGCTTTGTGCTCAATAGATCAGGTTCGAATACCACCCACAGCATCTTGTTTACAAAGTGGATTTTTTGTGGAGATCCCTGAGAGTTATCATTTGAAGCCACACATGCTAGGAGTGATACTCTCCACATGCTAGGAGTGATACTCTCCACATGCTAGGAGTGATACTCTCCACATGCTAGGAGTGATACTTTCAGCAGGAGATGTGCTAGGAGTGATACTCTCGGCAGGCGATGTGCGACTCAAGTGAGATGGACAGAGTTATGTGCTAGGAGTGATACTTTCGGCAGGCGATGTGCCACTCAAGTGAGAGGGACAGAGTTATGTGCTAGGAGCGATACTCTCGGCAGTTGATGTGCCACTCAAGTGAGATGGACAGAGTTATGTGCTAGGAGTGATACTCTCGGCAGGCGATGTGCCACTCAAGTGAGAGGAACAGAGTTATGTGCTAGGAGTGATACTCTCGGCAGGCGATGTGCCACTCAAGTGAGAGGGACAGAGTTATGTGCTAGGAGTGATACTCTCAGCAGGCGATGTCACTCAAGTGAGAGGGACAGAGTTATGTGCTAGGAGTGATACTTTCGGCAGGCGATGTGCCACTCAAGTGAAAGGGACAGAGTTATGTGCTAGGAGAGATACTCTCGGCAGGCACTGTGCCACTCAAGTGAGAGGGACAGAGTTATGTGCTAGGAGTGATACTCTCGGCAGGCGATGTGCCACTCAAGTGAGATGGACAGAGTACTTATGAGGTAATCCAAGTACAATGAGGTCAATTCTCTATAATCTTTCAACCTCTTAAATTCTATTTTCCTGACCACATCCTGTCAATCAGAAGGAGCTTGAAAAAAAAGAAGAAAAATTGACAATTTTTTTCCATTAAATATAATTATTACTTTTGCTATCGCTAATAGACACATTAAAAAATAAAAAAAATAACATGTTTCAAAATCTGGATACAAGTAATGTAAAAGTTAATGTTTTGATTTGTAAAATTTATGAATAAAATTCATAAGAGTTGATAAATATATGTACACAAGTTTACAAATATTATGGGTGTAATCATATAGTCAGAAGGTCTTTGTGGTCCGGCATATCATTGAATGTATATAAAGAGCTCTGGTCTAAACATATGAGAACAACTGAGTTTCATATGTCAATTGTTGGTATTCTCATGTCAACATAAAAGGTGAATTAATTTAATTAACATTACCAGAGGAGCACAACAGTGAGAGAATATATACTCAGAGATGATCTCAATTTCAATTGAAGAAAGTCAAATAGTCTCTTCACCAAATACGAATGTGTTGGTCCATTGGTAGAAATAAAACAACGGCACAATGTATTTCCATTCTCTGGATTACATTTTGCTGGAAATCTAGTATGAATACTGTTCTGCTACAAGAGAGATCCAGTGGGAGTTTGATAACAACCGCTGAAGAAGATCAGGCCAACACATAGAGTCTAAACATAAAGAAGAGAAATGTGTCTTATTGTAGAGAAGTTGGCAACACTCAAAGATTAAATGTGTCTAATCTTTGACCATTGCCATCTTCTCTACAAGAAGACACATTTAATCTTCAGTAGTCAAAGATTAAAGATCTTACCCACATGTTTTCAGGGTTCTGAAAATGGAGTAAAGAATATAAATACTGTGACCTGTCAAGAAAATTACAAAACGCAACTAAAAGACATGGGATTTAAATTTCCTGTTTCATCCCATACATCTAAACATAGAAGTCTGATGTGTTGGGCCATTGACTCAAAAAAATTGGCAACACAACAAATTTCTGTTCTCTAGTCTATATCCTGCGGTAAAAATTGTAGAAATTATAGGACCATTGTTCGGTGGGAGTTTCCAAAAGAACACACAATAATTTAACAATTTCCATATATCAAAGTAGCTAAAAAGCCAGACTGAAGTTGGATGTGCCAGGCTGAACTGCAAAGATATCAGACAAGCTGTAAACCATGACACAATGCATTCTATTGTTAGACTACGCCCAGGAGCTAACCAGGAGTTTAAGAACAAATATAGAACAAGAAGAAGGAAACCAAATTTCAAAGAAAAATATTTCTAAAAATCTGATGGTTTTGTCTATAAAACTAATGAAAACTGGCTTGAAGATGATGTTAACCTTAGATGCGTTCAGTTCGTAAATTTACGAGTGGTTTAATTTTTTTTCTGGCATCGATGTTCGCATAATTGCGAGTCATGATGTGTCTCTTTTAAACGAATTATTAATCATACAAAGTAAATTTCCTGTGGTCAATACTGTATATGACCTCTGGTGGGAAAATTACACTTGGTCCAAATTAAAAATGTTCATGGATGACAATGAAAAAAAAATACAAATCTAGAAACATCCAATTCAGAATCCATTGGCGGGCTACAGTGGTCATCAGTATGTATACGTGATGTTAAATCAATATGAAATGTGATTTTGATAGTCAGGAAATTTTAGGAATAATGTTATTACCACGTACATATAGTAACAAGTTGATTTTGGCATGGAATAATGTTTTGGCACATTTATCGAAATTAGGTCTATCATTCTAGAACAATTTTTAGACAAGGTAGGTTTTTACATGTTTTATTTCATTCCTCTCGTACGACACTTACATAAAAACAAATTGAACACTTATTTGCACATGCAATTCTTTATTTGAATGCACAAACGTTATTTTAACATCTCTAATAACAAAACGTTATTGACTTTTCAAAACACTAACCAAACATTATGAAAATTTTCAAAAAAGGACTCATTGGCATGGGAAAAATTTTGTAATTTTAATTCAGGGTGCTAAAAGTTAATCTATATATATATATCTATTCGCTGAAACTCTTTGTTGCCTTTCAGCGTCAGGGGGTAGAAGAGTTTTCTGGAAACGGCACTCATGTGTGCTGAGTATATTGTGGAATTTATCGCCTCTTTTATTTCAGTAGTCCATCATTTTCTTGGTCGGCCTCTAGGTCTGCCTTCGCTGTATCTGTGTAGCATAGCTTGTTGTGGAATGCTGCCTGATGGTAGTCTGCTGATGTGCGCAAACCATTTGATCTGTTGTCTCTTAATGTATTCTAAGATTGGGGTGGTGCCGGTTTTTTTGTCAGATGTCCTCATTCCTCACACTGTCTCTTAACGATATTCCTAGGATTCTGCGTAAGCACGCCATTTCAGCTGTCACAAGTTTACATTTGTCTTGCGCTGTCATTGTCCATGTTTGGCATTGGTAGCACAGCGTTGGCATAATAATCGTTTTGAATAGTGTTATTTTTTATATTGTTAACAGTTAATTATACCAGATAAAAATATTAAGGAATGTGGCCACTAAAAATAACTGACATACTAAATAATATCTCATGCTCCTAGGGAACCATGTGTAATGAACATTGCACAGAAAGACAAGTGAATGATAAAGAAAACATATTCACTGAAATAAAATATAGCAAAATAATTTTGTAAAATATACCATTAAATATTAGTCATTGGTTTCAGCAGTATAATTTATGCTGCATTGCAGGAATTTGTATTGGTCAAATAATTTATACTGGCTTTTCAATTCAACAACCATAATGATGAGCATTAATTTTTAGAGAACATTTGTAAATGTAAATAAAATCTGGCTACTGAATGGGTGTGAAATAGTGATGTAAATCCACACAAAAATTACAAACAATATTTGATTGACATACCTATTCGTAGAGAAATATTGATTGACATACCTATTCGTAGAGAAAGGCACATTAAATTTTGTCCAGATTTAGCTTCTTTTTAAAATGTGACATGTTTATTGAAAAATCTGGTACAAGTTTCAACTAGAATCTTTGCAGAAATATATTCGTTCCAGATAAATGTACACGGAAAGAATAAACTAAAAATTACAGTTTGAAACTGATTATATTCTTAAACCCTTGGCTGCGGAGATCTTATGAAGCGATGAAAAGTTTCCGCCATTTTGCGGACATCTCTGGAGTTATGACTCATGTGGTGATATAAAGTATTGCAGAAAGCACTCTTAGGTGTTAGAAAATACTTTGTTTAGTTCAAGCTGTCTAGAGGTCATCTAAAACATGAAATTTTGTAATCGGACATGCTTGTGTCACTTCTGCATTTGTGTATCGACATAGTTGAAGTTTCTTTGTGTAGCCATCTTACTCAGACCTACCTACAAATATGGTTAAGCCTAGACTCTATCAATCGGTAATTCATCTGACTCTATTTATCTGATGCTGGAAGTGATTTAGAAAGTTTTGATTTGCATTTTGATACTTATAGTGACTAGGAGGATATAGATTCAAATGATTGCAGTGCACGTTTCATATTCATGGTCAGACGCATGTGATACGGTAAGGAATTTAAAAAAAAAATAATGTTTCCTTTTTCGAGACACATGTACATGAAAGGTTTTTATGTCCATAATATAAAGAGGCATTATGCTTGTAAATTCATGAACTAGAGTATATGGTAGTAATACATTAAAATTGTTGAACTCGAGAATGTGGTGAGAAAATTGGTTAGGAACAAAATATTCAAAAACCCTTACAATTTTCCCACACTGAACCGCAGATTTAACATACTTACCCCTGCAGCCAAGGGGTTAAATAATCAGATTTCAAAGAAAATATAGTCCAAAATATATTATACATAACACAATTGTTTCCAGATATCGCACAACCTTCTTTAAAAATCTGGCCACTGTGGTTCAACATTCTGTTTGAGCAACTTCTTGATAATTTGATGACTAGTCAAACTTATTTTGCAAATATAAAAAAACAGGATCTATGTGTCACCTCGAATTACTCCAGAATCTGAAAGAAATAAAATAATAGTTTGAAATTTTATATTTATTGCATGAAATAATGGTAACTTTATTTCTGGGTAAGATATCAGACAGTGATGCCACAGCTTGATTTTTTTCTCAACAAAATGGTGTTATTTCTAAAACTTTAGTGGTAAACTTGGTGACATATTGTGATGCCACAGCTGGGATTTTATTCTCAAGAAAATGTGGTGCTACACCTAAAACTTCACAGGTAAATTTGGTGACAGACAGTGATGCCACAACTTGGGGTTTTTTCTAAGAAAAATATGGCGTTATTTCTAAAACTACAGTGGTAAACTTGGTGACAGATATTGGCACCATACAGGAAGAATGGAATGTAAATCTAAGGACAAGAGGATAATATGCCTGTACCACCAATGTTGGATGTGTCAGGTCACTGGCGCAAATAAAACAGGAAGACACAGCGCATTTTTAATCTCTGGACTATATCCTGCTGGAAATTTAGTATGACCGTTGTCCTGCTACAAGAGAGATCCAGTGGGAGTTTGAGAATGAACGCTGAAGAAGAACATGTCTGTAACCTATGCCCTTATGAGGTCAGGGAGTGTGATCAACTTCTATACACTACTCACCTATCAATCTCGACCTCCTCTGTTACACTACTCACCTATCAATCTCTGCCTCCTCTGTTACACTACTCACCTATCAATCTCCACCTCCTCTGTTACACTACTCACCTATCAATCTCTGCCTCCTCTGTTACACTACTCACCTATCAATCTCTACCTCCTCTGTTACACTACTCACCTATCAATCTCTGCCTCCTCTGTTACACTACTCACCTATCAATCTCTGCCTCCTCTGTTACACTACTCACCTATCAATCTCTACCTCCTCTGTTACACTACTCACCTATCAATCTCTACCTCCTCTGTTACACTACTCACCTATCAATCTCTGCCTCCTCTTAATAGAAGCTTTTGCCCAATCTGGAGTGGTATCTGGTTTTGGTTTCTCTGCTTCTGAGGACAGTTATACAATTTATTAGCTGAAATATTTCACTACTGCTACTACTACTATTACCATTACAATTACTACTACTACACTACTACCACTACCTCTACTACTATAATTACTACCACAGTGGATCCCTCTTTAGTGCATAAGTTTATAACAAAATTCCCTATTCAGCAACAGTACACAGCACATCTTGAATTTACGGTACATAAGTGTACACAGTATATCTTGAATGTAAGGTACATAAGTGTACACAGTATATCTTGAATTTACGGTACATAAGTGTACACAGCACATCTTGAATGTACGGTACATAAGTGTACACAGCACATCTTGAATGTACGGTACATAAGTGTATCTTGGTTACCATGTACATATTTTATCCATTCTGATCAATATAAAAATTCTACCAGACTACAAATGTTACTACAAAAGTTGTGCATATTAAAAGTTAAAATTGCTATTGTCGATTTATACTTTAAGTGCAGAAAGGCAAACATTTTAATCCCACAGTAATAAATTATTGTGAAATATTGGTTGCACACAGGAAAACACACACAAATCATTGGAAGCACACAGGAAGACACACACAAATCATTGGAGTACACAGGAAAACATGCACAAATCATTGGAAGCACACAGGAAGACACACACAAATCATTGGAAGCACACAAGTGAACATAGAAATCACTGTAAACATAGGAAAATCCAAAAAAAATGCACACACAAATAACTGGAAAAACAGAAATACACAGTTCAACAGAAGCACACTGAAAACACATATACATCAAGTGTGAGGACATAGGAAAACACACACAAATCATTGAAGCACACAAGAAAACAATTAACTGAAAGCACAAAAATTGTTGTTTCAACCAACATGCCTTTATTAAGAATAGCATACAACAAATCAAGGATTGCACCGCCTGAGTACATCACAATACAAAATAAAATGGTTTTCAGATTCTCAAACCTAAAATTTTCAAAACAGATCTTCTGTTCTAATTTAGTATTGTGGAATTATCACAAGCTGTGTCATCCTTTACTTGTCATGCGATATGTTGTACTATTGATAAAGGCCTTTTGGTTGAAACATTGATTTGTGTGTTTTTTTGTGTGTCTTCCAATGATTCACAAAACTTTAATATTTTTTTTTAAATTTGTGCATGCCGAATCATAGTTTTCCTGCATTACTATCTATTATCTAGAAGTACTGACAATTAGACATTACCTTGTGAAGTAGGAGGGTTTCTTTGTCGCATAGAAAGTTGTTGTCTCCAGCTACTTGGCTGTGAGTCTTCTCTCTTAATGTTTGGTTCTGGTTTGGGTAATTCCTTGAGAAGTAAAAGAAATACAATTTCAATTCATTGAATGTTTTGATATAACCTTGTTTTTCTTTTGCTCATCTGAAACATGTTTGTATCGGAAGTTTTGTCTCTTCTATAAACTTGACTGTGTTTTGTAACTGGTACAGAGGTCCGTAGAGTTTTTATAAACTTGACTGTGTTTTGTAACTGGTACAGAGGTCCGTAGAGTTTTTATAAACTTGACTGTGTTGTGTAACTTGTACAGAGGTCCGTAGAGTTTTTATAAACTTGACTGTGTTGTGTAACTTGTACAAAGGTCCGTAGAGTTTTAATAAACTTGACTGTGTTCTGTAACTTGTACAGAGGTCCGTAGAGTTTTTATAAACTTGACTGTGTTCTGTAACTTGTACAGAGGTCCGTAGAGTTTTTATAAACTTGACTGTGTTCTGTAGAGGTCCCAAGAGTTTTCTTCAACTGTTATTTCTCTGAACCAATGTATTTGTCTCAACAATTTATATTCATGGCAGTCCTGAAAAAATTATAAAGATTAATCTAGGAAATATGGATGAATAAAGGAAAAAAAAACGGAATGCAAATTATTAAGCTGTACACATAATTTATCATCACTATGAGCCTCACTGAGGGGTGAGTTGGCTGTCACATTTGGTACGCTTGTGACCCAAAACGCTAAAATGAAGTTGAATGTGTCCTGTCAAAAGGCGTAGATAACATATCCAAGCTCTACATGATAAAATGTATTTCACTTTTTGGACTGAAAGGCTTAAAATCACAGAAGATTGACTTCATTGTACATAGGCTAGACCATAAAATTCTGGGTTGATGGCTATGACCTGAATAGGATACGATACCAATTTTATCTCATGAGTTTGATTTTAAAAAGATTTTTTTTCCTTAAAAATGGTGTCGTCTATGTCTCAAAATGTGCAAACATTCTTGGTTATAGAAGATATGTACATTATAGACTAATGGTCAGTAAAGTGTTAAAATGGAGTCAGAAAGAAATGAAAATAGTCAGAAAGTGATGAAAATGGAGTCAGAAAGTAATGAAAATAGTCTTAAAGTAATGAAAATAGAGTCAGAAAGTAATGAAAATGGTCAGAAAGTAATGAGAATGGAGTCAGAAAGTAATGAAAATAGTCTGAAAGTAATGAAAATGGAGTCAGAAAGTAATGAGAATGTAATAGAAAACCCCTTGCCTTCTTGTCCACCTTCTTAAGTTGAACATTCCATGGTGAAGATTTTCTATCAGAAGATATCACACTTTTAGCAGTGTCAGAGCCACCATTAACTGTTCTTGGTAAGCTTGTCTCTGGCAACGTTCTGCTTTGTGCTTGGATATCCCTGTTTGTATCATTGACTGCTTCCTTTTTCTTATCATCGCTTCCCCTTGCTGTGAAACTGGGAGTTACCTTTAATTTTGCAAAAGTACTAGGTTTCTTCTCAGATTTACCTGAAAAATGAGACATAAAATTGTAAAAACTTTGCTGACAAATTTTGATGATTGTCAAATTTTCTTTATATTATAATTTTTAGAGGCATATCATACTCAGGAAACGCATGCGGTTCCGTCTGTGGGTCTCACCCATGCCGCAGTGATGGCACATCTGTAGCGATGGCATATCTGCAGTGATGGGACATCTGTAGCGATGGTATATCTGCAGTGATGGCACATCTAGCATTTGTTGACACATCTGCATGTTGTGTATAGGTTTCTTATTTGTACGAGGCGTGTTCAAATGAAAACGGGACTTGTTACACCACGCGTGATAGAGCGCACTGATATTGATGACATTTTGCACTAGTAATGAGTATCCAATAATTTACATACGGTCACGTGTTCATCTTCCCAGCATGCATATGTGCTGCAGAAGACTGTTAACAATATGGCGGGTGTGATTCCGAACCCGTCCAAAGTGAATCAGCGTGCTGTGATCCAGTTTCTTTCATTTGAAGGATGTCAAGCAGTAGACATTCATCGGAGAATGAAGGCAGCATATGGTGACAAATGTTTGTCGAGGACCAGAGTGATGGAGTGGGTGCGTATGTTTAAAGACGGACGTGAGTTAACGGCAGATCTTGCACGGCCAGGTCAGGCGCATATTGTTGCAACAGAAGAAGCCATAGCCGTGCTTGATAAAGCAGTACTGACTGACCGTCGTCGGAGCATTCGTTCGCTTGCAGAAGAATTCCATATGTCAATTGGGACAGCCCACATGGTTGTTCGGAAGAAATTGAACTATCGGAAGGTGTGTTCACAGTGGGTCCCACGGATGTTGACTGACCACCATAAGGAAGAACGGATGGGGTGGAGTTTGAACCACCTGATGCGTTACAGGGCAGAGGGTGATGCATTTCTGTTGAGCATTGTGGCAGGTGATGAATCGTGGTGCCACCACTATGAACCGAGCAGCAAAATTGACAGCATGCAATGGAAAC
Source organism: Meghimatium bilineatum (assembly GCA_034231615.1). Lineage (NCBI taxonomy): Eukaryota > Metazoa > Mollusca > Gastropoda > Stylommatophora > Philomycidae > Meghimatium > Meghimatium bilineatum. The sequence goes on along the minus strand of CM067309.1, from coordinate 40,490,291 downwards.
ATCCAGGTTCACCAAAACCCAAAAAATTCAAGACACAGGTTTCTGCTGGGAAGGTTATGGTGACTGCATTTTTTGACCATGAAGGGCTTTTGTTGACTGATTTTAAGGAACCTGGTGTCAACATCAATGCCGCCCATTATAAAGACACTTTAGACAAGCTGCATAAGGCCATCAAGGCTAAGCGACCAGGCAGACTTTCTCAAGGTGTGATTCTTCTCCACGACAACGCTCGTCCGCACGTCGCAAAAATTGTGCAGGAAACATTGGCAAAGAAGAATTGGGAAGTTCTTCATCACCCAGCCTATAGTCCCGATTTATCCCGTGTGATTTCCATTTGTTCGGACCGTTGAAGAAAGCACTAAAGGGACAGCGATTCAACAGCGACGCAGACGTGAAGACAGCGGTGACCACATGGTTCAGAGAACAGCCACGCAACTTTTTCTCGGACGGCATTCGACATCTACCTAAACAGTGGGATGCTTGCCTAAATGCATACGGAGATTTTTTCTGATGAACCCAGGTGCATTCTTATTCACAAGTGGTTGCTTTGTTCAATTCCGTTGAAAATATTAAATTGCGTATGATACTTTTTAAATAAATCCACAAGTCCCGTTTTCATTTGAACACGCCTCGTATATATATCTTCTTCTTCATCATTCATTCTCAAACTACTGTTGAATCACTCTTGTAGCAGGACAATGGTTCTACTAGGTTTCCAGTAGGATGTAGTTCAGAGAAAAGTGTTGTGTCACCGTTTTATCTATGCCAATGGCCAGACACATCCATCTTTGGAAGACTTGTATAGATATGAGACATCATTGTCTTCCTACACACATTCTTCTTCCTTTTTTGGTCAGCTTTTCATCAACTTGCTCATTTCCTGGAACACTATACTGTGATGCTACATAATGAAGTACAGTTCTACTATTTTTGCATGCTGTTTTGTTTAGTTTGGCTCTCATGTGAGGTAGTTTTAATATTATGTGTGTATCTTGATAAAGACCTTTTGGTTGAAACGTTGAATATGATTTGTATATTGTAATTTGTATGTTTTCTTGTGTGCGCATCATTACCCACTAGTTTTAGTTATAGTCTGTCGTGTCTGATTGAAGCGATTCTATAAACCTGTGGTTTACCTAAGTCCAATGTGAGATAGTTGACCAGCCTTGAAAGCCTGCAAAACAGATAGTGCAGCTGTGAAGTTTACCAATTATTGGCATTCAGAGAAAGTGTCAAGTATCATGACGGCAGCCTATTTTATTGTTTGAACCTCAGCACTGTATTAGGAACAGAACGTTTCTGTAAGAATAGAGTTTGTATTGGATTTGGAACAGAACTTTTCTGTAAGAATAGATTTTGTATTGGATTTGGAACAGAACTTTTCTGTAAGAATAGATTTTATTTCAGGGCAATGATCAGGATATACTTCATTTCTGACTACATTAGTAGCTGATCCATCTTAGCTAAGCTGTAAACCATGATACAACAAATTCTGTTCTCCAGACTACATCCTTCTAACCATCAGGCATTTGGAAAAAAAACCCCCAGAAAAATAGCTATTTTTCTGGAATTAAACATCATATCATGCGTGATGTTATATGGTAATATATTCTGTGTTGAATAAGTCGGATGTTTGCAATATTAAAATGTATTTCTGTTTGGTTTTGTCTTTCATTTACCTTTCTCACCAGTAACTTAATAAAATCTTACCTGGACCAGTTTCCAAGAGTTTGTCTGTAATGACTTCGGTGGTTGAACTGCTAAATGAGCTTTGTTCCGATTTCTGATCTTCAAGAGTACCAGATGAATCAACTCTGGGCTTTGAATTAGATGTAGACACAGAAGGTAGGGAGTCCACAGAAGTGGAACTGGAACCATCAAGAGTACTTGAGCATGAGTTTCCTCTAGAACGTTGTTCACCATCTGAACTGCCTAATGTTGAACGGAACCCGATTGGGTTGTAAGCACTTCCTGTAATGCTGCCCTTTCGAGGAAGTGCACTAGAAAGAGACTTATCACTCACCAAAGGAGATTTAACGGGTGTTATTCCACTAAAACTAGATTTTCGATGATGGATAACTTCATCAACTTTTTCATTTGTGTTGCTGGATTCTGGAGGAAAGACTGAAGTCTCACTTTTTTGAGCTGGACCATCAAATACATCAATATCTTCAGTGTTCTTGACTTCAACATTTGTAGAATTTTCCCTAACCCGAAATACAGAAGGCAGCGGTTTTTTAATAGTTGGAATATGTGGCTCTGTTAGATTTGTTTTCTTTTCAGATTCTCCTGATTGAGATATTAGGCTGCTGGTGCTGATCTCCTTTGGGGTTGCTGATGAGGAATGTTTTTCGATATTCTTACGAGGGATTGTGTGTGGTTTCTTGTTGTTGACGAAGCTGGATATTATAGGCTTATTTTCTACACTTGAAGCAGAAAGTGGTTTATGTTCCAGTTCTGTGTTTAAGGTACTCCTTAATTCTGTTTTATTTGTAAAATTTAAGGTCTCGCTTGTGTTAAGTATCTGATCTGAAATGGTGATAGAATCAGTTTTTGTCTCCGATCGCAGACCAGGCAGTAACGGTGAACCAGCGTCGGATTTATTTTCTCCGTTTGAAGTCATACTTGGATTAAGTGGTACCTGTTCTGTAGTAATGGCAGACTCAATTCGTGTCTCAGACTTCAGAGCAGGTAATAAAGGCGACTTTCCCCCACTGAAAGTAGCAGACTGTCTTAAGCTGTTCCGAGATGGTTTGGGTCCTAAAGATGGCTTAACTGGGACAGGAGGTGGCGTTTTGTTTACTGGTTTAGGAGGAATTGGACGTAGGGGCTTTTCAGGTTCTGATTTTGGGGGTGATTGTTTAGAAATACCAAAAGTTGATTTTTGTTCATTCAAAGATGTTTGGGCAAGATCTTTGTTTGTTGATACACCTGTGATTTTAACAGAGGCTGACCTTGACAGTGTTGTTTGACCTTTTAGTAAAAATGGTTGCTCACCAGCAGTAGAGACTGTATTTCTGAATGAACTTGCTCTTACAACTGCACCACCTGCCGTAGTTTGATTCTGGGTCTCTTTCAATGTTTTAGTTGTGGGTTTTGGCAGAACACGAGGATGAACCACAGGTTTTGGAGGAATAACAAGAGGGGCACTTGTCACTGCAGAAGATTTTGTTACTTCCGAGACAGTTTGCGGTTTATCTACATTTGAACTAACAACTGGACTGGTGTTGCGTGCAGGTTTATCTACATTTGAACTAACAACTGGACTGGTGTTGCGTGCAGGTTTATCTACATTTGAACTAACAACTGGACTGGTGTTGTGTGCAGGTTTATCTACATTTGAACTAACAACTGGACTGGTGTTGCGTGCAGGTTTATCTACATTTGAAGTACCAACTGGACTGATGTTGTGTGCAGGTTTATCTACATTTGAAGTACCAACTGGACTGATGTTGTGTGCAACAGTTTCAGGTTCAGGTGAGGTCTTTCCTGCCTTGTTGAAAACCTGCCAGAAAAATCCAGATGTATATTATCACAGAAAATAAACTTGAAAAATATACTTTCTTCTTCTGCACTCATTCTCAAACTCCTGCCAGTTTACAGGATGTAGTTGAGAGAATGTAATAAATAATTTAGTGATTTACTTCATGGCAGCGATATCTGTGCTTTGGATCTAACACATCTGACTTAAGCAAGGTTTCGTTGGATCACTTTGGCCATCTTCATGATAGGACACGACATCCTAGATCCATCACTTCTTAATCATCTCTTATGACATATATGATAGATTGCAGTTCTACTAATTTTTGCTTCCATGCGTATTTTGAGTATTCATTCGTTTTGAAGCACACCAAAATTCAAGAGGCCAAAAAATATAGGTCCATTATCAGTTCTTTTCTACCAGAATTGCTTTGGCATCAAGTGCGTTCAACCACATAACAAAAATCTGGCAATAAAAACAATAAGTAAATATACCAAACTATGATTTTTCAACTCCAATGTAATGTCTGTATTAACATATGGTTGCTATAACTGAAAAGTAACAACGGCACTGGAGAAGAAATTATATTAATTTGAAATTAAATGTCTTATAAAACTCTTAAATATTGATTGGGAAGAATTCAAGTCAAACAAGCAAGAGAAGACACCAAACAGCAATATGTTTCCACAACAAGCAAGAGAAGACACCAAACAGCAATATGTTTCCACAACAAGCAAGAGAAGACACCAAACAGCAATATGTTTCCACAACAAGCAAGAGAAGACACCAAACAGCAATATGTTTCCACAACAAGCAAGAGAAGACACCAAACAGCAATATGTTTCCACAACAAGCAAGAGAAGACACCTAACAGTAATATGTTTCTACAACTTTAAGAAGAAAACGATGGACTTATATCTGACATGTTTCCACAACTTTAAGAAGAAAACGATGGACTTATATCTGACATGAACTTAGAATTGATGACAACAGACTGCCACTACAGGCATTACAGTAGATACCAGATGGCAAATCAAAGAGAGAAACTCTTCGTAGAACAACCACTGGAACATGGTATGACTATGGGTTTCAACAACATGCAAGAACTACACAGCATCATCACATCCCAAACTGGAGAGTACCGGTTTCTGCCCCGTGCACCTTATTTGGCGCTGGAGGAACATAGATAGATAGATAGAGATGGATAGATAGATATAAAGATACATTGATAGATAGAAAGGTAGGTAAATAGATAGATATAAAGATACATAGATAGATAGAAAGGTAGGTAAATAGAATGGTAGGTAGATAGATAGATATAAAGATACATAGATAGATAGAAAGGTAGGTAGATAGATAGATATAAAGATACATTGATAGATAGAAATAAAGGTAGGTAAATAGAATGGTAGGTAGATAGATAGATAGATAGATAGATAGGTAGGTAAATAGAATGGTAGGTAGATAGATAGATAGATATCTTCTTCTTCTTCAGCGTTCATTCTCAAACTTCCACTGGATCTCCCTTGTAGCAGAAACATCATCCTACTAGATTTCCAGCAGGATGTAGTCCAGAGAATGGAAATGCGTTGTGTCGCCGTTTTATTTGCAACAATGGCCCAACACATCCATCTTTGGAGGGAGATAGATAGATAGATATAAAGATACACAGATAGAAAAGTAGGTAGATAGATAGAAAGGTAGGTAGATAGATAGAAAGGTAGGTAGATAGATAGAAAAGTAGGTAGATAGATAGAAAGGTAGGTAGATAGATAGAAAGGTAAGTAGATAGATAGAAAGGTAGGTAGATAGATAGAAAGGTAGGTAGATAGATAGAAAGGTAGGTAGATAGATAGAAAGGTAGGTAGAAAGATAGAAAGGTAGGTAGATAGATAGAAAGGTAGGTAGATAGATAGAAAGGTAGGTAGATAGATAGAAAGGTAGGTAGATAGATAGAAAGGTAGGTAGATAGATAGAAAGGTAGGTAGATAGATAGAAAGGTAGGTAGATAGATAGAAAGGTAGGTAGATAGATAGAAAGGTAGGTAGATAGATAGAAAGGTAGGTAGATAGATAGAAAGGTAGGTAGATAGATAGATAGAAAGGTAGGTAGATAGATAGATAGAAAGGTAGGTAGGTAGATAGATAGAAAGGTAGGTAGATAGATAGAAAGGTAGGTAGATAGATAGAAAGGTAGGTAGATAGATAGAAAGGTAGGTAGATAGATAGAAAAGTAGGTAGATAGATAGAAAGGTAGGTAGATAGATAGAAAGGTAGGTAGATAGATAGAAAGGTAGGTAGATAGATAGAAAGGTAGGTAGAAAGATAGAAAGGTAGGTAGATAGATAGAAAGGTAGGTAGATAGATAGAAAGGTAGGTAGATAGATAGAAAGGTAGGTAGATAGATAGAAAGGTAGGTAGATAGATAGAAAGGTAGGTAGATAGATAGAAAGGTAGGTAGATAGATAGAAAGGTAGGTAGATAGATAGAAAGGTAGGTAGATAGATAGAAAGGTAGGTAGATAGATAGAAAGGTAGGTAGATAGATAGAAAGGTAGGTAGATAGATAGATAGAAAGGTAGGTAGATAGATAGAAAGGTAGGTAGGTAGATAGATAGAAAGGTAGGTAGATAGATAGAAAGGTAGGTAGATAGATAGAAAGGTAGGTAGATAGATAGAAAGGTAGGTAGATAGATAGAAAAGTAGGTAGATAGATAGAAAGGTAGGTAGATAGATAGAAAGGTAGGTAGATAGATAGAAAGGTAGGTAGATAGATAGAAAGGTAGGTAGATAGATAGAAAGGTAGGTAGATAGATAGAAAGGTAGGTAGATAGATAGAAAGGTAGGTAGAAAGGTATCAAAGATATTAAAGAACTGCACGGTCACACTGGACTGAACTGAGACATAAACATTGGGACAGCCACTCTGACTTAAAGAAGACAGGGAGCTTTGTCCTGGTGACTGGCCTGAAGATCTAGCAAAACCTAAGTCATTCTGAACACAGAAGACTGAAACTTGGCACTAGAAAACTGACATCATGTGTTACAAACCTTTGATTTACTGAGTCCCTCAAGGAGTCCAGGTATTTTAATGCCTCCTTGAAGTCTCTTCGAAGGACTTGCCTCTACAGAAATATCACTGTCAGTTTCCTGATTCTTGTCTGCAGTGATGTGGTTGAGACTTAACACACTGTCTGGTTCATCTTCTGTCTCTGTTTTGTGTGGTTTTGGTTCTAATGTGGAATAGAAAAGTCATTTTCTAGCAGATATATATATATATAAAATATTACACTTTACGAAACTGTATCTTGAATATCTTCCTTCGTGTAAGTTATAGAAACATTGGCTCTAGGTCAATTACAGCTAGAATAGAATGAGGGACTCCTTGGCTTTTGAAAAAATGTTTTGTGATAAAGATCAGTGGATTTTTTTCAAATGAATGGTAACTATGACAACAACCTGTAGGATCCAGAAATAAGCTGTCATTATTATATAGCTGTATTGTTGCTACTTCTAAGCTTCAAAAAAATGTTTAGTGGTAACTATGACCTGGACCTGTAAAGTCCATTGGTTTTTTTATATTTTTAAAAGTTTAGAGGTAACTATGACACTAACCTGTAGAGTCCAGAAATAAGCTGTCATCATTAAATACTTGTATTGTTGCCCTCTTAGGTTTTTTTCTGTTGGCAATGGAACCTTTCTGACTAATATTTCTTTTGTGCTTGAAGTGGTCAAAGTTCAAATTAGAATTTTCTGGCAACTGAAAGTAGGAATACAAGTCCTTGTTAAATTCAAGTTGTAAAATATGAGAAATGAGAACAAATAACATTACAATATGAGTTGCTCAGAAACCAAATCTTATAAACCAATCAAAAAGGCAACACAGACATTCATCGTTTGACTATGAACTGACCACTGCAGATGACAGGACATTCTATACTGGATTTGGGTGTTCTATAGAATAAATGTCCATGTGAAATAGGAATATAGACTCCTGGACACATACCGGTACTCCAAGACTATAAGCCAAATTTCGTAGAGGATTTGGGTACCACTGAGTACAATTCTCAACATGGAAATACTACAGTGAAAAATTATTTTGCAAAGAACACAATTAAATCTATGCACTAAATTTAAGTAGTCAAAATGACAATGTCACTCTGAAACAAATTGTGGGGAATCTAGAACACACCACAATAAACTGTTCTATATATATATATATATATATATATATATATATATCCAATATCAGACTAGACACATAATAACGGATCACAGAAGAAGAATACGATCATATTGACCATCCCCATCGAGGCCAGAACCTTGAAGTGGTGATGGGGCTTAGTTCAGCCATCAGAGGCTGGAAACTAAGACTGGTCGGGCACTCCCACTCGAGCAGGACCATAGTCCGGCCCAAGTAAGCAGAGTGCTGAAGACGGAGGCAACCAGCCAAAAGGCGCACAGATAATCAGGTTGCCACGCATAAAACACAATGGAAACATGTCTGCATCTAATAAACGTTATGGTGCCTGCCCTGTGGCGGACGTTCAGGCAGGGACGGTGCCGGGCCCTATACCTCGAAAGGGCCCAACCTCAGTTACTGGAAGTCCTTCTCAATTGCCCCGAGGAGCCAGGAGGCAAGGGAATAGAGCTACTGGCCAAACAAACAAACGACCAATAAAAATAATGCACTGGAATGCTGAGGGTGTCAACAGTAAAAGAGATGGATACAGCAAAAAATTGGAACTTGAAAATGTCCTCAGTGAAGAACAAGTAAATATATGCTGTATCCAAGAAACACACCTCAGCAGCGACATAGCCTTCAAAATCAGAGGCTACCAGTGCTACCGATCTGACCGAAAAGACAGGCGAAAGGGTGGAATTCTGACACTAGTTAAAAACAATATCAGCGCATGTCAGCTGGAAGTATACATGGACGGGGCAGAATACCAGATGCTCCACCTAAAAACAGACAGTGCAGAATTCCATCTCCTGAACTACTACTGCCCAAATGATAAACCATTGGCACTAGACACAATTCCAGACAAAGAAAGGCTTATGGTGTGTGGTGACTTCAACAGCCACTCTCAGAGCTGGGGCTACGATCATATCGACAAGAGAGGTGAGGAACTTGAGAGCTGGCAGGATGAAAATAATCTCATTCTTATTAACCAGCCAGCAGACTCACCAACCTTCTACTCGAGAGCATGGCACACCACCTCTACACCAGACCTGGCATTCTACTCACCAGGCCTGGAATGGAACATCACACGTGTCGTTGGAAAGCAGCTTGGGGGTAGTGACCACAGACCAGTATTTCTGGAAATTCACAATGAATATACCAAGGACAGCAGCACGCTCACTAGGTGGAACTATAAGAGGGCAGACTGGAAAATGTACCAGCATTTAACCAGTGTTCTAGCTAAGGACATGAACTTGGACAAAGACATCAATAGAGCAGTGAGTGAATTTAATAGATGTATACTACATGCTGCTAGTAAAACCATACCCAGGGGGGCACGCAAAAACTACAAACCCTACTGGAATGATGAACTGGAAAAGCTGCAAAATGAGATGGAAACATCTAGAAAGCAGGCTGAGAACAGACCTAGCCAAGAACATCACAACAAATATCAGCAAACAAAGGCTAAATTTCAAAGAGCCAAGTTACAAGCCAGACGGAGCAGCTGGAGAGAAAAAACAGAGTCGCTGAACCTAGAAAGAGATACTAGGAAATTATGGAAACTTGTAAAACAACTAAATGATGAAGGTACATGGAGAAATACCAGGATCACACTTTATAAAGATAGAAACATTTTAACAGGTAAACATGCAGCTGATTACTTTGCAGATTCCTTTGCAGAAGACAATAACGTCAAAGTCAGCCCAGACAAACAACAGGAGGTTCGAGAGAACCACCAAAACATTGGACAAGGTGAACCTATACCTGAAGTCATGGAGGCACCAATCACAATGAGAGAACTGGAGCATGCAATATCCAAATTGAAAATGAAAAAGTCCCCTGGAGCTGATGGAGTGTCCAATGAAATGATTAGAAACCTGGGAAGTGCAGCAAGAGCAAAGCTACTGCAGATCTTTAACACAAGCTGGTCCACAGGTAATGTACCACAGGCGTGGAGAGAAGCAATAATGATACCGCTCCTCAAATCAGGAAAAGATGGCAACACAGTCTCCAACTACAGGCCTATCAGCCTCACAAGCTGTCTATGTAAAACAATGGAACGCATTATCAATCTTAGGATGCAGTGGTACCTTGAAAGTGAAAACCTTCTGGTATCACAGCAAGCAGGTTTCAGACAGTGCTACTCTACTGAAGATCAGGCAACCTACCTCTCCCAAGAGATTGAGGATGCCTTCCAAGAAAAGAAACTGGTACTAGCAGCATGGATAGACCTCAGGAAAGCATTTGATAAGGTCTGGAAAGAAGGGCTCCTAAAGAAATTGCGAAATTGCAGGGTTAGCTCAAGAATGTACAAATGGGTAAAAGCATACCTGCATAATAGAAGAGCCAGGGTACAATTAGATGGTCGCAAGAGCAAGAAAGTTCTACTGCGTCATGGAGTCCCCCAGGGAGGAGTCCTGTCACCCACACTTTTCTTGGTTTACATCAATGACCTAGTTGCTGAACTACCACATGGGATCAAAGTGGCAATGTATGCTGACGACCTGGTGATCTGGTGCACGGAAGAACATGCAACAGTGGCCACTAAACAAATACAAAGAGCTATCGATGCCCTAACCTTATGGGCTAATAGATGGTGCGTCAGCATTAACACAGATAAGTGCAGCACTACACTCTTTACCCTCTCACCAAAACAAAAAGCTGGTCATATCAAGATAGATGGAGAGCTCTTGAAAGAAGACAAACAACCCACATACCTCGGAGTTACTTTTGATGATAAGCTGACATGGAAGCAGCACATAAACAAAGCAACAACAAAAGCCAGGAGGAAGCTAGCTATCCTGAGAAAACTAAGTGGAACCACATGGGGAGCCAGTGGAAATATACTCAGTAAAGTTTACCAGCAAGGCATAAGACCACACCTGGAATACGGTTCAGCTGCGTGGTGTCCTGCATCAAACACCACATTACAAGATCTAGATAAAGTGCAAAACCAGGCACTTAGAATAATGTTGGGAGCAATGAAATCAACACCCATAGCAGAGATGCAGAAAATGGGAAGAATGCAAACACTTGGCGAACGCAGAGACACAAAAGTACTAATTCAAGCAGAAAAGTTTCAGTGTATGCCAAGTCATCCAATGAAGGAAAGATTCCAAAATCTAGCAATGGGACGACTGAAAAGGAGCAGCTTTATCCATCAAGCTAAACGACTCCGTAGACAACTTACAGACCTACCTGAAGTTGGCAGCCCCTTAAGGTCTGTACCAGAGCAAACCCCGTGGAGTGAAAGCCATGGAATGCCAATATACATTCAGACCCATGTGAAAGGAATACTAAGCGAGGACGAACAGAACAGTGTGCAGCGAATGACAATCACCCTCAGTTTCCTGGATGAGGAATATCCACAAGATATATGGGTCAGAGTGTACACAGATGGGTCAGCACAGAATGCTGTGAGGAATGGAGGTGCAGGTGTATATATAGAATATCCACACAAGCCTAGAGATACAATCAGAACACCGACAGGAAAATTCTGCAATAATTATGATGCAGAAATCCAGGCAATTAGTGTGGCAGCTAAAAAACTGCTGAACTCCAACTCTGACCTACAGCCTGTGGTATTCCTGACAGATGCAAGGTCAGTGCTTCAAGCTCTCCAGTCTGGAAAACTAACAGACTTAAAAAAACTACTTAGCGAATTGTCTTACCAGTATAGGGTAACCATGCAGTGGATACCCTCTCACTGTGGAATACCAGGAAATGAAAAAGCAGACCAACTGGCTAAGGAAGGTGCTGCCGAAGACCAACCAGATATACCAATCACCTACCATCAGAAAAAACAGATGATAAAGTCAATAAGAAAGCCACAAACACCAACACAAGATGACTATCACAATATGAACAGATCAGAACAAGTTATAATTCTACGTCTCAGAACAGGACACAACCGACTCCGCAGTCACATGTATACAAAGTTCAAGATTGGCAACACGGCCATGTGTACATGTGGACAGGCAGCACAGAGTGCCAAACATATACTTCAAGAGTGTTCTGAGCATGAAACGCTGAGGCAGACATATTGGCCAGAGGAAACAACACTGGAATCAAAACTCTATGGGACACTGTATGAACTACAAAAGACAGTGAGTTTTATTAAGGAGACAGAATTACAGATATAGACATGTTTCAAGTGAACGAAAGAAGAAGAAGAAGAATATTGACCATGTCTATAATTTCCTCCCAAACTTCACAAAATGTGACTCTGCCTATAATTTCCTCACAAACTTCACAAAATGTGACTCTGCCTATAATTTCCTCACAAACTTCACAAAATGTGACCCTGTCTATAATTTCCTCACAAACTTCACAAAATGTGACCCTGTCTATAATTTCCTCACAAACTTCACAAAATGTGACCCTGTCTATAATTTCCTCACAAACTTCACAAAATGTGACCCTGTCTATAATTTCCTCACAAACTTCACAAAATGTGACTCTGTCTATAATTTCCTCACAAACTTCACAAAATGGTCTGTAAACACTGACGTTGACCGTATCTACAGTGTAGGAAACGGTTTAACGTGAAAATTATTTTTTTAAAGTTCCAGATGTAATGTAAACGTTTGCTCTCAAACTCCTCCAGATTAGTAGGATGTAGTCAGGAGAAGGGAATGCGTTGTGCCATGATTTACAGCTTAGCTGCGATATCTGCACATTTAAATCAGACACATCTAACATTAGCATCATTTCTAGAATTTGATACATTGAGAATTCGTCTTCGTTCTCAAAATTCCACTTGTTTGCAAGATGTAGTCCAGGTAATGAAATACATTGTGTCATGGTTTACACCTTTGCTGCGATGTCTGTTGTCTATCAGCCCTGCACATCCTATGGTATTTTGGAGTCACACTGACCTTCCATAGATGGTGTCATCATCAGGTGATATATTCTTTCCAGAACGTAGTCTTTCCTATGGATCTCTTGAATTGTTCATGGTCAATACAAATTATTCACCACATCCATACAATAAAAAATTTCTTGGCACTCCTGTAGTTTGCCATTGCTTTCAGGAGGAACATCTAATTTAAACTGACACTGAGGAAAACACATACATTCTCACTTGCCATGTTCATTGGAAGTCAATGGGTGGTGTAGCAAACCTTTTTTGAAAATCTCCTTAGTGAATTCTTACTACATGAATGCTAGGTCACTGTATTACTATCACTGCTTTCCTTACGGGCCCTCGCAAATGAAAATTCACAACCATAAGACATTTACAGACTTACCTCCAGAACTGAAAAATCAATCTCCTGATTGCCACCATCTTTGCCGTCATCAACCTGGTAACAGGAAAACTTATATTAGCATGAATTGCATACAAAACAAGTCAACAGGAATAGTAAAGAAACAAGTAAATAAGAATGGTAAACAAGTAAATAAGAATGGTAAACAAGTAAATAAGAAAGGTAAACAAGTAAATAAGAATGGTAAACAAGTAAAGAAACAAGTAAATAAGAATGGTAAAGAAGTAAAGAAACAAGTAAATAAGAAAGGTAAACAAGTAAATAAGAATGGTAAACAAGTAAATAAGAAAGGTAAACAAGTAAATAAGAATGGTAAACAAGTAAATAAGAATAAACAAGTAAATAAGAAAGGTAAACAAGTAAATAAGAATGGTAAACAAGTAAATAAGAATGGTAAACAAGTAAATAAGAATGGTAAACAAGTAAATAAGAATGGTAAACTAGTAAAGAAACAAGTAAATAAGAATGGTAAACAAGTAAAGAAACAAGTAAATAAGAATGGTAAACAAGTAAATAAGAATGGTAAACAAGTAAAGAAACAAGTAAATAAGAATGGTAAACAAGTAAAGAAACAGGTAAATAATAATGGTAAACAAACAGAAGAATAGGAAATAGGTAAACAGAAATGGTAAATAAACAGGCAAACAGGAATTGTAAATAAAAAGGTCAACAGGAATTGTAACTTTACAAAACCTTAAAATTTACGAGACAGACAGTCCATATTATCCCCACATGATTTCAGGGCAGGCTTTACGGAGAAAGTGTCTTGCTCATTTGTACTGACCTCCTCTCGGCTTGTTTGATTAGCTACAAGAAAAAGGCCATGCTAATACTAGAAAAAAAGCAGAACTGCAGGAGATGCTAGAAGATTTAATACCCAGTTAACACAGCTTTTAATGCACCATAAACTGCCTTCGGATCTCCCATCGGAATTTTCTGTAGGGACTGAGGTACTCCAGTGTTAACCCGCTACATAGTGGAGATTTTCTGCAGGGGTTTACTCCCTTAGCCTCAGGCACTCATGCACTAACCCATACGGTAGCAGTGAATAAATAGGACAGAAGACAAAAAGTAACAACATGAAACAGGCCATGCAGTGACTAATTTTTTTCACAAGCGACATGTTGTTAGTCGCCAAGTCTCCAACTTTCCTTCCTTAGTCACTTTCTATGACATGCCTGGAAAGAAGACAGCTGTTCTGTTCTTTGAACCCTGAGCTAGAAGCCCAGACCCCACTTAGCGACCTTATTTGTACCAGTAGTAATAATAATAAAAATAAAAATAATAAATAATGAATGAATGAATGAATGAATGCTACCTTGAAATCAGTTTTGTCAGTATTAACTATCTCAACTGTCTTCTCTTTAATATCACCGTCTGTCTTTTCCTCTTCGTGATCCATTGTGGTAGTCTCCCCTGCAACTGTGTCTTTGTCATGACCTGATGTATTTATGATAATGTCAGGTGACTGTCCTTTACTTGGTGTCACATCCGTCACCAAGTTCCACCCGTCACTCATAGTTTCACAGGTTAGGTTGTCCACTATATCCATGTGTGGCACCTATGATAATAACATAACAGTTTTAATGAACTAAATAGGTAACATATAATCAATAATAGGTAATAACCATATGTAGCTCTGTCATCTTCTTCTTCGTTTGTTCTCAAACTCCTGCAGATTAGCAGGATGTAGTCCAGAGAACGGAATGCGTTGTGTCATGGTTTACAGCATTGCTGTGATATCTGCGCCTTTCGGCCTGACACATTCGACTTCAGCATGGCTTTGGGTCACTGACCCTATATGGGATGGGACAGCCAACTCCATCCCATAACCTCATTAGTCGGCTTTTACGACGTGTGGAAGGTAAACAGTATTGCTATTCTTTACTTCCCTTTCGGGCTCCAGCAACACATGGGTGAGCTCTGTCATGTGAATGTGGATAGTGCCATTCTTACTTGTCACAACGTTATGTTATGAATGTTTACTTGAAAAGGCATTTCGGTCAAAACGTCAATTTCGTGTGTTATAATGCGTGTATCCAGTGATTAACAAAACTTCATTCTTCCTGTTCCCTATTATCTAAATAGGTAAAAGAAAATTTTTTTTAAACAGTGACCTCAGTGTACTAGGATTTTCCCATATGACCTCTGCCCCTTTCACCGAAGCAGCATGTTGCTTGAATAACTCTCATAACACATGCTCCATACCTTCAAGCGACAATCTCCAGGGATCTCGCAGAAAATTCACGTCGTAAATAAGACATCATAAGCAGGATTCAAACCAACAACTTCTAGAGCACAAACGACTTAGGGAGACCAACATCCCCCCTCCTGATGGAACATTTAACTAATTACAAAAGTTAATTAAACATTTACATCAGTACCGTTTTATAACAGGAAAAAAATGCAGAACATATAAAGAAAAAAACTAGAAAACAAGAATTCTATTGGAGCAAAGTGAAAATACAGAGAAGTTTGGATAATATATATAAACATACAGGTACATAGGAAAACACAAAATGTATGTTTCAACCAAAAGGCCTTTAACAGGACAAGAAAAATATAATAGATATGACAGTTTTCTTCTTCGTACGTTTTCAAACTCCAGCAGATTGTCAGGATGTAGTCCAGCGAACGAAATGTGCTGTGTCAGGGTTTACAAATTAGCTA
Source organism: Meghimatium bilineatum (assembly GCA_034231615.1). Lineage (NCBI taxonomy): Eukaryota > Metazoa > Mollusca > Gastropoda > Stylommatophora > Philomycidae > Meghimatium > Meghimatium bilineatum. The sequence goes on along the minus strand of CM067309.1, from coordinate 40,474,693 downwards.
TAATATATATATATTCACCGTTCGGCCCGACACAGCCTAGTTCAGCAGGGTCAATTTGACCAATTGTCACTCAAAATCATTTTTATAATTGTTATTTTTTTGGTTTTCTTTTTAGGAGATGACGATGAAATAATCCCTTTAGCTTTGAGCAGGTAGCTCTCGACAGCCCATAGACTTCCTGACAATACACAGGTTCTCCTTGGTTGAGTAACCGAGGCGACACCTGAACTCATATAACATTTGCTGTCTTAAAGGCATGGTGGTATAAGGTGGGTTTATGGATCCACGTTGGGTGGTGGTATAAGGTGGGTTTATGGATCCACGTTGGGTGGTGGTATAAGGTGGGTTTATGGATCCACGTTGGGTGGTGGTATAAGGTGGGTTTATGGATCCACGTTGGGTTTTCAAAGAGAGGAATTCTAGTGTAGCAGTATCGCAGGATCCTAATGTCCTGCTAGGAGTGTTGAATATACTTCAGGGCCAACTTGTTCATCATTCTTATGTCAGATCTATTGACCCATGTCAGATCTATTGACCCATGTAAGATCTATTGACCCATGTCAGATCTATTGACCCATGTCAGATCTATTGACCCATGCCAGATCTATTGACCCATGTCAGATCTATTGACCCATGCCAGATCTATTGACCCATGTCAGATCTATTGACCCATGCCAGATCTATTGACCCATGTCATCTATTTATCCATGTCAGATCTATTGACCCATGTCAGATCTATTGACCCATGTCAGATCTATTGACCCATGCCAGATCTATTGACCCATGTCAGATCTATTGACCCATGTCAGATCTATTGACCCATGTCAGATCTATTGACCCATGCCAGATCTATTGACCCATGTCAGATCTATTGACCCATGTCAGATCTATTGACCCATGCCAGATCTATTGATCCATGTCATCTATTTATCCATGTCAGATCTATTGACCCATGTCATCTATTTATCCATGTCAGATCTATTGATTCATGTCATCTATTTATCCATGTCAGATCTATTGACCCATGTCAGATCTATTGACCCATGCCAGATCTATTGACCCATGTCAGATCTATTGACCCATGCCAGATCTATTGATCCATGTCATCTATTTATCCATGTCAGATCTATTGACCCATGTCAGATCTATTGACCCATGTCAGATCTATTGACCCATGCCAGATCTATTGACCCATGTCAGATCTATTGACCCATGTCAGATCTATTGACCCATGTCAGATCTATTGACCCATGCCAGATCTATTGACCCATGCCAGATCTATTGACCCATGTCAGATCTATTGATCCATGTCATCTATTTATCCATGTCAGATCTATTGACCCATGTCAGATCTATTGACCCATGTCAGATCTATTGACCCATGCCAGATCTATTGACCCATGTCAGATCTATTGACCCATGTCAGATCTATTGACCCATGTCAGATCTATTGACCCATGTCAGATCTATTGACCCATGTCAGATCTATTGACCCATGCCAGATCTATTGATCCATGTCATCTATTTATCCATGTCAGATCTATTGACCCATGTCATCTATTTATCCATGTCAGATCTATTGATCCATGTCATCTATTTATCCATGTCAGATCTATTGACCCATGTCAGATCTATTGACCCATGCCAGATCTATTGACCCATGTCAGATCTATTGACCCATGCCAGATCTATTGATCCATGTCATCTATTTATCCATGTCAGATCTATTGACCCATGTCAGATCTATTGACCCATGCCAGATCTATTGACCCATGTCAGATCTATTGACCCATGTCAGATCTATTGACCCATATCAGATCTATTGACCCATGTCAGATCTATTGACCCATGCCAGATCTATTGACCCATGTCAGATCTATTGACCCATGTCAGATCTATTGACCCATGCCAGATCTATTGACCCATGCCAGATCTATTGACCCATGTCAGATCTATTGACCCATGCCAGATCTATTGACCCATCTGCAGTGATGGTACACCTAGCATTTCTACCATCTAAATTTCTGATACAAAAGAAGAAAGGTAGAATGTCTGACACAGAATGACAAAGGTACAATGTCTGCTACCTTGCATCTCTACATAAGTCATGGGGGCCATGCAACAGATGACACAGGTAAGAAACTGAAACATAAGGTATCAATGATGATTTTTTTCACAGGTGGAAATTGGTAAATCTATCCCCCAACTTTCCTTAGTCACGTCTTGACATACTGGAAAGAAGATAGTGACCCCATCCTTGCACCATGAACTAGAAGTCCAGGCACCAGTTGTCACATAAGTGAGGTTTAGGAGATATGTTCTCAAAAGTATTATACACTGAGGGGCATGGGTTCTTACACCGAGGAGTGTGGGTTCTTATACCGAGGAGTGTGGGTTCTTATACCGAGGAGTGTGGGTTCTTATATCGAGGAGTGTGGGTTCTAACACTGAGGAGTGTGGGTTCTTACACCGAGGAATGTGGGTTCTTACACTGAGGAGTGTGGGTTCTTACAATGAGGAGTGTGGGTTCTTACACTGAGGAGTGTGGGTTCTTATACTGAAGAGTGTGGGTTCTTACACTGAGGAGTGTGGGTTCTTACAATGAGGAGTGTGGGTTCTTACACTGAGGAGTGTGGGTTCTTACACTGAGGAGTGTGGGTTCTTATACTGAAGAGTGTGGGTTCTTACACTGAGGAGTGTGGGTTCTTACACTGAGGAGTGTGGGTTCTTACAATGAGGAGTGTGGGTTCTTACACTGAGGAGTGTGGGTTCTTATACTGAAGAGTGTGGGTTCTTACACCGATGAGCGTGGGTTCTTCTAAGGAGCATGGGTTCTTATATCAAAGAGTGTGGATTCTTATACCGAGGAATGTGGGTTCTTATACCGAGGAGTGTTGGTTCTTATACCGAGGAATGTGGGTTCTTACACTGAGGAGTGTGGGTTCTTACAATGAGGAGTGTGGGTTCTTACACCGAGGAATGTGGGTTCTTACACTGAGGAGTGTGGGTTCTTACAATGAGGAGTGTGGGTTCTTACACTGAGGAGTGTTGGTTCTTATACCGAGGAGTGTGGGTTCTTATACAGAGGAGTGTTGGTTCTTATACCGAGGAGTGTGGGTTCTTCTGGGTATTAAAAATATGTGGAGAAACCTTCCCATTGTAACAAGGAAAACAAGATTTCTATTGGTCATAATTTCTGGGGATTGAACCAAACAAATGTAGTCTGAACACACATAACATGTATATATAAAGTGTCCTCTCGCACCCTCCCAACCTCCCTCGCTCTCTCTAACCCTCACTCACTCTGTCTCTTCTGTCTAATCTTACCTCTGGAAGATCACATGAAGCATCGAAAAAATCCAGAATATCTGGATTCATGGCCTTGACCTCTGACTGTAACTCAGACGGCAAAATATGGTGATCATCCACTCCCAACAGTAGGTCAACCTTTGGAACTGATTTTACAGCAGCCATATTGTACTGTGTATGAGAAAATTCAAATAAGCAAATTCAGGCGGGCAGAGCGAAGGATGTTGAGAGGGAAAAATGTAATATTGTTATCGTAATAATAATAATAATAAATAATTTCACTAATAAACAATTAATCATTTCATCAACTTGTCCTAACATAGAACCTAACACTTGACTAATAAAGAATCACTTCATCAACTTGTCCTAACATAGAACCTAACACTTGACTAATAAAGAATCACTTCATCAACTTGTCCTAACGTAGAACCTAACACTTGACTAATGAATTGATAATTTCATCAACTTGTCCTAACGTAGAACCTAACACTTGACTAATGAATTGATAATTTCATCAACTTGTCCTAACGTAGAACCTAACACTTGACTAATAAAGAATCACTTCATCAACTTGTCCTAACGTAGAACCTAACACTTGACTAATGAATTGATCACTTCATCAACTTGTCCTAACGTAGAACCTAACACTTGACTAATGAATTGATCACTTCATCAACTTGTCCTAACGTAGAACCTAACACTTGACTAATAAATTGATAATTTCATCAACTTGTCCTAACGTAGAACCTAACACTTGACTAATGAATTGATAATTTCATCAACTTGTCCTAACGTAGAACCTAACACTTGACTAATAAATTGATAATTTCATCAACTTGTCCTAACGTAGAACCTAACACTTGACTAATGAATTGATCACTTCATCAACTTGTCCTAACGTAGAACCTAACACTTGACTAATAAATTGATAATTTCATCAACTTGTCCTAACGTAGAACCTAACACTTGACTAATGAATTGATAACTTCATCAACTTGTCCTAACGTAGAACCTAACACTTGACTAATAAATTGATAATTTCATCAACTTGTCCTAACGTAGAACCTAACACTTGACTAATAAATTGATAATTTCATCAACTTGTCCTAACGTAGAACCTAACACTTGACTAATGAATTGATAATTTCATCAACTTGTCCTAACGTAGAACCTAACACTTGACTAATAAATTGATAATTTCATCAACTTGTCCTAACGTAGAACCTAACACTTGACTAATAAATTGATAATTTCATCAACTTGTCCTAACGTAGAACCTAACACTTGACTAATGAATTGATAATTTCATCAACTTGTCCTAACGTAGAACCTAACACTTGACTAATAAATTGATAATTTCATCAACTTGTCCTAACGTAGAACCTAACACTTGACTAATGAATTGATAATTTCATCAACTTGTCCTAACGTAGAACCTAACACTTGACTAATGAATTGATAATTTCATCAACTTGTCCTAACGTAGAACCTAACACTTGACTAATAAATTGATAATTTCATCAACTTGCCCTAACGTAGAACCTAACACTTGACTAATGAATTGATAATTTCATCAACTTGTCCTAACGTAGAACCTAACACTTGACTAATAAATTGATAATTTCATCAACTTGTCCTAACGTAGAACCTAACACTTGAGACTAATTTACTCCACTATTTCACTTTCCCATTTACTTCATATTCTTCTCCCTGTCAGTATTAAATTGGTGGGTTGTGTGATACCATGGTTTCTGGTGCGCCTCTAGGCCTGGTATCTCTGACTTCAGCACCTGCACTTGCTTGAGCGGGACTGTGGTCCTGCTCGATATAAGGGAAAGGCCCGACTAATCTCAGTTTTCAGCCTCTGTGGGCTGGACTAAGCCCCCATTTTCACTTCAAAGAGTTGGCCTCGATGGGGACAAATTTACTTCAATATATTACTTGCCTCATTACCAAATTATTCTAAAAGAATTTTCCACTTTAAACAAAATATTCCTAAGTTCATTCTTGAGATTTGGAGAATTTAATACTAGCCAAGAAGGGTTTACACATATCAAAATAAGGGTTATATAGAACACTCAAACAACAGGAGCCATGAAAATTCAAAATCTCATCATAAAGACTGATCGTCTATGACTTTGCGTGAAGTGCAATGAAGTTGGTTCACAGCAACATCCCTCATATAGCACTTGCTACATTACCAGATTTCCTTCGCATAGCACTTGCCACATTACCAGATTTCCCTAATATAGCACACTTGCCACATTACCAGATTTACTTAAAATAGCACTTACCACATTATCACATATTTTTTTGAAAGTAGCACTTTTTTGCTCCTGTTCTTCAGCCTCATTACCACATTTCTTTAACGTATCACTTGCCGCATTACATTTCTCGAATATAGCACGTGCAGCGAAATCACATTACATTAATATAGCATTTGCCCCTTTACCCAACACAATTGGATATAGCAATTTTGAAACATTACTTGCCATATAATTTCGCTTATCAATTGTCTGCAAACAAAGAAAGTTAACGACGCCACTTCTGAATACACATTTCCCGGGACACTACTCGGTTGACTACTGAATAGTACTGTTCTGTGCAAGGCGACTCATTCAATCGAAGTCTTGTGACTAGTGGACGAAGGGTGGCTAGAATAAAGACCGGGCCTGATTAAAAGAGAACCCAGGCATTCTAATGAGATAAGAGACTAGGCATCTGCGAGAGAGAAGGAGAGAGAGAGAAAGAGAGAGAAAGAGAAAGAGAGAACGGGTAATGAAAATATGAAGCGGTAAAAATAGATGTATAGTTCGTTCAGACATTCGTTACCATAATTTCTTGCAATATGTATTACAAGTATTCTACTATTTATCTTCAGTCTTGAGTTTCTAACAATGTTATACCTTCAGTTTTGTGTTTCTAACGATGTTATACCATCATTCCTATGTTTCTAACGATGTTATACCTTCAGCCTTGTGTTTCTATCGATGTTATACCTTCAGTCTTGTGTTCCTAACGATGGTATACCTTCAGTCTTGTGTTTCTAACGATGTTATACCTTCAGTCTTGTGTTTCTAACGATGTTATACCTTCAGTCTTGTGTTTCTAACGATGTTATACCTTCAGTCTTGTGTTTCTAACGATGTTATACCTTCAGTCTTGGGTTTCTAACGATGTTATACCATCATTCCTATCTTTCTAACGATGTTATACCTTCATCCTTGTGTTTCTAACGATGTTATACCTTCAGTCTTGTGTTTCTAACGATGGTATACCTTCAGTCTTGTGTTTCTAACGATGTTATACCTTCAGTCTTGTGTTTCTAACGATGCTATACCTTCAGTATTGTGTTTCTAACGATGTTATACCATCATTCCTATGTTTCTAACAATGTTATACATTCAGTCTTGTGTTTGTAATGATGCTATACCTTCAGCCTTGGGTTTCTAACGATGGTATACCTTCAGCCTTGGGTTTCTAACGATGGTATACCTTCAGTCTTGGGTTTCTAACGATGTTATACCTTCAGTCTTGTGTTTCTAATGATGCTATACCTTCAGCCTTGGGTTTCTAACGATGGTATACCTTCAGTCTGTGTTTCTAACGATGTTATACCTTCAGTCTTGTGTTTCTAACAATGTTATACCTTCAGTCTTGGGTTTCTAAGGATGTTATAAAAATAGTACAAAAGTTCACAGCTATTTGGACTGTTCACATGCAAATTGCACAACGAACAATCTAGTTTAAAAAATTAAATATGCGCCTGTACATGGCTCAAATAATCACTTTTATATAAATACAAATTAATTATATTAAAGTATACACGACGGCCTTCTCTTAAATAACAAGAAGTTAGAAGTGGTAGTCGTTTGTAAGATCACAAAAACACAGCGTGCAAGATCAAAATGATTGATTCAATACTCAAACATGTCCACCATTCAACTATGTGGGAACAACGATGACATCAAATGTGGGAACAACGATGACATCAAATGTGGGAACAACGATGACATCAAATGTGGGAACACCGATGACATCAAATGTGGGAACACTGATGACATCAAATGTGGGAACACCGATGACATCAAATGTGGGAACAACGATGACATCAAATGTGGGAACACCGATTACATCAAATGTGGGAACACCGATGACATCAAATGTGGGAACAACGATGACATCAAATGTGGGAACGACGATGACATCAAATGTGGGAACGACGATGACATCAAATGTGGGAACGACGATGACATCAAATGTGGGAACAACGATGACATCAAATGTGGGAACACCGATTACATCAAATGTGGGAACAACGATGACATCAAATGTGGGAACAACGATGACATCAAATGTGGGAACAACGATGACATCAAATGTGGGAACACCGATGACATCAAATGTGGGAACACCGATGACATCAAATGTGGGAACGACGATGACATCAAATGTGGGAACGACGATGACATCAAATGTGGGAACAACGATGACATCAAATGTGGGAACACCGATTACATCAAATGTGGGAACAACGATGACATCAAATGTGGGAACAACGATGACATCAAATGTGGGAACAACGATGACATCAAATGTGGGAACAACGATGACATCAAATGTGGGAACAACGATGACATCAAATGTGGGAACAACGATGATATCAAATGTGGGAACAACGATGACATCAAATATGGGAACAACGATGACATCAAATGTGGGAACACCGATGACATCAAATGTGGGAACACCGATGACATCAAATATGGGAACACCGATGACATCAAATGTGGGAACAACGATGACATCAAATGGAAGTAGTTCATCAGAGGTAAGAAACAGAATAGGGCAGGCAAAGGCAGCATTCATTAAAAAATGAAGAATATCTGTATATGCCCCTGTCAATAGAGGGGAGGCAGATATATCGTCGGAGCTATATAACACTTCTAACATATGGATTCCAGTCTTGGGAAATACATACATGTGATTGTGGAACATTTGAAACTACAGAGATGTGGTTCTATAGAAGAATGCTGAGAGTATCGTGGACAACAGAGATATGGTTCTATAGAAGAATGTTGAGAGTATCGTGGACAACAGAGATATGGTTCTATAGAAGAATGTTGAGAGTAGCATAGGCAACTAGAAAAACTAACAGGAGATTTTGACAGAGGTAAATCGGCAACTACAAAAACTAACAGGAGATTTTGACAGAGGTAAATCGGCAACTACAAAAACTAACGAGATGTTGACAAAGCTAAATTCGAGAAGGGGGTTACATAAAAATATCAGAAAGAGACAATCTCTTTTTTTTCCGGTCACGTCTGGTCCAGACAACGAGGTTGGAGAAAATGGTTAGGTTCTTGTTTGGAAACTGTGTCCCCCAGTATGATTATTAATATAATTATTCCCCTTGACAATCATTAATTTAACTATTAATCTTTTTTTAGGATTAGGCTTAGGATTTTGGTTATGAACGGTTTTGTTTTATATAACTAACCCTAACGCTAAATAAATTTATATTACAATTAAAGGATTAAAAAAACCCTCACAAACAATGGCACGGGAAATAATCACATCGGGGGACACGGTTTCCAAAAATGAACCAATGGTTACAACGGGAAAGTGATATCCAGGAGCAAGGCGTGATATAATAATAGTCTAACATCGTGACATGGCAACGTGTCAACAACGATCATGATACAAGATAATGAAAATAGAGTTGAGGAGATTCATGATCTGCACTGCACGGCACCTGGTGATGATCAATCAAGGGAATAGTCAAGAAGTTATTTTAGAAGGCTTGATTTTATCACTAGCAAAAATGTTTGATATTTCCGAGGCTCACGGTTGCCACTAATCTTTTGTGATTGAAGAATATCTCATATATGCCATAGATAAAAAGGTATCAGAAATAGTAGCATCAGTAATAGTAGCAGTAGTAGTAGTAGTAGCAGTAGTAGTAGTAGTAGTAGCGGTAGTAGTGGTAGTAGTAGTAGTAGCAGTAGTAGCGGTAGTAGTGGTAGTAGTAGTAGTAGCAGTAGTAGCGGTAGTAGTAGTAGTAGTAGTAGTAGTAATAGTGGGAGTAGTATTATCATTCGTAGTCATATTAATAGTAGCAGTAGTATTAGCAGTAATGGTAGTAATAGTATCAGCAGTATTAGCAGTAATGGTAGTAATAGTAGCAGTAGTATTAGCAGTAATGGTAGTAAAAGTAGCAGTAGTATTAGCAGTAATGGTAGTAAAAGTAGCAGTAGTATTAGCAGTAATGGTAGTAAAAGTAGCAGCAGTATTAGCAGTAATGGTAGTAATAGTAGCAGTAGTATTAGCAGTAATGGTAGTAAAAGTAGCAGTAGTATTAGCAGTAATGGTAGTAAAAGTAGCAGTAGTATTAGCAGTAATGGTAGTAAAAGTAGCAGCAGTATTAGCAGTAATGGTAGTAATAGTAGCAGCAGTATTAGCAGTAATGGTAGTAATAGTATCAGCAGTATTAGCAGTAATGGTAGTAATAGTATCAGTAGTATTAGCAGTAATGGTAGTAAAAGTAGCAGTAGTATTAGCAGTAATGGTAGTAAAAGTAGCAGTAGTATTAGCAGTAATGGTAGTAAAAGTAGCAGCAGTATTAGCAGTAATGGTAGTAATAGTAGCAGTAGTATTAGCAGTAATGGTAGTAAAAGTAGCAGTAGTATTAGCAGTAATGGTAGTAAAAGTAGCAGTAGTATTAGCAGTAATGGTAGTAATAGTAGCAGCAGTATTAGCAGTAATGGTAGTAATAGTAGCAGCAGTATTAGCAGTAATGGTAGTAATAGTATCAGCAGTATTAGCAGTAATGGTAGTAATAGTAGCAGTAGTATTAGCAGTAATGGTAGTAAAAGTAGCAGTAGTATTAGCAGTAATGGTAGTAAAAGTAGCAGTAGTATTAGCAGTAATGGCAGTAAAAGTAGCAGTAGTATTAGCAGTAATGGTAGTAAAAGTAGCAGTAGTATTAGCAGTAATGGTAGTAAAAGTAGCAGCAGTATTAGCAGTAATGGTAGTAATAGTAGCAGCAGTATTAGCAGTAATGGTAGTAATAGTATCAGCAGTATTAGCAGTAATGGTAGTAATAGTAGCAGTAGTATTAGCAGTAATGGTAGTAAAAGTAGCAGTAGTATTAGCAGTAATGGTAGTAAAAGTAGCAGTAGTATTAGCAGTAATGGCAGTAAAAGTAGCAGTAGTATTAGCAGTAATGGTAGTAAAAGTAGCAGTAGTATTAGCAGTAATGGTAGTAAAAGTAGCAGCAGTATTAGCAGTAATGGTAGTAATAGTATCAGTAGTATTAGCAGTAATGGTAGTAGTAGTATTAGCAGTAATGGTAGTAATAGTAGCAGTAGTATTAGCAGTAATGGTAGTAATAGTAGCAGTAGTATTAGCAGTAATGGTAGTAGTAGTATTAGCAGTAATGGTAGTAATAGTAGCAGTAGTATTAGCAGTAATGTAGTAATAGTAGCAGTAGTATTAGCAGTAATAGTAGTAGTTGTTATTATTGTTAAAGTAAAAGTTTTAGTAGTAGTGGTAGTAGTAGTAGTAGTAGTAGTAGTAGTAGTAGTAGTAGTAGTAGTAGTAGCAACAGCTGTGACAGTAGCAGCTGAAATAGTAGTAGTAGTTTGTGCAGTAGCCGGTGCAGCGACATCAGCACTCTATCATCAGCAGTAGCTGTTGTACAAATAATGGTAGTAACAACAACTGCAGCTGAACACAATTTCCTGCACGTACTTAGAACAAACTTAGGCAACGGTAGAGCGACACAGACCACACGAGCGATTATAACTCACAGAATAAAGAAAACATAATTACAGGCACGCAGAGAATAAATGAGAAAAACAGGACTGGCACCCAGACACATCTGCCCATAAAGAAAACTGGTTACAAATACAATAGGACAAGGAAAACATGTCCTGAAGTTAGCCTTATTCATCTAATGTCCGCCAGTTCTTTTATCAAAATTTCTAAAGAATGCCAGCCGCTTGTATTGACTGGCCTTCAACCCGAGACACGAAAGGGTTAACGTGACACGGATAACGTTCGGAAACAAAAGCAATCACAGAGGCCGCACGAGTCTATTTTTACGTGCATGAATTCAGGAATCTTCAGAAAACAATGTATAACCATCTATTTACACCATAAAAGGTTTTCCATTACAAAATATGTTTACTGGTTAATTTAAGTGTATTAGAGTCGGATTGCATAATAGGCCTATGTTGTTTTTTTTTTAATAAAAAAAAAAGAAAATTTAATATTTATGTTTCAATGTTCGTGGTACCCTTTTCTCTATAATGTGGGGTATTTTGAAGCGGGGGGGGGGGGGGGGGTGATCAGATCCACTGTAGTACTGTTTCTTTGGTAGTACTACTGATGTGTATTAAGCAAGTCATGAGTTTAACCATGTTCGTGGTTTTGGATATTTCACTGACTGCAATACTGACTTTGCATCAGTTAGAAATGTTAGACACTTATGGCTCGCAAGAAATTTATGAGCACTAACTAAAAGTGAAATTCATCATCATCAAGTGCGATGTCAGCTGGCGTAGGCGATCATGGCTCTCCACAGCTCTCTATCTCTAGCATTATGTATCAAGATCGATGTTGTTTCTCTGCCGTGCCAGGTTGCCAAACTGTCTAATATTTTCTCACGTTGTCGCCCCCTGTCTCTGTTGCCCTCAACCATGTTTGTTGTAACTATGTTCTTCAAACTTCCCTGTCTCATGAAGAGGCCCAAAAAAATCATTGTCTTTTTCTTATATTATTGATTAAGGTCCGTTTCATATTTGACTCTTTCAATACTTCCACATTAGTTTAAAGTGCAACTAAATAACAAAATATAAATTTTGCAAATGCACAATTGTTTTCATTTGCCAAAATTTGGTTTCTACACATTTTAATACATATAAATCATGATTCATCTTGAAAGTTTCAAGGATCCATCAATTAAAAAAAAACATTAAAGGGAAACAACTGTTAAAATGTGAACACAAAACAGGCGAAGATATGAGTCGAATTGATTTGTTGTTACACCGTGTAATTTATGCTTAACTGACTTCCCCAAGCACAGCAAAGATACAAGTGACAATGCTTAACTCACTATAAATTCACTATGCACAGCAAATATATTGTACGGATTGTAATACTATTCCATGAATCAGGCACAACGAAACTGCAAGAGACAGACAGAACAGCGTAACCTTACATAAAAATTCCTAGGCGGCGAAAATCACACTATGTCAGACGTTCAAGAAAGAGCTGTGATCTGTTTGACACAAATTGCGTGCTCCGCTTCACGCGCACTGAGCACATACATTTTTGTGTGTAAAATTTGTATCCAGCGCAAGACGACCTTGCTGTAATTCTCCCACGCTCACTAACAAAGGACATGGAATCTGAAAACATAGAGAGAAAACAAAAACACGCAAAAATGCTGAAACATACGCACACAAACACGGTTACAAATAATTACAGAAAAATTATAAGGCAGCAAACGGGATTTCAACCAGATGCACTCAGATGGCATCTACTCGCCAAGCAACTTGGTTCAGCACGTTTCCGATCTACTACCTATTCGTTTGCATTTAGCTGAAATACGCGAATTCGGACATCTGAATAAGGTGTTGTCGGCGTGTGCCGTATGTATCAAATCCCCAACCTACATAAAAGTTCACTTTCTTATTTAACAGCTGAACAGCCACGAACAAAAGTAATCGAAATTTGGAGAAAGGAACAACAGACTCGTCGAGTTGGGGATAGGGATGGGGGGAGGGGGTGGGAAAGAAACTGTTTTCAAAGAAGGGGCCGCTGGTGAAAAAGTGTTGAGAACCACTGGTCTAATTTATTCATTGTGTCAAACTTCAGCACTATACATTCATATAGAATAAGTCGTGACCCATCAGTTATATAAGACCTACTGGCTCAAGCTGTGACTTCACTATTGGAAGATCTATAAACTGAATTCAAACACGCCTTGTGGGTCATGTTTTCAATTTTTTTTCGTGATTTTCGTTGGTCGGTGTTAGTAGGTGACACGAAGTATATAAATAGTGACTAACAAAAATCACGTCAATAATCGAAAACATTACCCACAAGGTTTATTTGAATTCTGTTGGTAAAATTTTAGGTAATACTCAAAAGAATCATTTTCAACGTGTGGATTTCCTATTTGCACGTAGATCTTATACAGTGGAATCCCTCTACAACGCATTCTTTTATAACACATTTCCGTATATAACAACACTTTTCAAAATGCTCAATTATATTTATTCTTTACTGTTTGTACTGTATATTGCGAATTTCTGTTATTACGTATATATTTTGTCAATGTGGACCAAGTTGTTATAACGGGATTTGACCGTGACGTACGCCACTAGAAAGACTTCATTCGTTACATTTTGGATTATTGTCGTAATTTTCGTTGGTTACTATTTATATACTTGGAGTAGTCTGCCAGAAATAGCCAAGGTCGACCAACGAAATGAACAGAAATAATCAAAATGGGCTGTTCTTGTCATCTGCACACATGTTTGTTATATTGAAACCTGGTCATGATTTGACTGTGCTTGAGACGATGTTGATATAGGTAACACTTCATAATTGTTATCTTTAATGTATTTGATTGCACACAAACAATCTGCACGAATTTTCACGTGATTTACACGAATTTTCACATGATTTAAACCAGAGAGTGTGAATACGATGTGCGGACAGTTTACAGCATCGATGGGATATTTTCTCTTTTCAGTCCGGCTTGCATGATTTTGTATTAATGAATACATTTGTGATTTGTTTGGATGTTAGAAACACATAAAGTAGAAGGCCAGCACACATAATTGTACCCAAAAAAAAAACAACAACAAATTAGTGTAGGATGAATGAGCATGCTTCTCACAAAGAGGCATTATCTGTATTGAAATAAACAGACCGGTTTAACAGGAACTGCAGGAAAAAACATTTTCAACACAGCAATAGTTGTCAGTCATGCGTTCCCAGAGATTTATCATTTTACGTGTAGTCAAGTTGTCTTGAGAAGGTAGGCGTGACATCATGACACACATATGCAAAAGTAGAATAGTTCCCACAGAAAGGACATGTAACAGTTTCCCCATGTCGTAACCCGTGTTACAACCAACCGTTGCGGAGACGGAACTTGATGATGATGAACTAGGGGAGTCTCAACTAGGAGTGAAGTCTATATCAATTCTTCTCAACATCTGTGAGACCACGACCTGGGGAAAAAATGATTTGAGTGTTAATTGCCGAGACACATAGTTATTACGTTTCACACACGACTGTTTGCCTGGTCGATTGTATGGAGAAAGTGCCTTTCCCATGAGCACAAACAGTTCTCGGCTCTGCTGATTAATTCCAAAGGAAAGGCAACGCAAACGCTTGGAAATAAGCAGCATTAAAGGAGATTCTAGATGATGGATTAATACACCATTGATTGACTTAAAGTTTCACTCCGGATTTTCTGTAAGGGTTTACTTCCTTAGTTAAAGCAGTCACGTACTAATGCGTTAGGCAGCGGATGGATAGAACTAAAACTAAACACTTTTACAATTAAAAACATTAAGTTTATACATCAAATGAACATAAATAATAGCAAAAGGATAAATCATCAGTGTTAGGGAACGCGCTAAAGATGCGTGGGCTGGTGCAACACAGAGTAATGAGGTAAAACAGAGACACAAAAAGAGTGTTACAAGAAAATTCGAAACACACTAAAGACGCCAACAGAAAAAAGAACGTATCGACCAAGCACTCTCTTCACTGGAACACAAACAAACATTTTACATTACGATTCTGTTTGTAATATTCATTTCCTGTTGTTTATTTTTGTCCTTATGAAGATTTTTTTCCTACTGATGACGTTAGTGTGTTTTGTATTTTGTTGCAACGCTCATTACGTGTCTCTGTTGTTCCCAATAAATATAGTAATGCGGTTGCATCTGTGGGTCTCACCAATGTCTCACTAGACAAACCAATCATGCAACAGAAAACCTTAGTAGATGACATGTCTTTATATTGAGGTTATCTTCTTATAGAAGCTTCATGGCACGTCATCTATACAATCCCGTAGTCGTAACCTTTGATAACAGTTACCATGTTGTTCGGACAGGCCGACGTTGTGCTTGAACTAGTTACGGGCACGGCGTGGGTGGGCGGAATAACAAAGAACCCTGTCGCAAGGGCCAGAGTTGTGCCCTGATGTCGACGTCTGTTTCGGCATCACTGGACTCGAAACACCATCGAGTCGAATGGCTGCTGGAACAGAGGGCGGAGCACTTATGGGAATGTCCCACGTGCTGTGAGGCCAGTTTCTAATCAAGAATGAATATAGTAATTAATTGCTAGAAAGTCATAAAAGGTATTGGTACATGTATCAACGTTTAATTATGCTGATTTAAACAAACGGGAAATACATATTTTACATATTGTAACTCACCATATGAATCAGGTTGGCAGAGAAAGCAGCGCAGGATGTCAACAATTTGCCATGGAAACACACACATACACACGCGAAATTGGTATATGCGCAAAATATGTAGTTTAGTAAACAGAATGTAACGAGTATTAATCTCTCTACTACGAACGCAAGCTCCAATACAGTGGAATACCTCTATAGCGCATTCTGTTACAATAAATACAGTGGAATACCTCTATAGCAGACTTTTATAATAAATACAGTGGAATACTTCTATAGCGCATTCTTTTACAATAAATACAGTGGAATACCTCTATAGCGCATTATTTTACAATAAATACAGTGGAATACCTCTATAGCGATTTATTTTACAATAAATATAGAGATTCCTTATAGCGCATTATTGTATAATAAATACAATGGAATCCCATATAGTGTATTTTTTATAATAAATATGTACTAATTAAAGTTCACATTGTAAAATAAAGCACATTAACGCATTATAACTTAGATTATTTGATCTTTTTTTTCTCTTTACATCTAAGTCTTTGAAACTTTCAGTGAGGCTAGTGGGACTTCTGTTGCTGCTTTCTGTCTGTTATTCTATTCATTATGGGATCAACTGCGGTGATGGACAAGCGAAGACAGTTTTAAAAAAACCGTTGTAGCCTGTATCTCTGTTACGTTTTAACTTTCACAGTCATAACATGTGGTAGAAAACTAGAGGAAAAACATTGCTTTTCATACACATTTAGATATTCTTCTTCTTTTTCTTCTGTGTTCATTGTTAAAATATGTCCGGATTATTATCCGGGTATAATCCGTAGAACGGAATATGTTGTGTTATGGTTTACAGCTTAGCTGCGAAATCTGCGTTTTTCGGACTGACACATCGATCTTCAGCATGACTTCTGTATGACTTTGACCTATATTACATGGTATACATCCAGCTCCACCCCATAATCTACTTATTAGAATCTTACGACATTCATGGGAGGTAAACATTGGTGATATTCTTTGCTTCCATTTCACGCACTGTCATACTTGAAGTTTGTTGAAAAAAGGTTGAAAAGGCGTAGAGGATTGGTTTCACCGTACTCGAGTTACCTCCTATGGATAACGTCCCTCTCAATGAAGCGGCACGCTGCTTGCTATTAGTATCAATCACAACACGCAACTCCGTAGCTTCAAGCGAAAATCATTAGGGATATCAGAAAAATCCACTTTATGAACAAGATATTGCGAGTGGTATTCGAACCCAAGACCTCTTGAGCATAAAACGAATGGCTTAACCACTACCAGGGAGACCAATCATTTATAATTTGTAGCTAGAGTGTCGTATTACTCATAGACTTCAAAGTGCTGTCCAGTAATTATCTCTGATAATATCTTGATAAGCTGAAGACTGTATGCCCGAGAAATGTGTACAACTGATATTTAACCATTCTTCTGTTATTTTACAAATTTTCCCTTTACCACGAGGTAGTGAGTTTTACTCGAATTTCTTTTTCATTCTGATTTATTCACCGTTTGACATTTTAGTGTTCATTAAAAATGTTTAAGATTTTCTTGACCAACTAAAAAGTACCATAAAATTAGGAAAATTACTAAAAGCACTACATTTTTTTAGGAAAGCACTAAACTAGCGCGCCCGCACTATTTGCACAATTTTAGTTCCAAATGACTTGAAAAAAAGCACTAGATCTCAAACGAAAAGCACTAAAATGGCAACATTGGAACTCCCTCCTTTATTGTCGCTGTAATGTGAGGTCAGTATTTTCCGAGAACAAAGGAAACGTCGTTTGCTTCATTTTTCAACAATCAACTAATGTTTTATGTTTAAAATAACGCTTGGGCACTGACGTTTGCTACCTACACAGATATTCTCTATCTGGAGCCTGCAACAAACAGGAGTCCAGTCATTATCGAACTTTATGCCCTACTCTAAGTTAAATGAAGAGGTAATACTAGAACAGTGGTGCCAAATAACATCGTGTCACAGACGAGAGACAAGTACAGGAAGTGTGAAACAGTGAGAAGTAACAGTCCTGCATTTAGTAAATACTGAGAACACGGGTTCTCAAACTTTATTTGTGTCGCAAGGTCTTGATCCCATTTGATAAAAACAGTGGCTCTGATACATTTAAAAAACAAAAGATTTTTACTATGATAAAATATAACACACAGAAATTAGATTTTTTCCTATAATTTTAATCTGCAAATGGTTAATGCGATTGTTATGTTAACTAGTTAACAAGTTTCAGAATTTGCGGTTGAGTTTTCGTTAATGTGTGTTACTATGGGTCGTATACGCGACTGGGCACATAAACTATAAAATTACACATATTTTATGGGCGTTATTCGATACTAGCAAATTATATTATTCCTACCGACGACGGATGTGTGGGGCCATTGGCGCAAATAAAACGGCGACACAATTCAATTCCATTCTCTGGACTACTTTCTGCTAGAAATATAGTAGGACCAGTGTCCTGCAACAAGAGCAGCGGAAGTTTGAGAATGAACGCTGAAGAAATATATTAGAACCAGTGTCCTTCAACAAGAGCAGCGGAAGTTTGAGAATGAACGCTGAAGAATTATAATAGGACTAGTGTCCTGCAAAAATAGCAGCGGGAGTTTGAGAATGAACGCTGAAGAACAAAACAATATTATACAGAATCGCCAAAGTCCGTTGTGTCGGCCATTGTCGCACTTAAAAATGGCCACACGATTAATTTCCGGTTTCTTGACGACATCCTGCTGGAAATCTGGTAGATAAATGTATCTTCTCTCTGGTACATAACCCTAACCGGCAACTAGACATGACCAACTTGTTACAAGATAGATAAAGTGGAAGTTGGATATTAAACAGACAAAAACATATTATTCAGAATTTAAGACATTAACAATGAAAATAACTTTAATAATTAATATTACTTTGGTTTGCTGACACAGCCGACAACCAGATCCCACCCTCTCTAAAAATCTTGGGGTCGTGAAGCATCGTTTGGGAACCCATGATATTTATAATTAACAACAAACCGAACATGATCACAGCAGTTAAAATACATTGAACATTCAGAACTGGGCCATCTAAAATATAAGACATGTTGGCTAATTGAAAAACAGCCTTCTAAAATGATTTGGCTTTTTCAGCAACGTCATTGGCTATAATGACTAAGCATTTACAAAGTGATCAATGAGAATCACGGTAAAAGTCACACTGAATCGTTTTAGAAGGATGTTCTCCATTTTGCCCACATGTCTATAGTGTGAATGGTTTGGCTTAGAAAACGTGGGTCAGATTTCCTAATTTCTACATGTGTTTTCAGCTGCCTAGCAACAGACGTTTGCGATTGAGTAGCGCACACAGACGACTGTGTTGTCGTCACAGCCGTCTGTATGTGAACAGGCGTACACGACACACACAATTAAGCAAAAACCTTCAGACATGAATGGTGTATTCTGGGAAATGTATGATGAGATTCGAATCTATTCAGCTCGAGTATAGCACTATGATGTTACGTTTCGATTGGTTCTTCTACCGTGTGAAAGTCCTTTTGTAGAAAGAAGATTCTCAATGAGGGAATGACGCAGTGGTTCCCAAGTTATGACCCGTAATTCTGACAAACATTTACGTTCGTCCCCAACAAGCTCGCAGATACGGGGAAAACGGGGGAGCGGAATGTGACTGTCATGATATACAACTTTGCTACGATATATGCGCTTTTCGGGTAGGTACATCCGACTTCGGCATGGATTACACGAATAAAAGAAACCACAGAAACAAGCATATATTAAACACATAACAATGCCATCTCTACAGCACCCTTCTACTCCCTATCGATGCAATGCACAAAATGATGAAAAGAGGATAGATAGACTGACTCTAGTCTACAAACATTGGGATATACAGATTGACCACGTTCGAATAATCATACATCTGTTATAATTGTATGGTTATTTTAAAAAAAGAAAAGAATCCAGACTAAACATTCCGGGAGATATGTTTTATAATCCTGTCTAAACATTCCGGGAGACCTGTCTAAACATTCCGGGAGATCTGTCTAAATATTCCGGGAGATCTGTTTTATAATCCTGTCAAAACATTTTGGGAGATTTCTTTTATAATCATGTCAAACATTCCGGGAGATATTTTATAATCCTGTATAAACATTCCGGGAGATCTGTCTTAATATTCCCGGATATCTGTCTAAATATTCCGGGAGATCTGTGTTATAATCCTGTCTAAACATTCCGGGAAATCTGTCTAAACATTCAGGGAGATCTGTTTTATAATCCTGTCTAAACATTCCGGAAGATCTGTCTAAATATTCTAGGAAATCTGTCTAAACATTCCAGGAGATCTGTTTTATAATCCTGTCTAAACATTCCGGGAGCTATGTCCACACAATACATCTAAATAAATACACGGTAACTAAATGAGATAAAAGTTTGATCAACATAACCCACCCACAAAAAATAAAAATAACTACAATGTTCCACATTCTTTGCCCTGTTTACAAACAACTATCTTTTGAGCAGTCACATGACATTGTCGAAAATAGGTCAAATTGTGACCATAGTCAACATAAGACATGTGGACTAAATTGAAAATTATCCTTCTATTAACGCGGCGCATTTGACTGTTCGTGTGATTTTCATTGGATGTTGGTAAAAAGTGACTAATGAAAAGCAAGGGAAATGTTAAATACGTCACTTAAGAAGGATGGTTCCGACGAACCAACATGATTGTATAATTAGCAGAAAACACGAGGGAATAAACATACTCTCTGAGCTGCGTGGATGTGCGACAGCGGACGTCGGCAGAAGGTGCCGCACACTGAATTCAACACGCCAAAACAAACTCAAGAAATGTGGACTTAAAAATATATATACCACTTTAAGAGTTTTTTGCGCATGAAGATTTTGTGACCGCCGAAAGAGCTATCTGATCCACACACGGGTGTTGATGTTTTAGTTAACGTAGGGTAGGACTGCAGTAAAATTACAAACCTATCAAGGAAAAGTAAAACGAATAATTTTACAAATAAAATTATATCATCATCATCATGGACTATTTTCTGGAGGGGAGAGCCGCATATATGCACGGGGCTCAAAAGGTATCAACTCTGAGCCAAGATTGAGAACCACTTCTTTTAGAAAGACAACATAACAAACAACTGTTACCTTGAAGGAAGAACACACAAAAGTCAGAATAGTGAATTAGACCTAGTGCCACGCCTAGCTAGGATAGCTCGTGTACTTTCTGTATACATGTGTTTACTGGAGCCGGTCATGTTTACTTTCTGTAGACAGATGTTTACTGGAGCCGGTCATGTTTACTTTCTGTAGACAGATGTTTACTGGAGCCGGTCATGTTTACTTTCTGTAGACAGATGTTTACTGGAGCCCGGTCATGTTTACTTTCTGTAGACAGATGTTTACTGGAGCCGGTCATGTTTACTTTCTGTAGACAGATGTTTACTGGAGCCGGTCATGTTTACTTTCTGTATACATGTGTTTACTGGAGCCCGGTCATGTTTACTTTCTGTAGACAGATGTTTACTGGAGCCCGGTCATGTTTACTTTCTGTAGACAGATGTTTACTGGAGCCGGTCATGTTTACTTTCTGTAGACAGATGTTTACCGGAGCCCGGTCATGTTTACTTTCTGTAGACAGATGTTTACCGGAGACCGGTCATGTTTACTTTCTGTAGACAGATGTTTACCGGAGACCGGTCATGTTTACTTTCTGTAGACATATGTTTACCGGAGACCGGTCACATTTAATGCACTAAAAATCCGCAATAGCTCTGTTTCCCATTTGAGATCAATGTAAGCCCCATAAGGGATGTGGAGATCCCATAGTCTGGGAAGACCTGGGCTAGTGTAAAGTTTCATAGCCCCAAGGAGATATCCGTAAACTAAGTTTACAGCTGTGGTGGATTTATTTACACCCTTCCCTCTCACCCTTCATCAACTGTCTCACCCTTCATCCCGTCAGCAACTGTCAAGAACTCAGGTACGCCATGCTTCATTATGTCAAGTTATAAAACCACCTTCACCATATTAATAATTGCACAAAAATGACGACATAAACACATTCTATTTCACATTTTTTTGTTTAACTTTCAAATTCAGACAATTTAACTGATGTATAGAAATTATATGGTTAAACCCTCTCTTCTTCCCTGTTATCAACTGTCAAAAACAATTTTTCAGACCTTCCGCCCCTAATTGTTGACTTTATTTATGAACAGACCTGAACTGGCAAGAACCTGATAGTGGGTTCACCTCGTTAGGCTTGAAGTTTCATAGAACAGATAAAAAGTTTCATAGAACATTAGTAACAGCGATAAAATGTCTAAACAGTGCCTAAATATTGGATAAATAGTTATAACACAATGTCATATATTGTTGTCAGCCGTTGTGACACGGTGGCAAGGAAACATGTCCTTCTCAACCGTTGTGAGACAACGGCAAAGAAACATGTCCTTCTCAACCGTTGTGAGACAACGGCAAAGAAACATGTCCTTCTCAACCGTTGTGAGACGACGGTAAAGAAATATGTGCTATGCTAGGCAAACCTTATACGGGCAGAGTGCCAGGTAGGAGAAGAAGAGGAAGACAAAGAAGACGATGGACCAGCGACATAGAAGAATGTATGCACATGTCTCTGATCAATGCAGGCCTGCATGCCCGGAACTGAGAGTTCAGAATATCCAAGGCGAAGACAACGTTCTGGAAAGAATATGTCACGTGATATATACTCAGCAATAAATAGTAGCAATATATATTCATTCATTCTAAGTACATGTCCGATATACGTCCATAATTTTCTTGGTATTGTTACATAAATATCTTGCTGTTTGGTTCCGCCTCTTACGGGATAGTTTCGTATGAATTCTTCCCAACCAATATTGGAACAGTTTTCTAAGACATTTATTTTCAAATGAATTTAATTTCTTCTCTAGTGATTTTGTTATTTTCCAGCTTTCACAAATATATGTTAATACAGATATAACATTAAAGTAAAACAATCATAGTTTATTATATTTTTAAAATTGTTTCTGATTTCCATATATTCCGAAGATGGATGTGTCGGGTCATTGGCGCAAAAAAAAAAACAACGGTGACAGCGCATTTACATTCTCTGGACTACATCCTGCTAGAAATCTAGTAGGATCATTGTCCTGCTACAAGGAAGATCTAGCGGGAGTTTGAGAATGTGTCCTGCTACAAGGAAGATCCAGCGGGAGTTTGAGAATGTGTCCTGCTACAAGGAAGATCCAGCGGGAGTTTGAGAATGAACACTGAAGAAGAAGATTTCCAAATGTTTATTAAGCGATTGAATGCACTGGATGTCACAGCAATTCTAGTAGAAGTCTCCAACTTGTATCATTTTGTTGCACAAGCCCTTACATAACATAACGTAAAATAGCATAGTACAGCATAACATAACCATCAGATAAATGAGCACAAAAAAATAGAACAAAATATGGCATATACCGAATGCATATTGGAAAACTTACAGAACGTGTTCTGCTCTAATGAACATGTAGACATACAAACATCTCATTTATAAATATGCAAGTTTACATCCGTGGTTACAGAGTGGGTTTATTCAACCATGACATTTTTTGATTGTTTGGTAATCCGTTAAGATAACGCAGCTGTATAATGGTTGTGTGCAGCATGGGGAAGGTTTCAAGGTCTCACCATTGGCCCTGCCACCATGCAACAGCAGAACTCTAGTAGATTACTGTAGAATGACTTCCCTCGTGTGAAAGCAAACTTAACTAGATATATACAACAATTGATAATAGGTTGGTTGGTTGCTGATCCAGCGCTCCATGGGCTCATGCCCTTTGACCTAATGCCTTCAAATGACATTATATTGTTGCGAAGTCTGTGGATTTTCGGCCCACCCCGGGACAGAGCCAGAGAATAACTATCACACCTCCAGCAAGGTAGGTTTCAACCTATGCTCTGTTCCAGCCACTGTAGCCAAGATAGGGTTCACTGTGCTCATTCCCCGCCACCAATTGACTACTGGTTTTGCTGAACTTCTCTATTGCTCCAGGCGTGCAACCAAATGTTCAATTCAAAAAGATTGTCACGTCCTGAGTCACTGTGCCTCTATGATGTGTTTCAGGAATAGGAAAAAACAGTGCTGTCAGTTTCATCCTCCCCAGTGCTGCACAGTACATCTCTGTCTCCCTCCCAACCACAGAGCATAATTGTATAGATGACGTGCCATAAAGCTTCTCTAAGAAGATAACCTCAATATAACGGCATATCATCCACTAAGGTTTTCTGTTGCATGGGTGGTATGTCTAGTGGGCTATTGGTGAGACCCACAGACTCAACCACAAGCGTTTGATAATAGGTAATACTGCTGTGAAACTGCACAGCAATAGTACTTAGGTAGAACACAAGTTCTGTTAGAGATTTACTATGACTGAGACTATCGGACTATGGGGTATTGGTATGAAAAAATATATACACCAGTATACAAGACATTTTCAACTTTTCAACCTTAAAGTCTTTTGTCAAGAAAATGCAAAACAGTGAACAAACAATATAAACAAAACAGTGAACAAACAATATAAACAAAACAGTGAACAAACAATATAAACAAAACAGTGAACAAACAATATAAACAAAACAGTGAACAAACAATATAAACAAAACAGTGAACAAACAATATAAACAAAACAGTGAACAAACAATATAAACAAAACAGTGAACAAACAATATAAACAAAACAGTGAACAAACAATATAAACAAAACAGTGAACAAACAATATAAACAAAACAGTGAACAAACAATATAAACAAAACAGTGAACAAACAATATAAACAATGACACTTTTAGAGATGCTATAGACGGCCGACATTAAACAATACAAACGTTCAAGGTGATAATCACTGACGTATTCACAAGTATTCTTCTTCTTCTTCTTCAGCGTTAATTTTCAAACTCCCGTTCAACCTCTCTTGTAGCAGGACAATGGTCTCACCAGATTTCCAGCAGGATGTAATCTAGACAACAGAAATGCGTTGTGTCGCCGTTTTATTGCGCGAATAGCCCGACACATCCATCTTTATCGGTGAAAAAAAAATGGTTCAAAGATGGGACATCCTGACAATCCTTATTTACAAATGTGTGTAAAGCTATGGCATGACCGTATATAGATTCTGATTGTACTTACGTAAAACACATGTTTTTAGAACGTTCCATTTAGACACGACGGACTATCACTAAAACTCGGGTGTTATGATATGCTAATAAGAAAACATACAAATTACAGAGTTGTATTACTTATAAATCGTGTGCCTGAAATAGACGCAAACATTTGATGCACCTGGCTAACAGATATAGGTATTGTAAACCAAAACGGAATATAACAAGTGAAGCAACAACGGAAAAATCGGAAGTTAATAGGATAATTAGGCAAGTAAAACGGTGGCGCGACAAATTTCTGTTCTTTGGACTATATCCTGCTGGCAACCTTGTAGAACCGTTGCCATGCTAGAAGAGAGATCTCTGGACTACATCCTGCTGGCAACCGTGTAGAACCATTACCCTGCTAGAAGAGAGATTCTGTGGGACTTTGAGAACAAGCGCAAAGAAAATAAAACACGAAGCAACAGAGATGATGATATTTTCTAAAAAACACAAAAAAGCAACCACACAAAAAAACACCCAAGCAAGAAAGAGAGGATGACCTTACCTCAAAAACTGTGTCGATCTGCGAAGATTTCGGAGATGAGAAATCCAAAAGTTCATCAATGAGAGAATTGCTGGCAGTGATCCCTTCTTGCTTAGTCGCGACCTCCATGTTATCAAGCGTTACACTATCCCCATTTCCCGATGCCGGAAACGAAGAGTCTCGTAACTCTTCCTCTAAAGTGAATAGCGGCTCATGTTCTTGGGTCGAAGAAAAACTGACATCTGTAGATGGCTTCGAAGAAAATGTTTCTCCAAAAATATCATCAAAAGTACTGCTCGACTGCAACTCTTCGCTCGAGTTCTCAAGTAATCCATACCTTTTTGATGAACTGTCTTTCTCATGGGTGTCTTCTAGTAGCTCATGATCTAGCGATGATCCTACAGTCCTGTCAACCTCATCTAAGGATTCAGTATTACTAGAATCCATTTCTATCCAATAAATATGAACACAATACAATATTACTGTACTAAAGTCCCACCTTCATTACTGTACCAGTCTGTAGTTTTGTTAGGAGTTAGCTGACTTGGAACAACTTCTACTAATTGAGAATCTATTCATCAAATATCCAGTTTTAATGCTTGTTAATTTTTGAAAAAATTCGACTTCGGATTTAACAGAAGGTTAATATTTCGATTTTGTGTAGACAGCGTTAAAACTGTGAGTTTCGATTTCAGCAAATCTCTGTGAATAAGGTTCTCTCATATGGACTTCTCGGTAATGTCAGAAAACCTGGAAATAAATAATAATAATAACACTGTATTAATAATATAATACAGTAGGATCCCTTTATAACAACATGGTCTGGGTCGATAAAATAAGTATGTAATAACAGAAATTCGCTATATACAGTGTAAACAATGTAGAATAAATATAATTGGGGATTTTGAAAAGTTGTTATATAGGGAAATATGTTATAAAAGAATACGCTATAGAGGGGTTCCACTGTATATACAGTGACTGAAACGAACATGGTGTGGTTGTTTGTGGACATATATCATTACAGTCTGGGCGAACCCTTGGGGTGCTCAGTCCCACACATCAGATTGTGAATGGTATGCATGTTATCAAAGACGACAGAACTATAGACTTCTTTAGCATTCCTTCCCAAATGAACGACGATGAGGAAGAGAAAGGATCTCTCAGGGACTACTCAACAACGAACTTTTGGCCCTTTTACGACACGAAAGAAGCTCAACCCGGACCTCCGGACAAAAAGAAAGATTGCCAGTCGTAATCTAAAGATAAACATGCTAAAATTACATAGCACAGTAGGCTCAGTGATGAGAAACGGTTCAGTACCCAATGGGCACAGGCACAGCACGTCCAATTACACGAGGCAAGTTCATAGACAGTGGAACACCTCGTGCGAGTCAGATGATAGCAAAAATCGTCTGGGCGAAGAGTCGCCACTACGCGTGCCTGGAGACAGATATAGTAGCCGTCACAGGCTAAGGGTAGCCCACCCGAATTGTCAAGGCATGTCGAAATCGGATGTGCTAGGCCTACAAGGTGCTCTGACGTGATTCATATCACATGCTCTGCTCTGACGTGATTCATATCACATGCTGTGCCCCGACGTGGTACATATCACGTGCTCTGCCCCGACGTGGTACATATCACGGGCTCTGCCCCAACGTGGTACATATCACGTGCTCTGCCCCGGCGTGGTATATATCACATGCTCTGCTCAGTCGTGGTACAGATCGTGTCTGCGACGGCTAAAGCACCGGGTTCGAGTCCCGTCACAGTCAATTGTGCATCCGGACCGTTCAGAAAACAACGGCAAACTACTGAACGTACTATACTGCCTAGAAAATTGTTACAGCCAACAAATGCTGGGTTGATGGCTACATCCTGAACATGAGACGCTAGCAATTATTTTAGTCACTTGGTTCAAAAATAAGAGCGTTTGTTTCTGAATTAATCTGTGCCGAAGGAATGTAGGTAGTTAGGAAACGTAGGTCGCTGCTGACGCATAAGTTAGGGAATGTAAAGATAGCAAGGAAGGGAACTGGCCACCCCCACCACTAGTTTCTGCGGCTTAGTACACGAACAGTTATCTTTATCCCCAACGGCAGGTTGCTGCCATGGGATCTACCTTTACCTTACCTACCCCTTGAAAAAGCCGCATCAACTGGAACGTAGACACCCTCCTCATTCGCCTTGATTGTGTAAATATCGACTACGATCCATAGCTCTAATATCTGACACATGCAATAGAACATACCAACATCCTCCACCGCTGAAAATCGATAAAATCAAACAATTCTAGCATTTTCAACCAACAACTTACCTAATCCTGCCTGTTATATTTATCCAACGCAAAACAAGTCATCGAAACATAAATTTAAAACCGCAATAAATGAACAAATTTATTGTAAACGGGTGTAATCCATGGGTATGTTCTGCTTGTCATCGGTACAACACACAACATATATTGAACTCAGAACATCCACGTTATAATATCTGTTCATTATTTGCGTGGTTTTCATTTGTCACTGTGTACACTTTATGGCAACATCCAATGTAAATTACGCGACAAATCTAATGAATCATATTAGAATGCTGTTTTCTAATTAGTCAATAAGGCAGATATAGAGTAGGCCAGGATTGAACGTTGTAACACACTCAGCAAGGGACGGTACACATCCGATATCTGACCGACTCTATTATCCCTGATATCTGGGTTAACGTTGGGCTCACGTGAAAGAGACTTGCGTCAATAGCGGTAATGTGGTTAGTGGCTGTTAATTATTATCAAGTCGATCAAGTTTTAATTAAGCGCGCATGTAGACATGGGTAATTCATCGTGTTGCAACCGGGTCCTGGGCTTTTAGTTTAGGGTGCAAAGAATAGGACCACTGTCTACTTTCCATGCATGTTGTAGGAGGCGACAAAGGAAAGATTGAGGCTAGGCTGAGAATCCGTCAACTGTGGAAAAAAATCGTTGTCACTGTATATTGTCTCTCGTGCCGTGCACTGTATATTGTCTCAACGAAGGCGGCGTGCCGCTTCGTTGAGAGGGATGGAGCACATATAGGAAACCGAGTACAGTGAAGTCAATCCACTACGACTTTTCAACCTTTTCATTTTCTCTCTATTTCTTACATATATTCTGGCAGATGACCCCCCCCCCCCCCCCCATGAATGACGAGATGCAAACCAGTGGACATTGAACAGACAGTGGACATTGAACAGACAGTGGACATTGAACAGACAGTGGACATTGAACAGACAGTGGACATTGAACAGATGTGCTTTTGTTGCAGACTGCAAGGTCTACCATTACTACAGGTGAGTCACAGAGTTGACAGAATAATAACAATTTGGTGTCCAGAAGAACATGTTTTGTTCCTGACATGAGGTGATTATCTTTCTGACAAAATCACAGGGCCTCCTTAGTTGTGTGACCTAGGCGACACCTGAACTCTACAGTAGAATCACACTATAGAGCAGCCTTTTATAACATTTTTCCCTATTTAACACGACTTCAAAATCCCCAGTTATATTTATTCTTTATTATTTCTACTGTATATAGCGAATTTCTGTTATTACATACATATTTCATTGGTCCGGATCAAGTTGTTATAACGGGATTTGACTGTATACTGTGTGTCTTAAACGCATGGTTGTGTTGGGGGAGGGGCGAATTTACGGATGCATGTTTAGTCCCCGAAGGGAGACACTCCAGCGTGGCAGCTTTCCATGATCATTATCCTGCCTTCCGCCTGGCGACAGAAAGTAAGGCTGTCACAGGCTAGGACAGCCTACCAGAAATGTCAAGGCATACCGAAATCGGATGTGCTGGACCTACAAGGCGCATAGCGGTGGCACAACGTAACTACGCTCCGGCGGAAAAATGTATTTCATCTAACGAACATAGTTATTGGAAAAACTATATTTCATATAACGAAAATAGTTATTGGAAAAACTATATGTCATATAACGAAAATAGTTATTGGAAAAACTATATTTCATCTAACGAACATAGTTATTGGAAAAACTATATTTCATATAACGAAAATAGTTATTGGAAAAACTATATTTCATATAACGAAAATAGTTATTGGAAAAACTATATTTCATATAACGAAAATAGTTATTGGAAAAACTATATTTCATCTAACGAACATAGTTATTGGAAAAACTATATTTCATCTAACGAAAATAGTTATTGGAAAAAACTATATTTCATATAACGAACATAGTTATTGGAAAACCGTACTAAAGGCAAACTGCTCGATAGGAGGCGTCACGCGCGTATATTATCATTGACAGATAAGAATATATCTTTTCAGTCATAATTGGTCACGCAATGGTTTTTCACTTTGATAACAGTTACACAATGGGGCCCTTCGTGATCCTGTGGACAGACAGACCGTAGACTGTATAACAGTTACACAATCTGATCCTTCTTGCCCATGTGGACAGACAGCCCGTACTGAAGACTTTATCTAACAACAGTGGTTTTCAATCTTTTTTTTTTCAACCTCAAGACATCCTGTTGGAGGTCCGAAGTAGCCTGCCATCGCTACGGAGATGGCACTTGATGATGGAAGTTTCCCTTTTTTAATTGACTAGCAGCATGATAATTTAGTCAGCATCACGCCCATCGCCTTTACTTTCCCAGACAATTCGATATTTTTTAGGTTCGGTCGACTTAGGAGCTGTTACCTATGCAATCAAGGTGACAACTGGGGAAACTGCTGAACGCCAATAATCGTCCATAGCCTGTAGTATTCCTAAGACATGCCCGATTAGCGCTCCAGTCCAGAAAACTACCAGACCTGCACATACTACTGACCGAACTAAGTCTACTACTCACCGTAAATTAACTATGCAGTGGATACCATCACATTGTGGAATATCTGGAAACGAGAAAGCACATCGTCTGGATAAGAGGCTGCCGATGATCAACCAGATGTGCCAACAACATACCATCAAAAGAAACAGATGATTAATGCAATTAGAAAGCCAACTTCAACACAAGGCTCATAATATTTCTTAAGTCTTCGAGGATCCCCAGACGAAACACGGTATAAGAACCGCTGCTCTAACTCCTTCCAGTCACTAGGATGTAGTCTGAAGAATGGAATGTGTTGTTCAGTGGTTTTCAGCTTGTCTTTGGTATGTGCCTTTCTTCCTTGTCAAACTCTACCTCAAAGTTACATTCTGACCTTCTATAGAAAGGAAGGTCAAACACATGCATAATCCAGGGTTTATTAGATTGGACGAAATCGTCGAGTGGCTTCAGTGAGGCGATTAGGGTCTGGGTCAGCCGGGGGTGGTGGTGTAAGAATATGAGGCAATATGAGCTTTAGGGGAGAGACAAAATACATTGTACACAAGATGTTGAAATGACGTACTACGTTCTATACACAATGAGATTAATGTTAGACGTTAAATACGACCTAGCATAGATAGTTTTATATCAATCAATCAATCAATGAATCAATCAATCAGGTGTCATGCCGAGTAGCGTAGGCGATCATGCTTCTCCACAACTATCTGTCGTTTGTATTGTTAATAAGTTCAGTTGGTGACTTCTTTTTGTACCACTGTGACAACCCATCCAGAAATTTCTTTCTTTGTCTTCTTCTGTCTCTTGATCTTTCCGGTGGTTACATTTGTCCAAGTTTTTGTGTTCTGCCAGTGTTGCCGCCATTTGTTCCCCTTTCGAGTCTTGGCATCACAAGAAAGTTCCGCCATTTTAATATGATTGTGTGTTCGCTTTCGTTCAAGAACACATAAAAGCTCACCACAGAAGACGCTTGGCAGTATGGATTTTCTTTTGTCAATAATTACACGCACAGTTTTTTTAATTGTCCCAGACTACAAGTGTCACATAGATACAAGCCAATACAGCGCAATATAACCAACGTAGACTTCGGTCTTAGGTTGATAGTATCGTGCCTCGGCAAAGAGGCTTTAATCCCACATGTAACAAACAAACAGGTTTTCGTTCATGTGCCTTTTCTAACAGTGACTCTAGACTATATGAGAACTATTGGTTCAAGCATAAGAATCTTCCTGGTGAAGTGGTTAAGTGGTTCGCTATGTACTCAAGAGATCGCGGGTTCGAATACATCGCGTCATTTTGTTTATAAAGTGGACATTTTTCTGAGATCCCTGAGGATTGCAGCTTGAATCTACAGAGCTACGTCCTATGAGGGATACTCTCGGAAAGCGGCGTACTGCTTTATTAAGGGGGAAGGAGTACATATGGGATAACCCAAGTAAATGAAGCCAGTCCTCTAAACTGTTTGACTGTATGTCTTCTTAATGACTCATTTGATTATTCCCATTGGACACTACGTCATGTATATCATACTTTGTGTGACAGCCAATGAAAATCAAGGAATAATCAAACGAGTCATTTTAAAATGCTGGATTCCCTATTAGCCAGTATTTCTTATATTGGAGACGGTATTGGATGAACAGAACTTCTTGTCTTCAACCTTCCAATGACTTACACACACACAAACGTCTGACTGGATGTTCAACTTTCAAAAGAATACTTTTTATAAACTTATGTTTGTGTGTAAGATACAATAGGCGCGTGCACTCGCGCGCATACACAGAAATACATACATACAAATATGTAACTCTTCAGGGCCGTAGTAGGGGTAATACATCGGATGCAACAACAATCATCACAACAGCATCGACAACAACAACCTCCACAACGACAAAAACAACTACCACCACAACGACAACAACAATCACCACAAAAACAACCACAAAACAACAACAAACACCCCAACAACAACAACCACAACAAAACACACACGCATGCGCACAAACAGAGTCCTTCAAAGTTTTATCTTGTGTGTTTAAGCAGGCATGTCCTTCTACAATATAAACCCCAACAGATCGTGTGTACATATCCCTTTTTGCGGTGGTATTTTTTGTAGCCTATCGATAGAACAAGGCTGCATTTTATCACCAAGTTTATTTAATATCTACACAGATAATATCTTTTAAAATACTGAAGAAATGCCAGGACTCAAAATCAATGGCAAAATAATAAACAACCTTAGATATGCAGATGACACTTCTTTTAGCAGAAAGTGAACATGAACTACAAAGATTAATAGATCAGGTCAATAGATTAAGTAAAAAATATGGACTGGATATAAATATCTACACAAAAAACTATGATAATAAGTAAAAACACAGAAGAACAAGAGCTAAATATAAACATACATGGAGAAAAACACAAGTAAAACATTATCAATATCTTGGACACTTAGTCACAAATGACAGCAGATGTAAAACAGAAGTTAAAAGGAGAACAGGAGTGGCTTAAGTACTTTCAATGACATGAGGAAAATAGTAACATCTAAACAAATTATAAAAAAGTTAAAAATGAGAATGATAAAATGCTACATCTATTATATATTAATGTATAGCTCAGAAACATGGACACTAAATAAACAATTAGAAGACACAACTGATTCCTTTGAGATGTGGGTACATAGTAGAATAGGGAGAACATCATGGAAAGAGAAGACAACTAACAAAGAGGTTCTAACAACACTGAATATGAGAAATACAGGCCTGGCTGATAAAATATTTTTGACACATTAAAAGACATGACACCTTATTGAAGACGTTATATACTTCAAGGTTAAGTCGACGGGAAGCGAGCAAGAGGTAGGCAGAGATACTAATGGGAGAGTAACATCACAAGATGGACAGGTTACAGTCTAGCAGGGTGTACCACAAAAATAAAAGACAGGGGATGTTGAGGTTCGTTACAGCCAACCTATGTTGCGGAGACGGTACTTGATGATGATCGAAAGAACCACTACATAGTAATACCTCCTATTTTGTGTCATTGCGAGAATTGTGCTTACGTAAAACACAGGTTTTTATAATAGTTTCACTCAGACACGACGGACTATCACTAAAACTAGTGGGCAATGATGTGCACACAAGAAATCATACAAATTACAATACACAAAACATATTCAACGTTTCAACCAAAAGGCGTATCTTGATAAAGACCTTTTGGTTGAAACGTTGAATATGTTTTGTGTATTGTAATTTGTATGATTTCTTGTGTGCACATCATTACCCACTAGTTTTAGTGATAGTCCGTCGTGTCTGAGTGAAACTATTATAAAAACCTGTGTTTTACGTAAGCACAATTGTTGTTACGTTTCACGCAGTTACCTTATATTGATTGTCACTGGTAGAGGCTATTTCCTTCTTTTCATTGGCCAGGGATACGTGAGCAGGCTCTCGTAGTGATACGCAATATGGTGGTGTGTGAGGAGTCTATCGAAGTGCTACAAAAAGGCCTCCACAGAGCAGGATGTTTACTTCTACCTATTAGGACCTGTGTTAGGGCTTCTATTGTAGACGGGTGTGGCTTACACATCTTTCCTAAATTATGCAGCCCTATAGTTCATCAGGAATAATCCCTCCAAAGTACTGCATTTAACTTTTCCAGTGATTTATATTGGTCACTTTGTGTGGACAGCCAATGAAAACACAAGAAAAATATAATACGTCACGATAGAACCATATGACTTATATTGTCGACGACCACGGGTTGTGCAAACGTCGCTTAAATAGTTTTACTAGTTTTGGCCTTAAAACTGTTCAAAAATCCGGAAATCGTGGTAACTATATTACCAGAACTGCGACGCACTATTTTTCGATGGTTGTGAATCTCCAATATAACCAAATTGGACTAATATCCACGTTTGTGTATCTCACCTAAGAGGTAAATTGTATGTAATCAAGTCAAAAACTGTTAGATAAACATATTACATCACATCGTGGAATACCTGGAAACGAAAGAAATCAGATAGTCTGGTTAAGGAGGGAGCTGATGATGTACAATATGATACAGACAACAGATCAAGTGCGTTTCACACTACCAGTTTCACGCTTCCAGACTACCAACAGACAGCACGCCACAGATGGACATGACATATAGATATAACGGCTATAAAGCCAGCGGCAGACCATGTAAAAGATGGATCACAGAAATCAAAGAGGTCAATGAACAAGCTTACAAACAGCACACAGGAAGACTATCTCCAGAGAACTCTTCTACCCCTGACGCCGCAAGGCAAATAAGGGATACAGCGTATAGATAGATAGACACAGTATTCAAACTATGAAGTAGTTTGACGTAGTCAAGTTTTATGCTGTCTTCGTCACTGGGGATTATCGCTTGAAGCCACGGAAATTACGTGCTTCCAATGTTGATCTTGACATGCAACTTGCAGCTTCGCTGAAAGGGCGGAGTACATATAGGGAACCCGGAATAATATGTCTTCTGTATCTATTTTTAAAACGTCGACATTGTATGTTAATCGATTTGTGTAAAATTGCTTCAATCATCCAGTAGAAGTAAATCGATTTCACTATCTAGTTGCGGTGATAACAGCAGGCGGGAAGATTCAGGTGAAAGACGTTCAATGTCTACCGTTTATTGATTCCGTGATAGTGGCATTGTTTTTACTGTTCTTGTTTTTACTGTTTGTTTTGTATTTTGAAAAAGACCTTAATGTTGATTGTTGTTGTTTGTTAAATGGGGGATTAAGCCTCTTAGCCGAAGCACGACCCTTTCAACCTAAGACAGACGTCTATTTTGGTTATATCAGGCCGTATTAGCTTTTATCTAAATGTGACCTAATGGTCTGGGTGTTTGGAAAGCCGTGCGTGCTATTGCTATGTATTATCTATATTGCTAGGTGGAGTTGATGTTTGTTTGTGGCCAAGATGCCTTTTATATAAGTGTGACCTATGGTCTGGGCGAATTGAGAACCGTGCGCGTTATTATTGCAAAAGAATGTTATGTTGCTAGTTGTATTAAACTGTTTATTTTCGGTGGTATTGCTTTTTAATTTAAGAGTGACACTAATGTCTGGGGGAGTTTGAAAAACCGTGCGTGCGATTATGCCAAAATTGTCCATATTGCCAGTCGTATCCTGTGGTGATCGTTCATCGGTTGTTATTTGTTGAAAGCTGCGGAGAGAGACCTGTAGAAAGACTGATGACATACAATGACTTATTTTGTTTTTGACTTGCTTAGATTTTTAAATTAGGGCTTTAGTCCTGGTTATAAATTGTTTAATTAGTTTTAGCCTATCTGGTGGTACATCATGGCCCAGAACCTTTTCTAATTTATATGGTATTTTATTGTTTAGGTAGTAATCTTTTATGTCTTGCCTATGATGGTTGTATTTATGACAATGGAGTAGGAAATGAGCTATTGTATTTTCCTCTTCACAGTCTTCACATATTGGTTCAAGTATATAATGTAATGATTTTCCCAGTCTAAGTCGTAGTAATTTCCTGTTGGCAGGGATTTTCAGCTCTTCCTTTATTTGAGTGGTCCTAGTGGGTCTTTTTAGCATTGCATGTGCGTGTCTTCCGTTTGCACTGTTGTCTCATTTTTCTGTCCATTCCTTAATTATTGTGTCCTTTATTATGCTTCTGGTTTCCGATCTGCCAAGTCCTACCTGGATTTCTGTTCCTTGTGTTCGTCCTTTCTTGGCTTCCTTGTCCGCTGCTTCATTTCCTGGTATTCCGACATGGACTGGAATCCACATACTTTAATGTTGAAACGTTGACGATGTCTTATATACTGTTATTTTTATGTTTCGTACCAATACCCCATAATCTGTGAATCATTGTAAAACTTCGACAAAACTTGTGTTCTACGTAAGTACTATTGTTATACAGTTTTACTGCAGTCGTATCTATTATTGATTGAGAATAGATGACGCCAAGAAGAAGATGGGTAATCTATACCAGTGGTACTCAGCGTGAAAACATATGTTTCGGATAAGGGCACAGCGATTTCCGGAGATAGTGAAACTTAACATTACAGACCTGGCAAACTTAACATTATATAGAAACTTCACATTACACAACTGGCGAAACTTGACATAAATTGGTGAAACTATTACCGCACAGGTACTAGAGAAACTTCATATTACATTGAAACTTCACAGGTTTTTTAAAAACAAATATGTGAGTGCCAACATGACTGGAAAAGTCAAGGCTTTGGTGCAACAACGATCACGTGACGGTGGGCGGTCTTTTAAACTGAAGAAAATCACGCTTCAATGGCGTGACAAAAATATGTTACTTGCTATATACAATTATAGCAAGTTTTTTGGCCACTTCATGAGACAGGGATGTTTGTAAAAATCACAACAGGCAATAGACACAGATGGCAACAACGTGAGAAAATATTCGTTTAAATAACCTGGCACGGTAGGGAAACCTCAAAGATATTGATACATAATGCTGGAGATAGAGAGATGTGGAAAGCCATGATCGCCAACGGCATGACACATGATGATGATGATATACGATAAAATAAGCTCGCAGA
Source organism: Meghimatium bilineatum (assembly GCA_034231615.1). Classification (NCBI taxonomy): domain Eukaryota; kingdom Metazoa; phylum Mollusca; class Gastropoda; order Stylommatophora; family Philomycidae; genus Meghimatium; species Meghimatium bilineatum. The sequence goes on along the minus strand of CM067309.1, from coordinate 40,437,834 downwards.
TAAGGGAAGTTGGGGGGGGGGGGATGTTCAAACACTCCCCTCCCATCAGGAAAACAAAACATGACTTTTATTAGGAATTTAGCCAACAAAAGATGAGGGTGGGTAAACACCTCCCCACACACTCATTTAATGAATTTTCACCCCAAAAAATCATTAAAATTTTACAATGTAAAACAAGGAATCACATTCGAAAACGAACAAATGACAATTTTTTTATATAGAAAAACAAGAAACTCTGAGCAGTCTATATCTTAGAATCAAGAGTCTCAGCCTGAATGATGATAGCTCAAGAAGAAAAAGAATAGAAGAGCTATCAACCAACATAGACACAGGAACATTCGGTTACCACATGCTGGAGGTACAGTTACCACATGCTGGAGGTACAGTTACCACATGCTGAAGGTACAGTCAGTTACCACATGCTGAAGGTACAGTTACCACATGCTGGAGGTAGTTACCTCATGCTGAAGGTAGTCAGTTACCACATGCTGAAGTTAGTCAGTTACCACATGCTGAAGGTAGTCAGTTACCACATACTGGAGGTACAGTCAGTTACCACATGCTGAAGGTACAGTCAGTTACCACATGCTGAAGGTAGTCAGTTACCACATACTGGAGGTACAGTCAGTTACCACATGCTGAAGGTACAGTCAGTTACCACATGCTGAAGGTAGTCAGTTACCACATGCTGAAGGTAGTCAGTTACCACATACTGGAGGAACAGTCAGTTACCACATGCTGAAGGTACAGTCAGTTACCACATGCTGAAGGTAGTCAGTTACCACATACTGGAGGTACAGTTAGCACATGCTGAAGGTAGTCAGTTACCACATACTGGAGGTACAGTCAGTTACCACATGCTGAAGGTAGTCAGTTACCACATGCTGAAGGTACAGTCAGTTACCACATGCTGAAGGTACAGTCAGTTACCACATGCTGAAGGTAGTCAGTTACCACATACTGGAGGTACAGTTAGCACATGCTGAAGGTAGTCAGTTACCACATACTGGAGGTACAGTCAGTTACCACATGCTGAAGGTAGTCAGTTACCACATGCTGAAGGTACAGTCAGTTACCACATGCTGAAGGTACAGTCAGTTACCACATGCTGAAGGTACAGTCAGTTACCACATGCTGAAGGACTACTGAATATGAGATCGGAGCGCTTATGGGCGTGTCCGGGGTGACATGATGACGACTGACTATATTGTTGTGCTATGTTTCTGGTATAAGGAAAAAAATTGGTAGCATATCTTTTACAGGACTTAGCTATCAACCCAGCATTTGTTGGCTGTGGTGATTTTCTAGGCAATATAAATACGTCAGTAGTTTGCCATTGCTTTCTGAACGGTCCGGATGCACAATTGCCTGTGGCGGGGATCGAACTCGGTACCTTGGCCGTCACAGATGCGCTCTGTACCACTTCGCCACAGAGCCGGACTGGTATAAGCAAACAGGTAGGAAATTAGTTGAACTCCTTGACCACCGAAGACGGGTGTGTCGGGCCAAAAGCGCAAATAAAACTGCGGCATAGCACATTTCCATTCTCTGGACTACATCCAGCTGGATATCTAGTAGGAGCATTGTCCTGCTACAAGAGAGAGAGAGAGAGAGAGATCCAGCGGGAGTTTTGAGAACATTGTCCTGCTACAAGGGAGATCCAGCGGGAGTTTGAGAATGAACGCTGAAGAAAAAGAAGATGAACTCCTTGAACTTGCCCATTGTCACATATTCCATCTTTTCTATACCCGTGACGTACAAAAATGTAAAATCATTTTCACATGCGAGTGAACAGTAAGTGTTATACAGTTTACCGTAACATTGTTTGTTATACAGTTTACCGTAACATTGAGTGTTATACAGTAAATATATAATATATTAAGATGGAATCACATGTCTATACAATTATTGACTGCAGATTGTTACACAGAGATAACACGACAGACGACACTTACTTTTCTCTCTACGCAAGCGTTTCATCTGCAGAGACCATGCCTGATCTGTAACAAGGGTGCCGTGTTTGATCTGTCACAACGTTCTCTGTGCTGGGAGAAACAAGATTACTCAAAATCGATACGGTGACACGGTCTGTGTTGTTGATAGAGAAGTTGGTGACAAGCGGATTGGGGGGTTGGGGGTTTGATGGATGCCGTGTTCTGGAAACATTCACAAACAGTTAGTGTGTGTGTGTCATCAATTCTGAGATGGAAGTGGTGTGCGTTGAGTAGATGTCGGGTGCTGTTACGATAGTCTTATCGATGAAACAAGCAAATCGCAAGTATAGTTCAGATTTGGGGATTGTTTGTTTGAGAACCACGGGAATTGCACACCATTAGCTCTTCTACTTCAGCGTTCATTCTCAAACTCCCGCTGGATTTCTCTTTTAGCAGGACAATGATCATACAAGATTTCCAGTTGAATGTAGTCCAGAGAATGGAAATGCGTTGTGTTGTCGTTTTATTTGCGCAAATGGCCCAACACATCCGTCTTGGTGGGCGATTAGCTCTTATTTCCCATGTGCAGTGGTGTGGTTTTTCTGTTCTTTCATACCAATGACACCTCAGCTTTCGGCTTAGTGCAATGACTATTAAAGGAGCCTTTTACTCGGGGAGGGGGTCTATAATTGTATAGATGACATGCTACAGAGCTTCCATAAGAGAGCCTCAATATAAAGGTATGTCATCTACTAAGGTTTTGTGTTGCATGTGTGGTTTGTCCAGAGGGCCATCGGTGAGACCCACAGACACATCCGCATTCCTAGGAATTTGGGATTTTTAAAAAAAAATTGTCTTTTAACAGTGTCGTCAGTGTGTTGAAGGTCCCTAAACGTGAGCAAAAAATAGCAATACTGTGATATGCCATGCTTGTCCATTGCGGCAACTACAAAGGGGGGGGGTAGGTGTGTTAGCTGCCGTATCTTATATATTGCCAAAGTAACACAGAAGACATGCTGAAATCAGATGTTCTGGATCGAAAGACACAGATTATCTGAACCAACAGCGCTGCACTCCGGGTATCCCCATATCAGCTCCGTCTCTTTCAGCAGATATCTACGGGTATGCATGCTGAGTTTCTGAACCACGTTCAAAGCTGCCGATATCGCAGTCAAGCTGTAAACAGTAACACAACACATTCAACACATTCCGTTATAAAGACAACATCCTGCTAAACTCAGAAATTCGAAAAGGAACACACAAGAAGAAGAAGCATAGCGTTTTGGGGATCGCTTTCACCTTGTGAAATATGGGGTAAGCAGCAGACTCTCATCCCTTCTTAGGCGCATCTTACGACTTGCATATTACATGCTATTTCTGTTATTTCATTATAAGTCTCTATAACACACAACAGTGGGACCACGGTGGTGCAGCACCTTGTATATAATAGCACACGCAATTGCTTGTTCTATTGATTTAGTCAATGAAAAAAAAATAGTCTTTGCCTGCAGGACAAGATAAAGAAATATATAGACCTGTCTGCAGGGCAAGATTAGATCTTTACTGCTGAAGAATGACAGTTGTACTGTGTGGAATAGAGAGCAAATGATGTAGATTTAAAAGTGATACGGTTTGTCTGATCAGTGATTCTCAAACAGGAATAGAAAGCAAATGAAGTCGCGTTAAAAATTATACGGCTTGTCTAACAGTGATTCCCAAATTGGGATAAAGTACAAAGAAACTCGTTAAATGTGCCATATATGACCAGTGATTCCCAAACAGGGATAGAGTGCAAAGACGTCACGTTATCAGTGCTACGATCTGATCAGTGATTCTCAAACATGAATAGAAGGACATAGAAGCTATGTAAATGAAGCTGGTGGGGTTATTTATATATCCCGTACTTGAATTAGAGTGGGGAAAAATTTGCGCCTTGAATGCAAAAAGTTGAACACACATGCGCTGTGTTCAAACAGGGATTTCACTGCATAACTACATCTAAGCTTAAACGAGATGGCGAATGCCAGTACATAGGAAGAAAAACTGTGGAATGTGTTTCTAGGGGAGATGGTAGAAGGTAATGGGAGGCAGTTATCCACGGGGAAATGAGACTTATCTGCGACGTAACGTATAGGTCTAACTGCTGAACTATTATCGCACGATGATTGGTCGGAAATATGGGTCACGTGTCAAACACAATCAAGGTCACGGCTGTTCAACCTCTCAGATACATACCGGGTATAGCAAAACAATGACCCTCTCTATTAAAGACCTTCCAATATAATTAATTAGGACCCCATTCGTTACGTTTTTGATTATTGTTTGGGTTTCGGTTGGTCACTATTTACATACTTGGAAAATCAACGACCAGGCTCACAACACGACCTGCGAACTGATGACCTAGAATCTAGAAGGTCGACTGTGATTATTGCCCTGAGCTTCATTGGTCGGCCTTGGTTATTTTTTAGCCGTCGTCTCCAATTATATAAATAGTGTCCAATGAATAGCCAGACAATAATGAAAAATGTACCGAATGAAGGCATGTCTACGATTAGCAGTTAGGTCTTATACGTGCCCCTACCTGCCGACAGTCACATTGGAATTGCATACCCAAAAAAAGCCAAAGAACGATCAATGAAACTCAGGACAGTATATAAAAAGTGATCAACCAAATGTGAAACAATAATAAAAAATGTAACGAATGGGGTCCTAATTAACTCTGTTGGAAGGTCTTCTAATACAAATGTGAAACAATAATAAAAAATGTAACGAATGGGGTCCTAATTAACTCTGTTGGAAGGTCTTCTAATACAGCTAATGGCTCAACAAAACAGACGTTCGATTAGATTACTTCTTGCGAGATTAATTGCCAAATAAGACATTACAGCAGAATCTACCTTCTTACAATACGATCATATAACACAAGAACATCGGACATAGAGCCAAAGATAGAACAAGAAAAGGTGGATAGAAAGAAATCAGGTAGATACAAAGGTAGATCAAGAAAACGGTGGATAGGGGAAAAAAACCAGCAGGATAACCTTGAAAAAACATAACACAACATAACCAAGGCGACACCACAGTTGGCCCTGAATCGACAACTGTAGACTAAGATACATGGGGGGGGGGGGACTTGCACAAAATAGAGCTACGTGGCTCTGTAAAAAAAGTCCCAGAATCTTGTGAAAAGAGGAGACATGCAGCAGCTTAACAGCGGAGAGTAGCTAGAAAGTCAGGTGTTGACCAAACAATCATCTACAGTGGTCATCCGATGTCCGAACTAATGATCTTTTCTGCCAAAATAGTGCTTATTAGCTGTCTACGACTTGAATATAAGTAAATGTGGCAAATGGTCATCATTACTTACGATGGACAAACAACTGTAACGATGTGTATTGTGTGCGTTTTAAATATTCTACACAATAAATGTTTAGCCATGTGACAACTCTCCTCTTAGTCAACTCGTATGACATGCATGGCTGGTCGCTATTCTTTGCATCCTTTTCCGACACCGGAAACACATGGGCGACAGTGGAATTACAAATCCATTCTTTATGTTTTTTAGTTCCACAGTCACGTGTGTTGTGAAGCACGACCATATAAGGACAAGCGTTGGATACCGATTTATCCTTTCCACAAGAGAGACCCTAGATGAAAGAAGACCCCTGTGCATAATTAATTAGGACTACATTCACTACGTGTTTTTAAAATATTGTCGTGTTTTGCGTTGAGTACCATTTATACACATAGTCTCTTGCCAAAAATAGCCAAGGCGACTCCATGTATATAGTGACCAATAAAATCACGACAATAATAAAAAACGTAACGAATGAAGTCCGAATTAATTCTGTATAGAGGTCTTATACGTTAAGTCGATGGTCAAGCACATAGGGCTGGTATCGAGACCGTCGAAAATAAATATTTCTTTACTGAAAGTAAAAATAACATGAAAGGCTGATGTTTGATTATTTCCATGCTATTCGTTGGTCAGCCGTGGCCCTTTTTTTGGCATGCGACTCCAAGCATATAAATAGTGACCAACGAAAATTAATGATAAAAAACGTCACAAAAAGTCTTGTTTACGTTCTGTTAACGGGTCTATACTGGAGTCTGCCACACTGGTGTTTCTCCGATTAGGGAGTATGTAATAAAACCTACCAAAATTACGTCAACAATTAGGCTGGGGGGGGGGGGTTGATAAAAGTCGACGTCAACAATACTAAGGTTTCTATATACCAAATACAATTTTGTGAATTAGAAATGAAATTGAGAAAATTTACTGTTTCCTGCTAATAACGGGGGTGGAGGGGATGTCTCTGGAGTCTTGACAAGGAGGGGGGGGGGTCAGAAATAGCCAAAAAAGTGTTGCCGTATTCTATGGACAGACCCCAAGTCATTTTTGTCATGTTTTCGATTATTGCCGTGCCCCATGCGGTCACTATTTATATACTTTGTGTCACCAGCCACAGCCGACCAACGAAAACATGGGAATAGTGGGAAACATGATCCAATACACGGGAATAGTGGGAAACATGATCCAATACACGGGAATAGTCGGAAACATGATCCAATACACGGGAATAGTCGGAAACATGATTCATACACGGGAATAGTCGGAAACATGATCCATACACGGGAATAGTCGGAAACATGATCCAATACACGGGAATAGTCGGAAACATTATCCATACACGGGAATAGTCGGAAACATGACCAAAAGGTTTTGATGCTGTATTTAAAATCTCCGCTGTATTCCCATAGTTTTATGGGTATGTCTGCCTATGTGAGTCAGTGCTCCCATACACTTTCTGTGTATGTCTGCCTCTGTGGGTCAGTACTCCTTTCTTAATTGATTTAGTGTAATGCAGTGTTGCAGGATATGTGCCATGGTCTAGGCTGCCCGCCAATATGGATACAGAGGTGGTGAAACCAGTCTATTTGATGTATGACAGTCTATAAAAGTTCAGTCTATTTCAGTGCCTGTTTAGTCTGTTGTCCTGATATGGATGATAACTTGATCAGCTTTATCAAGATAGTGACATAGCTGTCTTTTGGATGATATTGTTGTTCCTGTGTTGCTTCATATTTTGTCAGCATATCTGCATTTTCATTTCCGAATATGACACAGTGGTTTGGTATCCATTGTAGCACTACCCGTCTTTGGATGTAAGATGTTCACTTCCTGTATGGCTTGCTTCAAGTCGGAGGCAAATCGTGGATTGGCCATGCCAAGGATACCGTTAAACATATCTGCGTCCCAGAACCAGAGACATAACTCCTAGTGAGGAATGGATACCTATTCCAAATGGTCATTCAAGACGGTCATTACACTCAATAGAGAGTGCAGGGAACTCAGAAACGTGAGCGTGGATGTTGCGATAAAAGCATTCATCTGCGAATATGCTGATGACACAGATGTTGTGATTTACATGGTCATCCGTTTCCAGTGATGTACATGGGCCTTTAGTGCCAGATCACATGGAAGAAAAGAGCACGAAACCAGTGGAGCCTTTACCTCAACAACAAGCAGTCTCACAATAGAAGCATTTGCCTTACCACAGGCACTTAACTGGGTGGAATAGCAAAACAAAGCTTCAGAAAGAGCAGCGAACCAACACAAAACCGGAACCATCAACCGTTATACCCTGAGAGATTTACTGAAGCGGAGATCCGAAAATACCTATGGACATGTCTGGTGTTTTGCAAGCAGGATAATCAACAAACTAATACCTAATCTCACGTCTGCATCTTCAGTGACTCAATGAACATGATCGAGCGATGAATGATCAGAAGAATAAGAGTGCGCTGCATTCATGAACTTTAGACAGTGAAGAGTTTGAATGATGTGATATAATTTTCAAGCTACAATTTTTCCAATATATATTTTGTATATACCGAATATATACTGTGAAGAGATATGATAGCATGAAAAGAGTGATGTTGGAGAGAGCGATAGCTCTGGCAGTAGAGTCAGAGGCCGATCAAGACGTCGTTGGACAAGAGATATTCAGGAATGCATGCACATGTCGCTAGAGGAGGCGGGACAACTTGACAGAGACGGCGGGGATTTCAGGAGATTCATAAGGAAGACTACGTTCTGGAAAGAATACGTCATGTGACATATACCGCATCTATGGTTTTGTTATGCATAACATCACTTCAACCTTCGTCAACCTTTCCAGAAGGATCATTCTCTATTTCAATATTATTCTTGTTCAGCATTCATTCTCACACTCCCGCTGGATCTCTCTTGTAGAAGGACAATGGTCCTATTACATTTCCAACAGGAATTAGTCTAGAAGAAAGGAAATGCAAAGTGTCACCGTTTTAATGTTCTGACATATCTTTTCAGCTGAGCAATTCTGTCAAAAATAACCCACAAATTTTTCATTTTGACCCCCAAAAATGTCCACATTAGCCATAAAGATTATTTTCTTCGGATGACATTACTTTTCAGAAGTCTTCTTTATAAATGTTCTGAACTCCTCATGTTTCTCAGGGCGAATTGATCGGTCATAGCCAAGACAATCTAAACAATCTGAGATTTTTATCATGCATCCTTGGTCGGCCCGTGCCCCTATTACCAGCAACCATACCTCCCATTATTAATTTTTTTCCTCTTTCTTAGTATAATCTTGTTTAAAAGCCAACCCTCTTAGTGTTTCTTGGTTTTTCTTTTTCCCTGTTCCTGGTATTCCCTAAATCTGTAGCATCTCATTTCCAATGCATCAATTCTACTTGTTACTGATTTATTAAGTTTCCATATTTCACATCCATAAATTGCGAATGGAAAAATATTTTCTCCAATAAGATATACCAGTAGTTTACAGCTGGTTCCTTGGCAAATGTTTTTGATAATTATGAAGTCACTATTGTACCACTTCTCATTATTTATTTTACACATGCGGTTGCGTCTGTGGGTCTCACCAATGGCCCACAGACAAACCACCCATGCAACAGAAAACCTTAGTAGATGACATGCCGTTATATTCAGGTTATCTTCTTATAGAAGCTTCATGGCATGTCATTTATACAATGATGCTTTTATTTTGTTATTGAAATGTTTTTCATGTTTACCTGAATATATATGTATGTACTGTGCAGCACTGGGGAGGAGGAATATGACATCACTGTTTTTCCTATAGCTGAGGCCCATCATAGAGGCACAGTGACTCAGGACGTGACAATCCTTTTGACTTGAACATGTGGTTGCATGCCTGGAGCAATAGAGAAGTTCGGCATAACCAGTAGTCAATTGGTGGCGGGGAATGAACACGGTGAACTCTATTTTGGCTACAGTGGCTCAGAGCAGTGCATAGGTTGAAACCTACCTTCCTAAAGATGAGATATTTATTCTCTGGCTCTGGCCCGGGGAAGGCCAAAAATCAACAGTCTTCCCAGCAATATAATGCTATTTAATGGCATTGGGTCAAAGGGCATGAGCCCATGGACCGCTGGATCAGCAACCAACCATTATTTATTTTCTACACTCCCTGAACTGTTTATGTTTGCTCCACAAAATTAAAAACTTTATGAAATCTACCAGTTCTTTATTATCAATTATGGCTCTAAAAAGGACCATGCTAAAGGTTGTTCTTGTTCGTCCATTATAAGTCATGATGACCATTTGTTACATCCACTTTTGAAATTCAGTCAAAATTATGTCCTTGACTATGAGTTCATAGATGGTTATCCCTATGCCCGCTGCAAATGTCATTGAACAGTTCAGGCACGGAATGATCACTGTAAATTGTTTTTGGTGTACCAGTGACTTACTATCTACTCTCCACTGTTGAGCTTCTGTATTTCCTGTCTTTTCACAAGATCCTGCGCCTTTATTTGACTGTAGAGCATAAATGCTAAAGTTAAATACTGAGGGTTTATACAGGTGTATTCAATGCAACCTGTGTATATTCTGTTAAAAAATAGGTCTCACAAGAAACCTACGCTATGAGTATCCACAGGTTGACACTTCTTTCCAGTTGTCGTGCCACTGGTTTCAAATGAGGCCCAACAAGAGAGTGAGCTCGAAGCTTTGCATAACTCTTCTTCACTTAAATCACAATCCCCACTGCAAGTCATTTTCACATACATATGTCAGATCATTGCCTGCCAAAGATCTAATGAATTGTGAGTTGCAGAAGAGCTTATGTTCATAAGATGGTCAACCAAGTGCTACAAAGACTCTTTACAGGTGTCACTGAAAGCCTTTGTACTAGATCAAGATCCAGGGCAGAGCTTGCACAAAACAGAGCTTCATTCATAGAGCTCTACGGTAAAGAAAAAAGCACATCTTGTGAAAAGAGTAGAAATGCAGCAACAATGTAGAAACAGCGGAGTGTTGCTAGAAAGTCGCAGGTAGACTAAAAACCATCTGCAGTTGTCATTCCATGTTCAAACTGACTAAGAATTATTAGAATATTTGCGGCCAAAATAAGGCTTATTAGCCATCTATGCAAACTCATAGTCAAGGACATAACTGTAACTGAATTTCAAAAGTGGATGTAACAAATGGTCTTGTGATGGATAACAAGTGTTCATTGCATATCCTGCAGACTATAGTGTCCCCTTATAATTCTGACAGCATAAAATTATGGTAATACATAACTTTATATACTGTCTTGGTAGGCCTGTTAATTTTTCCCAAATTAATTAGGTCTAAAACATGCCTAATTAATATTATAGCATATTCTACCTCAGTTGAATTCAATAATATTACCCTAGAGGCACCTACAGTACTAATATTAATTATACTTGGGCCTCTATTTTATAGGGCCTTCCTACCTAAAAAAAAAAGCAACAATGCAACATTGATCTGAATATACTTAACGACAAGACAACAAACATTAAAAAAGTACAAAGATTATGACATTCTGAGACCGAGAACAGTCAATTTTAGTTTGTTAGAAGACGTTTTCACTCAATATCAATAGGCTCTAATTTATAACGGCAACGACAATCAATAATCAATCAAAATTCAAAAAATGAATTACTGACCTGCTCCACAAGCCAACAACCACACATTCAAATGGAGGCTATTAGAAACGTGGAAAAACGTAACAAGATGCAATAGATATAATGATATGTATAATCTACCTTTATCCCTGAGGTATGCTGCATAATTCAAAAGGGAATGCGGTAAACTAAAACTTGATCCCGTAGTGACACACTTCGCTTCTCTCACTTGCTATCCACAATCAATGGAAGCGAAGCCTGTCTTGTAAACACAGCTGTTACCACTGACGTTTTAAAATAACCAGTCGTCGCCCTGGGATAAAAAAAAACCCAGATAACCCCAAACGATATTATATATATATATATTCTCTACCATACACTAGTGAGTGGTAAACACTAATCCGCAACTATTATACATCACAGTAGAAGAAAGATAAGGATATTTACTCGAAACCAGACCCCATATACCAACTTCATCGGCAACAACAGATCATCATCTTTCGACATAGAACTAGCCACTGCAGGCTACAGAGTCACCTTTACCGGATCGGCGTGGCCCACACAAATGAATGTCCATGCGGAACAAGCATACAAACCCTTGAACAAATACCCCAAGACTGTCGAGAGAACAAAGAACTGCGAAGCAAGACATGGCCACAATTGGACTGAACTGAGGCACAAACTTTGGATCTTTATTTCCTTTAATAGTCCTCTTTTCATAAGTGTAGCTAGGGCCATTTTTGTTTTCTTCTCTTCCGATGCATTTTTTCATATTCTTCTATATATCCACATCTCAAAGACATAAATTATTTCCTCTAGTTGTTTGTTCATGTTTCTTAGTCATACATTAATATAGAATATATGTAGCAAACTACTCTCTCTCCCTCCCAACATTCCTGCTTTCATGTTTTCTCTCCCTTCCAACATTCCTGCTTTCATGTTTTCTCTTCCTTCCAACATTCCCGCTTTCATGTTTTCTCTCCCTTCCAACATTCCCGCTTTCATGTTTTCTCTCCCAACATTCCTGCTTTCATGTTTTCTCTCCCTTCCAACATTCCTGCTTTCATGTTTTCTCTCCCTTCCAACATTCCTGCTTTCATGTTTTCTCTCCCTTCCAACATTCCTTCTTTCATAGTTTCTCGCTCCCAACATTCTTATTTCATGTTCTCTCTCCCAACATTCCGTCTTTCACGCTCTCTCTTAGAACATTTCGTTTTTCTTCTTCTCTCTCTCTTTCTCTCCCAACATTTCTTCTGTCATGTTCTCTCTCTCCCCCAACATTTCTTCTTTCATGTTTTCACTCTCTCTTTTCGAACATTCCCTCTTTCATGTTCTCTCCCCCCCCCCAACATTCCTTCTTTCTTGTTCTCTTTCTTCCAACACTGCTACTTTCATGCTATCTCTCTCTCCCCCAACATTTCTTCTTTCATAATTTCTCTCTCTCCAAACGTCTTTTCTTTCATGTTCTCTCTCCAAACATTTCCCCTTTCCTGTTCTCTCTCTCTCCCAACATTATTTCTTTCATATTTTCTGGCTCCCAACATTCCTTATTTCATGTTCTCTTTCTCCCAACACTTCTTCTTTCAAGTTCTCTTTCTCCCAACACTTCTTCTTTCAAGTTCTCTTTCTCCCAACACTTCTTCTTTCAAGTTCTCTTTCTCCCAACACTTCTTCTTTCATGTTCTCTCTCCCAACGTTCCTTCTTTATTTATATACACACGTAAGCCTACCTACTCTTTCCCTAATTTCTTAGTTTATCTAGTTTAGTAAAAATTGCAGCTTTTCTCTGACACTTCATTTCATATATAAAGATATTACTCTGCCATGAGACTGTTAAAGATCATGTTTGATATTGGGAGCAGGTTGTTGGTATAAAAATTGTAGATATTATCTGTCTTTTGACAAAATTCCTGGGTATACCTAAAAAATACAGATTAACAAATTTGATCAAAATAACCCCAACACTCTTATTTGAAATATGTTCTTATTTGAAATATAATCAATGCATTTCCATTCTCTGGACTACACCCTGCTGGAAATCACTAGGACCATTGGACTTTGAACACAATGCGAACATCTACGCTAGGGAGATCCCATATTTTCAACGTTTCAACCTTAATGTCTTTTTCAAATAAATACCAGACAAACTGTGAACAGTATAACTATTGCCACGATCACACAAACATTAGATGGCAGACATTTCACAGTAAAGACGCCCAAGGTAACAATGACGTTCCATATTACAGCAGGTGGAAGAAGTTCAACAGAAATAAGAAGCAGAATAGGGCAGGCAGAAACAACATTCAGAAAAATGAAAAATATATCGTGTATTATGACCTTGACATTAGATATGAGAAAGAGAGTTCTTCAGTGCTATATCTTCTTCTTCTTCTGCGTTCGTTCTCAAACTCCTGCAGATTAGCAGGAAGTAGTCCGGAGAGCGGAATGAGCTGTGCCATGGTTTACAGCATTGCTGCGATATCTGCACCTTTCGGCCTGTTACATCCGACTTCAGCATGGCTTTGGGTCACTGACCCTATATGTGATGAGGCAGCCAACTCCATCCCATAACCTCCTTAGTCGCCTTTTACGACATGCGTGGAAGGTAAACAGTGTTGCTATTCTTTGCTCCCCTTTCGGGCCCCGGCAACACTTGGGCGCTTCAGTGCTATATAACTCCTATACTAAGATATGGATGTGAGTCTTAGACAATACACAAGCTGGAAATTGGGAAATTAGAGATGTGGTTCTACAGAAGAATGCTTAGACAATACACAAGCTGGAAATTGGGAAATTAGAGATGTGATTCTACAGAAGAATGCTTAGACAATACACAAGCTGGAAATTGGGAAATTAGAGATGTGATTCTACAGAAGAAAACCACTGACTGCCAGAAAAACTAACGCGGAGGTGTTGAAAGAGTCAAATGCGAAAACGACCATAATCGATAAAATAAAAAAAAGACAATCTTCATTTTTTTGGTCACTTCATGAGACAGGGAGGTTTGGAGAACACTCACATCAGGCAAGAATACAGGCAAGATTGAAGGCAATAGAGACAGAGGGTGACAAAGTGAGAAAATTTTAGACAGTTTGGTCGCCTGACACGGTAGGGAAACAACAACGATCATAATACATAAAGCTGGTGATAGAGAGCCATGATCGCTACGCCAGCCTGCATGGCACCTGATGATGGTGACATGGCAACACTGTGAGATAGTTCAGTTCCGGTATTTATTAACAGAGTTACAGTCCCTTGTTTGAGGATGTTTTGTTGTCACGTTTCATCAACATTACAACAGTCTAACGAAATAACATTCCACAACACAACTGTGGGAAATATATGTTTGAATAGCTGAAACTATCTAATAGTATATTAGAGAACTATCCGTCAAAATGAAGCTCATAAATAGAGATATCGATAAAAACAATTCAGGGTAAGTAAGATAAAATCCACAGACCACAATTACTTAGAAGTTAGGGACTTGACTTATTTATTAAATTAAACTTAAACGTTAGGTTAGAGTAGACAAGATTAAGATAGAATATTAGTTTAGTAGTCTCAACAAATCATTTTACTATTAGCCTAATAGCATTAGGTATTCAATATTTGACTTATAATTATATTAGGAGAATAGGAATGGCTAAAAGTACCTTCAATGACATGAAAATATTAACATCTAAACAAAAACGTTAAAAATGAGAATTATAAAATGCTACATCTATTCTATATTAATGTATGGCTCAGAAACATGGACACTAAAGAAGACAGAATTGATGCCTTTGAGTAGGTACTTGGACAAAATTTTCAAAATAATGCTACATCATTAAAAATATTATAGGCTATAGCCCTTAAAAATTGCAATTCAACAATACCTCAACCAAGTCTGTATGTCAACCCTGAAAAAAGTTATGATTTTTTTCCGCATTAATTTGACATCAAAATAATTTAAATGAAACATTTAGGAAAACATTAATAAAACTTGACCACAAACATGTAACTGAACTGACAATTTCTGAGTTATCTTTGTTATTTTCAATAATGCAACACACAAACTATACATTTTTGTGTTCGTGAAGACAAGACGCTTAAGTTGATCATATTTCTGGAATGTTCAGATGGACACAGAACTAATCAATATTCAGAATGGCTGCTAATTATTATAATTATAATAAATTAAATATCTGTTAAACATAATAAAATACCACATAAACTATATATTTTTTTATATTCACAAAGACAAGACGCATCTGTTGATCACATTGCTGTGATTCTCAGAAGCATGTACAGCTAATTAATATTCAAAATGGTGGCCAATTTGCATAATCAAAACAATTATTGATGTTTTTTTAAAAATGAACTGCCGCTTTCTGCATCATCCTGCATCCTTAAAATTTACTATATAAAAAGAAAAATGGCTACAGAAGTTAATAAATCAAGTTGTAAACATGTCGAATGATGTCACTAATTTTCACTAAATGTCCCAAGAAATTTATAGGCTAAGCATAATTTTCCAAACACGCTATTCCCAGATGTCCAAGTACCTACTTTGAGATGTGGGTATATAGAAGAATAGGGAGAACATCATGGAAAGAGAAGAAAACAAATAAAGAGGTGCTAAAGACACTTAATATGAAGAAAGAACTACTAAGAGAAATAAATATCAGGCAAATAAAATATTTTGGTCACATTAAAAGACATGACACCCTATTGAAGACCTTACTTGAGGGTAAAGTCAAAGGGAGGCGAGCAAGAGGTAGGCAGAGATACAAGTGGGAGAGTAACATCACATGCTGCACAGGTTACAGTCTAGCAGAATGCACCACCAAGACAAGAGACGGGATGTTGAAGATCCGTTGCAGCCAACCTTCGTTGCGGAGACTGCACTTAATGATGATGAATCTGTATGGAAAATAATGAATATTTCGATCTTGGCTCTGTTGATTATTTCCAAGGAAAAGGTAACTGCCAGTAGTAGGCTAAGCTTGAAAACAAGCAGAACTGCACGAGACTACAGAAGATGATGCACCGACGGATTTCATGTTTGGAGTTTACTATCTTATCCTAAGGCACTTCTGTGCTAACCCGTTGGACAACAAGTGAATAAGCAAGAAGACAAAAGAAATTGAGACAAGACATCAGTGACAACAATTGTTTCACAGGTGATATGGTGTCAGCCTATTCCCCCAACCTTCCTTACGAGAAAATATTGGTTATTGTTGGAGGTTCGTCACAATGGAAACTGGATGTAGAGATAGGTTATATCTTAGTCTCTTATAATTACAGATTTTTATTATTTGTTTTTAAGGTCTATAACTTTGATCCCGGAGGAGGCAGAAGATATGTGGCACACATATAATCTTGTGTCTGTGGGGGACACAATTCGCTCCACAACTATCAGGTAGACAAACAAATATATTTTTCTGTGTTGTGTTTGAGTTCTGTTTTTAAAGCATTGAGATATATGAGGAATACATTGAGGTTGGTGAGTTAATACTAAAAGGTGAGTTAGTACTAACAGGTGAGATAGTACTAACAGGTGAGATAGTACTAACAGGTGAGATAGTACTAACATGTGAGATAGTACTAACAGGTGAGATAGTACTAACAGGTGAGATAGTATTAATAGGTGAGATATTACTAAAAGGTGAGATATTACTAAATGAGATGTTAAATAAGGAAGTAGTGCCAACTCTCAAAGGAAATGTTTGCTGTGTTCATTCTCAAGCCTATACTGATTGCAGGATATAGTCTCAGGGATAGAACACACTGTGCCATGTCTATCATATCTGTGCCTATTTGTCTTTAACATGGCTACTGGGTCACTTTAACATGGCTACTGGGTCACTTTGACTCTTAATGGGATGAAACAGCTAATTCACCACCAAAAGCCACTTAGTATCTTCTTATGAAATACATGGCAGGGTCATAGTGGCACTAATCTTTACCTTTTGGGTCCCAACAGTGCACAGACAACAGACAAATAAAAGGAACAATCACATACCTGTCAACTCCCAGAAAGATCAATCTGTATTTCAGTCTAAAATAGTTTACAAATTCTGTGTTTTAACATCAAATTCTTTACACAGAGAGTTTCACTAAAGGTAACTACTGAAGATCAATATGGTCATATTGAAACTAGATTATATTCTGTACAAATACTGAAATCTGTGTGATTTGACAGATCCAGAGTGTCCTGTTACAGAGATTCAGTGGACATGTGGGAATAACAAATAAAAGATGTGATCAATAAATAGTCTTCATATTTCTGGTGTGTAATTAAAGAATTGGATCTCATCATAATAGCAAAAAAAATGTAATTTAAAAAGCAGCGCATGTCCATGCAGAACAGACATACAAACCCCTGAACACATACTCCAAGACTGTCCAGAATACAAAGAACTGTGAGGCAAGACATGGCCACAATGAACCGAACTGAAGCAAAAAACTTGGGACAACCGCTGTGACCTGGGGAAAACTGGGAGCTTAGTGCTAGCGACTGGCCTGAAGATCTAGCAAGACCAAAAGATTCCTGGATGCAGAAGAAGAATAAAAAGCAGCAAAAAAATCACATGTAGTCCATAAAAAAAATTTACTGATGGGCTGGGCACCACAACAGAAAGTAGTTAATTTCCACTGAAAGTGGAGCGGAATTAGCCAACATTTCCGGGTATAAAAAAATATTTTTTTGGGTATAAAAAAATCGGCCCACACTTTTTATTAGTCACGTGTAAGACAGGTAATGAAGTCCTACTGAATGACGACTAAAACACTACACACTATCACTAACGGATGTAAATATGGTACATATAACAAAACAAAACACAGAATATAATCTACAGATGACAATACACAGGACAAAGTCGACGTTTCGGACCAATAGGCCTTTTTCAAGATACGGACATATATTCAATTGTTTTCACATTATGTTGCATTATGTTCTACTAGCAGTACCACCTTCTATTGATTACTTTTTATTAGCAGTGGTAGATATTTGTAGCATATTTACTGATTCACTATTATCCTTTTCTCCATTATTCCATTTCAGAAAAGTGCAAACAGAATCCGCCACAGGGAGTGTTAATGTGAACAAAGTCCGCACAACTCTAACTATACAAGTGGAAAGTATAGATTTTGATACCCAAGCTTGTGTTTTGAGAGTCAGTGGAAGAAATGTCAGGGAAAACCAATATGTAAAGGTAACGGTTATAGTGTAAAAGGTATAAGTTTTAAAATTCCATTCTCATTTCCTTTTTCCATTAAAAAAAAAATGAGCCTTATGACAATATGTGTGTACTTGTAGGTCAATATCACCTTGGATATCTGTGCTGTTCAATGTCTGTCGTCTAGTGCTTCTGTGATAGTTTCATTGTTTTTATTGTTTGCTCTGTTTGTTTTGTATTTTCTTGAAAAAGACCTTAAGGTTGAAATGTTGAAAATGTCTTGTATATTGTTATTTGTATGTTTTCGTACCAGTACCCCATAGTCCAATACTCTCTGAATCATCGCAAAACTCAGAAAAAAACTTGTGTGCTACGTAAGTAGTATGTAAAGGTAATAACATTTGCATTATTGATGGCATCAGTTATTTATATACTGTTAAAAAAAATAAACACAACTTTTTTTGGAGTTACTTTTATAAAAGATATTCGCTGATTGGACTTCATTCAATCAATTGACTGTGCCCACTTGGTCGTGAACTTCTTGTGGTTATCTAAATTTGTACTAACTTCATGATTTGTGAGGTCAAGGTCAAAACATTTTCGGCAAATACTCATTACAGGTTCATGAGAATCCCATGAAACTTAAGAGAAAAAAACACAAAACTCTCTGACCATATTATTATAAAAGATTGACGATCCTCGAATAAATTTAGTTGAAAATTCAATGTGCAAATATACTTCATCTCACTACAGAACAACGATACACCACCATTGGACGCTTACAGACTGGACAATCACAAAGTGTAGTGGCCAGACAATTTAATGTGTTTAAAAACTCCTTTAGTTGCCCGTGGAGGCAATTTCAACAAACCGCTTCATACGGCTGCATTACTTCAGGGATGGATTTTCATCTGCATCCTTGTCTACTCAATGCCAGCAGCTTGTCAAATTTTTCAGTTTTAGTTTTCTGGACAGGAAATCCTTTGGTATTTTGCTGTTTACTAAACTTCTTTTGCATCCCGTTCCATCTCAGTCTGCATAGAATTAGTATGGAAATACTATTATTGTAATGCTGACTCTTTCAAGTATCTCAATTTGAGTGATTTACTCAACAGATGGGGGCGTATCACACTCTTCTTTTGGAGATGAACAGACAGTTTTCTTTGACCAAACATGAGTGGGACAGCGTTGCCTTAGACAGAATAGGTAAGTTTCTATAATCTTTAGGTAGATTATTCAAACAGATAGATGTACTGTACAATGGGCAAAATGGAACATGGTAATGATTATTAATTCCAAGTTTCAACTGTTGAATTTCAGTTTTGTTGCAGTCAGTACATTTTATAGATTTACTGTACATAATTCTATGCGATAGAACAGCTAGATTTGTATAATCTTCAGGAAGATCATACTAAAATCATACTGTTGGGGGGAGGGGAATTGGAAGAAATGTAGATGTAGAAAGTAAGAGAAACCATCCCACTGTACTTAGGAAGTAAGAGAAACCACCCTACTGTACATAGGAAGTAAGATAAACCACCCCACTGTACATAGGAAGTAAGAGAAACCACCCCACTGTACATAGGAAGTAAGAGAAACCACCCTACTGCACATAGGAAGTAAGAGAAACCACCCCACTGTACTTAGGAAGTAAGAGAAACCACCCCACTGTACATAGGAAGTAAGAGAAACCACCCTACTGTGCATAGGAAGTAACAGAAACCACCCCACTGTACTTAGGAAGTAAGAGAAACCAACCTACTGTACATAGGAAGTAAGAGAAACTACCCCAATGTGCATAGGAAGTAAGAGAAACCACCCCAATGTACTTAGGAAGTAAGAGAAACCACCCTACTGTACATAGGAAGTAAGATAAACCACCCCACTGTACATAGGAAGTAAGAGAAACCACCCCACTGTACATAGGAAGTAAGAGAAACCACCCCACTGTACATAGGAAGTAAGAGAAACCACCCTACTGTACATAGGAAGTAAGAGAAACTACCCCAATGTGCATAGGAAGTAAGAGAAACCACCCCACTGTACTTAGGAAGTAAGAGAAACCACCCTACTGTACATAGGAAGTAAGATAAACCACCCCACTGTACATAGGAAGTAAGAGAAACCACCCCACTGTACATAGGAAGTAAGAGAAACCACCCTACTGCACATAGGAAGTAAGAGAAACCACCCCACTGTACTTAGGAAGTAAGAGAAACCACCCCACTGTACATAGGAAGTAAGAGAAACCACCCTACTGTGCATAGGAAGTAAGAGAAACCACCATACTGTACATAGGAAGTAACAGAAACCACCCCACTGTACTTAGGAAGTAAGAGAAACCACCCCACTGTACATAGGAAGTAAGAGAAACCACCATACTGTACATAGGAAGTAAGAGCATATTACTCGTAATTCATGGTGATTAAAACAAACAAACAATACTCAACACAAAACAAACAAACAATACTCAACACAAAACAAACAAACAAACAAACAAACAATACTCAACACAAAACAAACAAACAAACAAACAAACAAACAATACTCAACACAAAACAAACAAACAAACAATACTCAACAGTTGAGTTTTGATGCACAACTACTACATCACCATCAGTACAAATAGTATGGATGATCAACTTTTGAACTACGAGCAAATTCAATAGAATTGTGTTTATGTCACTAACCACTCAGCCACTGAGGTAACTCCCATTGCATATACTGTCAAATATTACAGTCATGTGTGCTGTCAGGGACGTGATAGGGTAGCAAAAAATAGTGACACTTTTACCTGCCATGTACGTTGTAAGAGGTGATTAAGGAGGTTTGGGGGGGGGGTTGGATTTCCCATCCCATAAAGGGTCAAGGGACCCAAAAGCCATGCTGAAATCGGATGTGTCAGGTCGAATGGATCATATATGATAGCTAATCTGAAAACCATGACACGACACATTTCCGTTGCCCTGACTACATCCTGTTGATCTGAGAACGAACACAGAAGAAGAAGAATCAGGTATATGAATACATTTGATAATTCAAATAAAAGACTAGAGGATTTACTTCATTGTAGTTTTTCTTTAGGGACAATAATCTCCAACTGACTTTCCTTTATTTGAAGTGATCACCCCTGCATTTGTTTGTTTACAGATACAGCGTGCGACCCTGTTCAACATGCAGATCTGATGGCCATTATCATGCAAGAGGGAGTGGCACATGTGTGTCTAGTAACTCCCAGTATGACACTTGTCAGAGCTAAGATTGAGACAAATATACCTCACAAGCGTAAGGGCATGTGTGACCAGCACACAAAGGTATGTGCAGACAACTTGAAATATGTGTACAGATCAATGGATGCAACTCTTGCAGCTTTCCTTGTGAGATCTGTATCTTATATTGTTCCTGTTCCATCCCATATAAAGTCAAAGTGACCCAGAGCCATGCTTAATCGGATGTGTCAGGCTGAAAGGCGCAGATATCACAGTAATGCAGTAAACCATGACAACACAGTCTGTTCTCTGGACTACACCCTGCTACTCTGAGGGAGTTTAAGAATGAATGCAGATGAAGAAGAATATTGTTTCAGTACAACCGAAGACGTGTCGGGCCATTGGTACATACAAAACGGAGACAAAACGCAGTTCCATTCTCTGGACTATATCTCACTGGAAATCTAGGAGAACCAGCAGGAGTTTAAGAATAGATGCAGAAGAATAAGATATTGTTGTTGAAGTCCCTTTTGGCCTGACACATCGAACATCTACATGGCCTAGGGGTCACTTTGACTCTCTATGGTAGAAGTTGGTAACCTTTTATGGTCTGAGAGTCAGATGCACAAATACACAGCTGGTTTGGCCAGACAAAAAAAAAAGCTAACCTAAAATCTTCCTGGTTCGAAATAAGTACATGGATTATTGTTTTAGAAGCACCAGTGAGTCAGCAGTGACAATATTTTTTTTCAGTACTGGAGGGATGTGTAATTTGGACAGGAGGGCTGTAAATTGCTGACTCCTTCCTGTAAAGGGATGGGATAACTTTCTCTATGGAATGGGATAACCTTTTCGATGGGATAACCAACTCTATTTAACAAACATTGGTCACTTCTTCTGTGACATGCCTAGCATGTATTCTATGCTTCTCTTTTGGACCCCAGTAGTACACGGGTGCTTATTGTCACAATGATCTACTGTCAGCTAGTGTTAAGTGCAGGTCAGTCGTCAGTGCACATCAAACAGGTCCATTTACACTTCATTCCCTGTCTGAAAAAAATCCATCAGTGTTGCAGTTTCATGGTAGAAAAAAATTCTTCAATTGGCTCTTGATCCTAGACAGCATTGTTAGGAAGGCAGAGTATTAAGCAACCAATATTAAATGAGACTGCTGTAAAACTTGATGCCAATAGTACTTATGTAAAACACAAGATCGATTAGGTTTATAATGCACATACAGGCTATAGGGTATGGGTATACAAAAATACAAATAACAGTATACAAGACATTTTGAATGTTTCAACCTTAAGGTTTTTTACATGAAAAATGCAAATAGTAAACAACAGTAAGTACGCATGTGGTTGCATCTGTGGGTCTCACCAATGGCCCACTAGACATACCACCCATGCAACAGAAAACCTTAGTGGATGACATGCTGTTATATTGAGGTTATCTTCTTATAGAAGCTTCATGGCATGTCATCTATACAGTTATGATTTTGTTTTGTTGTTGAAATGTTTTTCATGTTTGCCTGAGTATATATATATATATATATGCACCCTCTGTGGTTGGGAGGGAGCCAGAGATGTACTGTGCAGCACTGAGGAAGAGGAAACTGACATCACTGTTTTTCCTGTGGCTGAGGCCCATCATAGAGGCACAGTGACTCAGGACGTGACAATCCTTTTGACGTGAACATTTGGTTGCATGCCTGGAGCAATAGAGAAGTTCGGCATAACCAGTAGTCAATTGGTGGCGGGGAATGAGCACAGTGAACCCTATCTTTGCTACAGTGGCTAGGCGCAGTGCATAGGTTGAAACCTACCTTCCTGGAGGTGTGATAGTTATTCTCTGGCTCTGTCCCGGGGTGGGCCAAAAATCCACAGACTTCCCAGCAATATAATGCCATCTAATGGCATTAGGTCAAAGGGCATGAGCACATGGACCGCTGGATCAGCAACCAACCAACAACAGTAAGTAAAAACAGTGAAAATAATGGCACTATCACAAAAGCATTAGATCGCAGAAATATAACAGCTGAGACATCCAAGGTAACAATGATGTACATATTCATACAAGTATTGTCATAGAGACACTCTTAAATAATATAGGGAGTGAGAATGAAATAAAACAACTATGCCTGAAAACAACATGACCACACAACAAAGTGCCCACCTCCACATCTAAATAAATGAATGATCTGTATTAAGACCAAATGGCTTAAGGGTACCAAACTGCAATATATAATATACACCTAAGCACTGCACTACCATGGCTACTGAAAACATGACCATACAACAAAGGCTCCACATCTAAATAAATGAGTGATCAGTATTAACACCAGATGGCATAAGGGTACCAAATATATAATAGATACCTAAGCACTGCACTACCATGGTTACTGAAGTTACATAACTAACAAGGAGGTACCAGAGTGATTAACATAAAAAAAAAGTTACTTAACATCAGGAAAATAACATTCCACATTTTAGATACATCAAGATTCTAAAGATTTATAATATGATGTAACAACAGCTAATTTAAAGAGACAAAAAATGCAGTGTTATAGGGAGAAAATACTGGGTATCCTGGCACGACATGGTAGAGTCAGCAGTGGAGCTAATACACAGTATAGTTCATAGAGTGTTGTAGAAATCAGTGGCTGCTAATGCTACCAAACACGGCACATGATGATCATGGTTACCAATGTCTAGTAGAAAACAGATCTCACAATTTTGATGGTACGGATTCAAATCTTAGTGTGGATTGGATTTTTCTCTTTTGGATTAAGAGTTTTAAAATCCGACCGGTATACACCATGGTGACTGCAATAGCATAAAAGCTGCCTTTATTTCTACAGCCTAGATCCTCCGTACATTCCTTGACATGAAAGTGTGCATTAACAGGTTTTTTTTTCTAATTCCTCAGGGTTTGAATAGGTTCTATGACCAGATTATCCAAGCTTTTCAGCGTCATGTCAACTTTGACAGTAAGTTCTGTTTTGTTTGTTGTCACTGTGACAGTAAGTTCTGTTTTGTTTGTTGTCAACTTTGACAGTAAGTTCTGTTTTGTTTGTTGTCAACTTTGACAGTAAGTTCTGTTTTGTTTGTTGTCAACTGTGACAGTAAGTTCTGTTTTGTTTGTTGTCAACTGTGACAGTAAGTTCTGTTTGCTTTAAATTAAAAAAATTAAATAGAAATTGATTAATTTTGTTTATTTTTGATTGATTATGGAGATTCTTATTATTCTTCTTCTGGGTTCATTCTCAAACTCCTGCAGATTAGTAGGAAGTAGTTCAGAAAGCAGAATGTGTTGTGTCATGGTTTACAGTTTTGCTGCAATATGTACACCTTTTAGCCTGACACATCTGACTTCAGCATTGCTTCTGGGCTACATTGGCCCTATATGGGATGGGACATTCAACTATTGTTGAATGTTTAGTCAGCACTAATACAGCTAATCATATCATCAGCACAATGTGGACAATACGAACCACGATCAAGCTGCACCAAGTTGTAATTATGAGGCAAGCATGCTAATCACCCTACCACAGAGCTAATCACCCTACCACAGAGCTAATCACCCTACCACAGAGCTAATCACCCTACCACAGAGCTAATCATTTAATATAGTTCTGAGCGTTTATTTCGTATTCCCAGATAAGAAATCATAGGGAATATGCTGTTTTATTATCTGAGGTTGCGTGGGGTCCAAAGGGAAGAAAAGAGTAGCACCTTCCATGTATTTGGTAAGAGACAAATAAGGAAGTTTAGGGGTGGAGTTGGCTGTCCTATCCCATATAGGGTCAAGGTGGCCCAGAAGCTATGCTGGTTGGATGTGTCAGGCAGAAAGGGACATATATCACAGATAATCTGAAAAACCATGGCATAATGCATTCTGTTCTCCAGATTATGTCTTGCTAATCTGCAGGAGTTTGAGAACGAATGTAGAAAACTGCTTGATATACACACCATATTTGTTTCTTCCACCAGTTGTGAAGTGTGTCCTCATTGCAAGTCCAGGATTTGTAAAGGTATGTCAGATAAACCTAATTTGTTTTAAAGCTTTGGACCCATTAGCATTTATCAGTGGTTCTCAACCTTTGTTTGCCCCAAGGCCTTTTATTGACATTATTATTTATTTAATTTTATTGATTTATTGACATCTGACCTACTACATCTGATTTACCTCCTCTGATCTACTAAATCTGACCTACTACATCTGATTTACCTCTGATCTACTAAATCTGACCTACTACATCTAATCTACTATCTCTGATCTACTACATCTGATTGTATTTTTTGTAGGATCATTTCGCTGATTACCTCTTCTCACAAGCCCAGAAAATGGATGACAAAACTATCATAGACAACAGATCAAAGTTCGTACTGGTACATTCGTCGTCAGGGTTCAAGCATTCATTAAGAGGTCAGTACACATTATTTTCTGAAATTAGTGGCAAATTAGGTGCTCTTTTGCTGTCAAGATCTGAAAGCAGAGCAAAGAATAGTGACACTGTTATGACATGTTTCTGTTCTCATGTTGTATGCTCTTGCCGCCAGCCAATAAGGGTTCATTCTCATTAAGTGGCTGAACCATTTCAGTCTCTTTTAAAAAAATATATTTGAGCACAGACGTTCTCCCAACGGTTCTTTTAATCTCATTTCTCACATGATCTCTTCTTGTTGGGTTTGCCTCTTTTCTTAGACATCTCATTTCTCACATAGTAAGTTAACATACACTTAAACATCTCATTTCTGACATAGTAAGTTAACATACACTTAAACATCTCATTTCTCACATAGTAAGTTAACATACACTAAGTATTTTTTATTTTGATTTAGGTTTATTGATTATCATCGCCACACACTGGATATATCCACTGTTGCTCAAATATCCACTTCAGTAAATCTCTCAGCATGTACGGACGAATGGTTCTACGCTGGTGTTATTTTTTACTTTCTTTAGATTTTTGTAGAACATTAAATTAACCTCTTGTGTTCATCCGGTATAGTTACAGAACCAACCAATTTGTCTGAGTGTTTGTTTGTCTCCACAGCCAAATTTTATTCATAAAGTGGCAGTTATCATTTATCATAAAATAGCAGTTATCATTTGTCATAAAGTGACAGTTATCATTTGTCATAAAGTGACAGTTATCATTTGTCATAAAGTGACAGTTATCATTTGTCATAAAGTGACAGTTATCATTTGTCATAAAGTGACAGTTATCATTTATCATAAAGTGACAGTTATCATTTGTCATAAAGTGACAGTTATCATTTGTCATAAAGTGGCAGTTATCATTTGTCATAAAGTGGCAGTTATCATTTGTCATAAAGTGGCAGTTATCATTTGTCATAAAGTGACAGTTATCATTTGTCATAAAGTGGCAGTTATCATTTATCATAAAATAGCAGTTATCATTTGTCATAAAGTGACAGTTATCATTTGTCATAAAGTGGCAGTTATCATTTGTCATAAAGTGACAGTTATCATTTGTCATAAAGTGACAGTTATCATTTGTCATAAAGTGGCAGTTATCATTTGTCATAAAGTGGCAGTTATCATTTGTCATAAAGTGGCAGTTATCATTTGTCATAAAGTGACAGTTATCATTTGTCATAAAGTGGCAGTTATCATTTGTCATAAAGTGACAGTTATCATTTGTCATAAAGTGACAGTTATCATTTGTCATAAAGTGACAGTTATCATTTGTCATAAAGTGACAGTTATCATTTGTCATAAAGTGACAGTTATCATTTGTCATAAAGTGACAGTTATCATTTGTCATAAAGTGACAGTTATCATTTGTCATAAAGTGACAGTTATCATTTGTCATAAAGTGCCAGTTATCATTTGTCATAAAGTGCCAGTTATCATTTGTCATAAAGTGACAGTTATCATTTGTCATAAAGTGACAGTTATCATTTGTCATAAAGTGACAGTTATCATTTGTCATAAAGTGACAGTTATCATTTGTCATAAAGTGGCAGTTATCATTTGTCATAAAGTGGCAGTTATCATTTGTCATAAAGTGGCAGTTATCATTTGTCATAAAGTGGCAGTTATCATTTGTCATAAAGTGGCAGTTATCATTTGTCATAAAGTGGCAGTTATCATTTGTCATAAAGTGACAGTTATCATTTGTCATAAAGTGGCAGTTATCATTTATCATAAAATAGCAGTTATCATTTGTCATAAAGTGACAGTTATCATTTGTCATAAAGTGGCAGTTATCATTTGTCATAAAGTGACAGTTATCATTTGTCATAAAGTGACAGTTATCATTTATCATAAAGTGACGGTTATCATTTGTCATAAAGTGACAGTTATCATTTGTCATAAAGTGGCAGTTATCATTTGTCATAAAGTGGCAGTTATCATTTGTCATAAAGTGACAGTTATCATTTGTCATAAAGTGGCAGTTATCATTTGTCATAAAGTGGCAGTTATCATTTGTCATAAAGTGACAGTTATCATTTGTCATAAAGTGGCAGTTATCATTTGTCATAAAGTGACAGTTATCATTTGTCATAAAGTGACAGTTATCATTTGTCATAAAGTGGCAGTTATCATTTGTCATAAAGTGACAGTTATCATTTGTCATAAAGTGACAGTTATCATTTGTCATAAAGTGGCAGTTATCATTTGTCATAAAGTGGCAGTTATCATTTGTCATAAAGTGACAGTTATCATTTATCATAAAGTGACAGTTATCATTTGTCATAAAGTGGCAGTTATCATTTGTCATAAAGTGACAGTTATCATTTGTCATAAAGTGGCAGTTATCATTTGTCATAAAGTGGCAGTTATCATTTGTCATAAAGTGACAGTTATCATTTATCATAAAGTGACAGTTATCATTTGTCATAAAGTGACAGTTATCATTTGTCATAAAGTGGCAGTTATCATTTGTCATAAAGTGGCAGTTATCATTTGTCATAAAGTGGCAGTTATCATTTGTCATAAAGTGGCAGTTATCATTTGTCATAAAGTGGCAGTTATCATTTGTCATAAAGTGGCAGTTATCATTTGTCATAAAGTGGCAGTTATCATTTGTCATAAAGTGGCAGTTATCATTTGTCATAAAGTGGCAGTTATCATTTGTCATAAAGTGGCAGTTATCATTTGTCATAAAGTGACAGTTATCATTTGTCATAAAGTGACAGTTATCATTTGTCATAAAGTGGCAGTTATCATTTGTCATAAAGTGGCAGTTATCATTTGTCATAAAGTGACAGTTATCATTTGTCATAAAGTGACAGTTATCATTTGTCATAAAGTGACAGTTATCATTTGTCATAAAGTGGCAGTTATCATTTGTCATAAAGTGACAGTTATCATTTGTCATAAAGTGACAGTTATCATTTGTCATAAAGTGGCAGTTATCATTTGTCATAAAGTGGCAGTTATCATTTGTCATAAAGTGGCAGTTATCATTTGTCATAAAGTGGCAGTTATCATTTGTCATAAAGTGGCAGTTATCATTTGTCATAAAGTGGCAGTTATCATTTGTCATAAAGTGACAGTTATCATTTGTCATAAAGTGGCAGTTATCATTTGTCATAAAGTGGCAGTTATCATTTGTCATAAAGTGGCAGTTATCATTTGTCATAAAGTGGCAGTTATCATTTGTCATAAAGTGGCAGTTATCATTTGTCATAAAGTGACAGTTATCATTTGTCATAAAGTGGCAGTTATCATTTGTCATAAAGTGACAGTTATCATTTGTCATAAAGTGGCAGTTATTATTTTTCAAGCATGTTATGCAAGAAATAATATTTTATAATTACTTTTCCAGAGGTACTATCTGACCCAGCCATTGCTGGGAAGCTGGCAGACACAAAGGCTTCAGGGGAGGTTAAGGCCATGGATGACTTTTACACAATGTTGCAGACAGATCCAAACAGAGCTTATTATGGGTAAGTTTTATCCCCTTGACCTGTTCTGTTGTTTAGTAAGACTATCCCTGTATCTATGACCTAAACAGCTATCTTACGGCATATGATAATGTCTTCATTTGTCTTATTACATCCTGCTAACCAACGGGAGTGTGGAAACGAAAACAAAGAAGACATTTGGTGATATGTCACTGACTGAAATCAGTGCTAAAAAGAAATTCTCGATGATGACTGGTTATATATATTTTATTATATTTTTTTCAGCATTCGACATTGTGAAAAAGCTGCGGAACAACAGGCAATTGAAGTTCTTTTAATCTCAGATGAGCTGTTTCGGTGAGCATAGTTTTGATATTAGGTCTTTTTTCAGCTATAATTTGGTTTTAATAGTGTTTTGCCTTTTTGATGATACTCTGACAGAAGCATAGGTCACTCCTTCAGTTGGTTACTTTCCCATCATGTTCTAACAGAAGCATGGGTCATCCCCGCCCGTGGTTATCTTTCCCTTCACTCTCTAATAGGGGCATGGGTCACCACTGCACTGGACCCTCAGTAACGTATATTCGTTAGCGTTTTCAGGCATCATTGGGGTTGTTAAAGTTAATGCATGTGTCTATGAGGAGCGCGGTAGCCTAGTGGATAGTGAGCTTGCTTGCTATCATCAGGTTACAGTGTGCCAGGTTCGAAACCACGTCCAGACAAAAGAAAAATCCAGGTTGTGATTTCTCGCTCGCTTGACACGACCACTCCTTCAGTCAACTCAGTTGTAAAAGAGTACCTGAAACATGAGTTAGGTAAAGACAGCAAGAAAGAGAACTTGCCACCCCACCTAATAGTTATTGCGGCTTAGTACATGAAGAGTTATCTTCTTCATCCCTGACGGCAGATTGATGCCATGGGATATACCAATATGTGTACGTACATCATTGTCACCTCAGATTGCTCTGATGTTAAATGTCTGCCGTCTAATGCATTTCTGATAGTGCCTTTATGTTTACTGTTTGTCTTGTATTTTCTTCACAAAGACCTTAAGGTTGAAACTATCTTATACACTATTATCTGTATTTTTTTAATAACTGTTCACAATAGTCTATGCATCCATTATAAAACTGAACAACACTCTGTTTTCCTAAGTATTATTTGTCAATTAAATTGTCATTGAATTGTTGAATTTGTCAGTTACATTACCATTGAATGTTGAATTTGTCAGTCACATTACCATTGAATGTTGAATTTGTCAGTTACATTACCATTGAATGTTGAATTTGTCAGTCACATTACCATTGAATGTTGAATTTGTCAGTTACATTAGCATTGAATGTTGAATTTGTCAGTCACATTAGCATTGAATTGTTGAATTTGTCAGTTATATTAGCATTGAATGTTGAATTTGTCAGTTACATTACAGTTGAAGTTGTCAGTCACATTACTATTGAATTGTTGAATTTGTCAGTCACATTACCATTGAATTTAACAAAATTTCTTATGAACACAAACAGTATATGATGTAGAATATTAAGTTGGTGAATGAATTCTACACTTCTCTTCTTCTCTTTGGCATCTCAAACTTCATATGTGTGGCAACCAGGTATATTGATATTATCTCAAATTTCATATGTGTAGCAACCAGGGACCTAGACTTCTGGTTCAGAGTGTAAAGAATAGGGGCACAATTTTTTTTCGTTTCTTGTCGTTTGAGAAAGTTATGGAAAGTTGCGGGCTAGGCTGATAACTTGTCACTTGTGAAAAAAAATCATAATTCTCGCTGCGTGTTTTGTTTCGATTTCTGACTTTTGTCTTCTGTCAAATGATCCTCGCTGATGACATTTAGATGACTTGTGGCCATTGTACTTTTGTCCTTTTGTGGCAGATTGCTAGATGGTGGGAAATGCTAGATGTGTCATACCTGCAGGATGTGTCAACAGAACTGACAGAAGAATAAGTAACACTCCAGGCAGGACTTGATAATCCTGGGACACTTCTACGATGGGATGCCTCCCTTTGGGAACTAAAATTGCATCCATAAACCCCTGCCCTACACAAAAATTCCTTTAAAACAATAAACCATCTACAAATTCAGAAGTCACCTCCATTACTCAACAGAGGAGGATTTGTGCTTCTGTCTGAAAGACTGTAGGCTGTAAAAAGCTACTTCCCACAGCTAAAGGGATTACTTCATCATCTCAAACTTTGTGTAGCAGAAGTAAAAATACTACACAATTTATGTGATGTCATCTATGGAAACCCATTTGTGAAAAAAATTAAAATTTTGTGTTTTGAGGATGGATTGTACCTAAGTACCAGATTCTTTTGCCAATTTATGTCAGACACTGATGATGTTTTTCAGAGCTCAGGATATAGCACAACGGAAGCGGTATGTTGCCCTGGTAGACACTGTGAAAGAAAATGGAGGGGATGTAAAAATATTCTCCAGTCTTCATGTTTCTGGAGAACGTAAGTCAATGAAAATTTCCATTTTTATCTTATTCTTATTTATTAATTATTTGTTATAACGTTAATATAATTTCCAATCTATTTTAGTGATTAGTGATTATCCAATCACCATCTACATTGGTCATCCCATGCCTGAATTTTCCAAGGACATTTTCAGCAAGAATAAGGCTTATTAGTCATCAACGAACTCATAGTCAAGGACATAACTCTAATCAAATTTTATAAAGTGGATGTAATAAATGGTCATCATCATCATGTAATGGACCAACAACAACACGGATGTAGGGTGTAATTTCATGAGCTGGTCAATCTTCGACACTGGAGGTGACTGCTGGGACTTTCTTGCAATCTTGAAGCATGTTGCCAATTAAAGAGTTTCTACTAGAAGTCAAGTGTGGGTCTTTAGCATTTGGTTGCTAAAGTCCATCGATCTGTGGACGCATTCTATGTGGGCTATTGCTATTGTGTTAGGTAATGGTTGTCAGTTGAACTGGACTTGGGTTAGTTCACCTTTATATATGAGGTATTTTTCACCGTGATAGATAAAATAGATGGTCTATTACATTTTTCACCGTGATAGATAAAATAGATGGTCTATTACATTTTTCACCGTGATAGATAAAGTAGCTGGTCTATTACATAAGTACAGATTACATACAAGTCCTCTCTTTTTATATTAACAAAAAATAA
The DNA here is from genome assembly GCA_034231615.1 of Meghimatium bilineatum. Classification (NCBI taxonomy): domain Eukaryota; kingdom Metazoa; phylum Mollusca; class Gastropoda; order Stylommatophora; family Philomycidae; genus Meghimatium; species Meghimatium bilineatum. The sequence goes on along the minus strand of CM067309.1, from coordinate 40,405,525 downwards.
AGTGTGTTGTTTTGTATTAATTATGTTCGTACTTTTATATACCCACAGAACTAGGTCTTCTCTCGGGAGTTGCTGCTATATTAAGGTACCCCATGCCAGATGATATCGACGAAGAAGAAGATGACGATGATGATGATGAAGCATGATGTTCTAAAACTGGCTTTATTTAGCGTCGTTATAATATGTTCCATTTTAATATTCCCGTTTATTTGGTGTTATCTCAAAATGCTTCTCAAATAAAGAATGTTTATTTAAAGAAAATGTCCAAGTGTTTTTTCTAGTGACTTTCGTAAAGTATCTTCTTCTTCAACATTCATTCTCAAACTCCCGCTGGACCTCTCTTGTAGCAGGACACATTCTCAAACTCCCGCTGGACCTCTCTTGTAGCAGGACACATTCTCAAACTCCCGCTGGACCTCTCTTGTAGCAGGACACATTCTCAAACTCCCGCTGGACCTCTCTTGTAGCAGGACACATTCTCAAACTCCCGCTGGACCTCTCTTGTAGCAGGACACATTCTCAAACTCCCGCTGGACCTCTCTTGTAGCAGGACACATTCTCAAACTCCCGCTGGACCTCTCTTGTAGCAGGACTATGACCCATTCTATATTTCTAACAGGATGTAGTCCAGAGAATGAAAATGCGTTGTGTCGCCGTTTTATTTGCGTCAGTGGCCCAACACATCAATTTTCAGCATGATAAAGTATGCAATGGATACCATCACATAGTTAAATACCTGGAAACAAGAAATAAGATCGTTTTACTAAGGAGAGAGCTGCTGATGATTAGCCAGATGTAACAATAACGTACTAGCAATAGCAACAGATGATCAAGTCAAATAGAAAGCTAACTCCAACTTAGGATGACTACCAAATTACGAATATACCAGACCAAGTTGTCATTCTGTGATTCAGAACAGGCACAACTGACTCTGCAATCACATATACGAGTATGTGAAATACATGATTGGCAACTTGGCTATGTGTACATATGGACAAGCATATTAGAGAGCATATTCTTAAGGAATGCCGGAACATGAAATGCTGAGACAAATACACTGGTCCAAAAATATACAAAAGTGGAAGAAGAACTCTACAGACTTTTGTATGAGTTACAAAACACAGTCAAGTTTATAAAACACAGCCAAGTTTATAAAACACAGTCAAGTTTACAAAACACAGTCGAGTTTATAAAACAGTCAAGTTTACAAAACAATCAAGTTTACAAATCACAGACAAGTTTGCAAAACAGTCAAGTTTACACAACACAGTCAATTTTAAAACACAGCCAAGTTTATAAAACAGTCAATTTTACAAAACACAGTCAAGTTTACAAAAACACAGCCAAGTTTACAAAGCACAGTCAAGTTTACAAAACACAGTCAAGTTTATAGAAGTGACAAAGCATCATATATAAGCACATTCTAAATGTAAAGAAGAAGAAGAAAGCTCAAGGCTCCCATACTGTTTAACATATCTACACAGCAAATCCAGTTTTTTAAATAAATGCTGCTGTATTTGAATGCTCAGATATGAAATGTTAGGTGATCATGCTTCTCCGCAACTCTCTGTCCCTTGTATTGTTAATAAGTTCAGTTGGTGACTTCTTTTTGTGTCAGTGACAGCCCATCCAGAAATTTCTTTGTCTTTCTCTGTTTTGTATCCCCTTGATTTTTCCGGTCGTTACTAAAAGATTAATTTTTCTTATCAAATGCCCTAAAAATCTTGACTGTCTGCTTCTAACTTGTGCTAGAATTTCTCATTTTACTCCATCATCTCAGAACAAGTTTTCTTGACTGTGCATGGAATGTCCATCTTCTCAGAATATTAGTTTTCCAGCTTATCTTCAGCTGTTTTATTTACAGTCCATGCTTCGTATTCATTCACATATACATTGATATTACACCATTGCATGTTAAAAACACTACTTCGTCATAATTTAAACAACACAAATTCATTAAATAAATACTATATTTATTATACACTTTTTAGATAATATTTATTAAAATATTATTTTGTACACTTTTGGTATAAAGTGGCTACATAGACTGTTCAATGTGATATGGAAGACACAAAAGACTCCACAAGAGTGGAATACAGCGGTAATTGTTCCCATCTGGAAGAAAAAAGGCAGTAAGATTGACTGCACAAAGTATAGGGGCATATCACTCTTAAGCCACATAGGAAAAATCTTTAGCAAGATATTAGAGAGAAGGATGCGCGCATATATAGCAACAAAAGCTCAACAACATACAATTAGGCTTTCGGAAAAATAAACGGCGTACAGACGAAATCTTCGCCCTCAAACAACTTTCAGAAAGAGCAACAGAACATAACCAAGACTTATATTTGGCTTTCGTAGACCAAGAGAAAGCTTTTGACAGAGTGGATAGAGCACAACTAAGGATAACACTACAGACATACGGAGTACCCCAAAATCTGATAAGCCTATGTCAGAATATATACGCCAATAGTCAATGCGCATGTAAGAACTAGCATAGGTACATCCGATAATTTCCAAGTTCACTCGGGAGTGAGGCAGGGATGTGTACTATCCCCCCCCTATTGTTCATAATTTGAAGAATAGCTTAAACAAATTGCTATTTGCAGACGACCAAGTACTAGTAGAATCATCAGAAGAGCAACTACAAAGGCAAATAGACAGATTACACCAAACCTTTAACATGATGATGAATATAGAGAAGACCGAAGTAATGAATTTAGAAAGAACAGAAAGAAACACCAATATGTATATATTGGAAACAACAGACTTGAACAAGTGACATAATTCACACACATAGGAAGCAATATAACAACAGACAGCAAGAGCAGCATAGAAATACATAATAGATGTAGTAAAGCATACCAAGCCCTAGGCCAAATGACTCCAATCTTCAGAAACAAAAATGTAGATTTAAACACCAAAATAACACTATTCAAAACAATTATTATACCAATACTGTGTTACCAAAGCCAAACATGGACAACGACAGCACAAGATAAATGTAAATTTGTGACAGCTGAAATGGCAAGCTTGCGCAGAATCCTAGGAATATCGCTAAGAGACAGAGTGAGAAATGAAGACATTAGACAAAGAACCGGTACCACTCCAATCTTGGAATATATTAAAAGACAACAGATCAAATGGTTTGCATACATCAGTTGACTACCATCAGAAAGCATACCACAGCAAGCTATGCTACACAGATACACTGAAAGCAGACCTAGGGGCCGACCACGAAAACTATGGATCACCGAAGTAAAAGAGGCAACAAACTCCACAATATACTCAGCACACACGAGGGCCATCTCCTGAAAACTCTTCTACCCCTGACGCTGAAAGGCAACAAATGGTTTAGCGAATAGATATGCTGATATAGACATTTATTATAAACAATATAAAAATGGAATACAGTAAACACTAATTAGATATTTAATTTAAAATGTAGCATCTGTACTAACATATGGTTGCAAAAACTAGAAAGTAACACAAGTCTGGAGAAATATTATTAGTTTGAATCATCATATGCCGTCTCTGCAACAAAGGTTGGCTCCAACATCCCGTCTCTTGTTTTGGTGGTGCACTCTACTAGACTGTAACCTGTTCATCTTGTGATGTTACTCTCCCACTTGTGTCTGTACTTACCACTTGCTCGAATCCCTTTCACTTTACCATCAAGTAAGGTCTTCAACAATGTGTCATGTCTCTTAATGTGCTCAAAATATTGTATTTGCTTGATCTTTATTTCCTTGAATAATTCTTTCTTCATATCAATTGTTGTTAGAACCTCTTTTTGTGTGTTTTATTGAACCTCCACGATGTTCTCCCTATTCTTCTATATCACATCGTAAAGGCATAAATTCTGTCTTTTAGTTGTTTTTCTAATTGTCCATGTTTCTGAGCCATACATGAATATAGAATAGATGTAGTATTTTATAATTCTCATTTCTAGCTTGTTTGTAATTTATTTAGATGTTACTATTTTCCTCATGCCATTGAAAGTACATTTAACCATTTCTATTCTCCTTTAACTTCTGTTTCACATATATATCTAATCTTCATCAATCGCCATATGTTGTAAATATTGACCATCTGCGAATCTTTAGTAGCACTGGCACTGATATGCTTTTCTGCTAAGCGGGCATTTGCTTGGGGTAGGCCTACAATTACCTCCACTACGTCTCAATTCCCTACAGCGATCGTTGCAGGATTTCCACAGTATTCCGGTAAAAGGACTGCTCCATCTGTAACAATAAAAGTATGATGTTGTTAGTGTTTATTCACAACAGGAAACAATAAATCGGATTTATAGCCATCAGAAATCATGTTTACAATCAACTGCTAGAGTAACGTGGAAACAATCCTTTTATCTAGAGATCTGTGGGTCATGTCGAGACGAGGTACACCAGATCCTTTTCACCCTAAGATCATAGTAGTACGTGGTTGTGTCACAGTTATACCAACTACTATGGTATTTGTATGTGTGTTACAAAATCCAACAATGATTCAATACAGGGATAGTTACCAAATCACGTGATAACAGTCCAACTTTTTAATTTCATACGTTAGTGCACTGAGCTTCCTTGATTCGGAGATTTCAAAAGTTGTAACTAAGGATATCCATCTAGCACTTTGCGTACAACGCACTGGTCATTTTCTCTCCCCTCCCCACTCAGTGTGTAGCGCGCATAAAGAGTGATCGAGGGCTCTCATCGCGTAACATAGAACGTTGGATGCGTCGGTATATACGTCTATAGAAATTTCGTTCCGTTTAATTATGTTTGCTGTTTGTTCCATAGAAACTTGGTCACTGATCCCTGTTAGTTAGTTAGTCGTTGGATCATCGTCACTGCACCCAGGACAAGCACATAGCTGCCCAGATCTCCCCTTGATTGTATCCGCGAGTACACGTTGACTGATAACATTCTTTCTCGCCCACTAAACCGCTCCTTTCTAGCGACACCACATTTCAAACAAAGCTCCCTTATTCTAGTCATGGAACAAGAGTCATCGTCCATTTCTTCGTGCGTTTTCCCGTAGGGCGTTTAAAATATCTGCCGGATTCATCGCTCCGCCAACAGCCGCATATACAGCCAACGTATCTGCTCTCTCATTACCCCGGACTCCCGCATGTCTACTTATCCCCGTAGAGTACCCCAACAATTACTAGCGACGAAATTAGTTTTTGATATACAGTGGCAGTTTTCTTCACAGTATGTTTTTAAATTACCAAAAGATTTCAAGTCTCAGGCATAAGAAATACTTGGTGAAAAAACCTCATATTCAAAGATATGTGTATGTAGAAGACATCTCCACCACTAAGTATACATACATCCATCCGCATAAAACCTGCAACTATTTGGTGGCATCAATGCTATCCACTATTTGGTGGCATCAATGCTATCCACTATTTGGTGGCATCAATGCTATCCACTATGTGGTGGCATCAATGCTATCCACTATTTGATCACCTATTATGCACAGCTGAGTAGTGACTTCAATACAACTAATCTACTTTAGAGTAATCTACTTTAGAGTAATCTACTTTAGAGTAATCTACTTTAGAGTAATCTACTTTATAGTAATCTATACACCTAACAAAATTATAGAGTGTCTATGAAGTACTTCCGTGTGCTGACAGCTAATGTAACAAAACTAATATATGAGAGGTAACTAATGTAGCACAACCACTTTACGTAGGACAAATAATAGAACTACTTTACATATAACTAATAATGTATTTATACAAGGCAACATATGTAGCATAATTACTTTACACAGGAAAACTAATGCAGCGATACTACTTTACACAGGAAAACTAATGCAGCGATACTACTTTACACAGGAAAACTAATGTAGCGATACTACTTTACACAGGAAAACTAATGCAGCGATACTACTTTACACAGGAAAACTAATGCAGCGATACTACTTTACACAGGAAAACTAATGTAGCGATACTACTTTACACAGGAAAACTAATGTAGCGATACTACTTTACACAGGATTACTAATGTAACAAAACTACTTTTGACAGGATAACTAATGTAACAAAACTACTTTTCATAGGAAAACTAATGTAGCATAATTACTTTACACAGGAAAACTAATGTAGCGATACTACTTTACACAGGATAACTAATGTAACAAAACTACTTTTCAAAGTGCAACTAACGTAAACAAAATTATATGCACGGACAACTGAAGTAGCACAAATAAAACTATACAGTAAACTAATGTAATACACGTGTGTCTGTACTTGACGACAAAAGTAACAAATGTACATTACAGTTAATATAACACAAGTGTATTTATTCAGACAACTAAAGTAAGAAACGTTTATATGAACAGATTACTAAAGTAATGATTATAAATGGAAATACGAAGTTCATTACTAACTGTGAGCAGCGACTCCATGTTTCATAACAGTCGCCCCAGCCAGCATGGGCCTCTGGGATATAAATGAAGGTAGCAACAAGGAGAATAAGAGAAAATGTCAATTTGTTCATGGCTGCGGGGTGTCTGAAAGAGAAGTAAAAATGAGATCATGATTCTCCAGTTATATCTGTTATAACAGTATGAAATCATGATTCTCCAGTAATATCTGTTATAACAGCATGAAATCAGGATTCTCCAGTAATATCTGTTATAACAGCATGAAATCAGGATTCTCCAGTAATATCTGTTATAACAGCATGAAATCAGGATTCTCCAGTAATATCTGTTATAACAGTATGAAATCAGGATTCTCCAGTAATATCTGTTATAACAGTATGAAATCAGGATTCTCCAGTAATATCTGTTATAACAGTATGAAATCAGGATTCTCCAGTAATATCTGTTATAACAGTATGAAATCAGGATTCTCCAGTAATATCTGTTATAACAGTATGAAATCAGGATTCTCCAGTTTGGTTCCTTAGTTGATTTCTCAGTTTCGATGTTTATCTATTTAAATCATGAAATGTTATTAGTATCTCTGATAATTTGTTTAAAATGTTAATTATACTCACCCCTTCCGTTTTCAGTGTATGTGTTTATCATCGCGCCCAGGACAATGTATTCTTCCATATCTCAGTACATCCGTCCGTGACCAGGTTCCGCTATATAGGGGGGCCTACGCACCAACAGAACGTAATCAAAACTTCATTCGTAATGTTTTTGATTATTGTTGTGGTTTCGTTGGTCACTATTTATGTACTTGGAGTCGCCTGCCAAAAAAGCTAAGACTGACTATCGAAATTCACGGAAATAAATCAAAACACAGCCTATTGGGTCATGTTTACTTTCTGTTGAGAGGTTTTTCAGTACTGTCGATGGAGAAGATACATCAGTGTAGTGACTTGACTCACAGTCTTATAGTACTGTCGATGGAGAAGATACATCAATGTGGCCATCCACACTTCCAATTTTGTGTTTATTTATCAGTATTTTCGTATATTTGTTATGTATTTGTAATGTATTATCGGGTCAACAAGACACGCTGCTAACAATCGCGAAATTCGTAAACTCCGGTACAGGCACATGATGAGACTTTCGCGATTAGCGTAGTTGACCCAAGTCTAAATCCTTGACAACCAGGCTCCTCGGAGACTGCCACCACGTGACATGTTGTGGCATGTAAAGTCCAAAATCACATTTGGCGGAAACCGTGACGGTGTAGAGTAGATACACATTCATCGCCTGGGGACAGATAGGAAGGTTGTCACAGGATAGGGAAATCCACCAGAAATAAATACATGCCAAAAGCGGATATACTGGACCCTCCAAAGGGGGGGGGGTGGACACATAACACAACACTGCTGTGGAACTAGCAGCACAAAGTACTTCAAGCTCCCTCGCGGAAAAATACACGAACTTCCGTGTTGGTTATCTAAGAGCGAGGAAATCACACGAACTTCCGTGTTGCTTATCTAAGAGCGAATGCAGAAGAAGAAGACCCAGCAATGCTATTCTTTACTCCCCATTCGGGCCTTCAGCATACAGATCAAACGACCTTTATTAAGAAGGTAATGACTTAAATGGCTTCATCCACGGACTTCTAAATATACATAAGGCCTAACTAGGAAATTTACCACGTCAAAGTAACAGGCGGTTGTAAACAAACATTTATGAGATTTTTTTTCTTGTCAAATCTCTATCAAGCCTTTGAGCAAATTTTATCAGCATAAATTAGAAAATGTACCAGCCTTGTATTTAGGGGCCTACTATAGAGAATATGCTGACAATTATTATATCCGCCATCTACGGTGACGTGGTAAATCTTGTAATTAATACTTGTAGATATTTCTTTAATGCGAGTCTTTCGTAAAATGTACAGACCTGCTCGTCCATTGGAAGCATCTTTCTAAAGTGACGCATTTGACTTTCCCCGTGACTTTCATTGGTCGCTTTGTGTATACCTTGTGTCGACACCAATGACAATCACAGGAAAGTCAAATGCGGCGCGTTAGAATGAGGTTAGGCGTTGCCATCCCTGCGCTATTATGGAGACGGGGCTTGATGAAATATAGACATCTATTTTGTTTTTTATTTTGTCGTTTTCTGTTGTTTGTCTCTTGAAAAAGGTTCAATTTGAGCCGATACGTGGAGAATTGTCCTGTTTAGTTTTATTGTATGTTTTTTTTAAAAATATATTTTTATTAATAGGCTAGGTAAGTGTTTTAGTAACCTGTTTACCTCATTTTGCGTTACTATTTGTTCATTAGGTTACTGCGGCACCATCCACTTTGTCGGACACCCTCTGACCATTTGGTTATTTATATAATGAGGATTCCCAATTTAGCCTTATATTATCGATGGTCACCGCTAATGTGAAATGTGACTGAAACGCACTGTTTCAAGAAACGTATAAGAATAAGAATTTTAAAAAAACGTGCCATATAAGAATCAAAGGAAGAGTTATCGTCTAACAGAGAACAAGATCAGTCAGTTAACTACATTACAAAGTAAATACAGAATATGAGATCGAAACCCCTATTGATTTGTCCGGTGTACCAAGATGCTGATATGACAACTAACTAACGGATAATGTTAGTCCCTCCTCCATTATATATTCATGTGAACTCATTATATATTCATGTGAACTCATGAAATCATACTTCAAAAGTGACGCTATTTGACTTTTATTACCGTGATTCTTCTTCTTCAGCGTTCATTCTCCCACTCCCGCTGGATGTCTTTTGTAACAGGACCATGATCAAAATATAGATTTCCAGCAGGATGTAGTCAAGAGAATGGAAATAGTTGTGTCGCCGTTTTATTTGCGCCAATGACCCGACATATCCGTCTTCGGTGGATTTACGTGATTGTCATTGGCTTTCTATCTATCTATTCGCTGAAACCCTTTGTTGCCTTTCAGCGTCAGGGGTAGAAGAGTTTACTGGTGATGGCCCTCATGTGTGCTGAGTATATTGTGAGATTTGTCACCTCTTTTATTTCAGTTGTCCATCGTTTTCGTGGTCGGCCTCTAGGTCTGCCTTCGCTGTATCTGTGTAGCATAACTTGCTGTGGTATGCTGTCTGATGGTAGTCTGCTGATGTGTGCAAACCATTTGATCTGATGTCTCTTGATGTATTTTAAGATTAGGGTGGTGCCGGTTTTTTGTCGGATGTCCTCATTCTTCACCCTGTTTCTTAAAATATTATGAAGAAACCCGAATACACAGAACTTCGCTTCCATTTGTGACGCGTGAGAATCATTACAGCTGTCGTCTCACGGCATTGGCTTTCGGCACAAATTAATGAAAGAAAGTCACAGAAGTCAAATATCTTAACTTTTGAAAGATGCATATTATGAATTTACAGAACTGTATAATCGACTCGGGACTCGGTTAAAGAAATCCAGAGAAGTCTACTTACCAAGCGAGGTCTATGCTCAAGAACCGGTTCGTCTGTTTCTTCTATCAATTCCTCTGCTCTTTATATGATGTTCGTCCGTCGTGATCGACGATGACCAAAAACTCAACCATAATAATAATAACAATAAATAATAAAATAATAAAGTTAATAGTGCGTTTTTAAATGACTAGCAAGTCCAATGCGCGCACAAAATGTTCTTTTACAGAATTGACAACAATAGAATGTATCTGTGTGAGGTTGAGATGTTTTTTCTTTTCTACGTGTCCGCTTCTGTCTTGCAGTTTCTTGTCTGAATTCTTCTTGCTCTTTATATACCTGTCTATGGCAACTCAAGGGCAAATGCTGAAAAGAACTATCTTATTCCCGGATATTGATGTAAACCTCGTCTTTGTTGATTTAAGAGGCATGTTTGGGTGTTAAACACAGAGACAATCACGGAGACATATTATAATTTATAGTGTAGCACAGGGGTGGACAAATTACGGCCCGCGGGCCGCATGCGGCCCGCCAATGAATATTTTGTGGCCCTCAAACACATTAAAAAATAAACAAACGATTTTAACAAATGATTTTTTCTATTAATATTACGCAGAAATCCATTGGAATTTTAATTCGACTTTATATTATCCATATTATAACTGTATGCAACATAATATTTTTCAAAATTTGTTAAAATATTTGCAAAACATTTTATCCATATTAGAAAATATATTGTTATAGTATAAGTCTGTTAGAAATGTCATTTATTTCAAAAGTTATCTAAATTATGTAAAACTACCTTTCTTTACAATAAAAATATTTAATTGATTACTTACCGAGAATTTTTAACAAAAATATACATAATATTATATGTGCCCTCCAATAGTTTTACAATTTTCAATGTGGCCCTCTGCACAAAAAGTTTGCCCACCCCTGGTGTAGCATATTTGCACTGACATATGGTTGCAAAAACTAGAAAGTAACACAAGTCTGGAGAAATATAACTAGTGTGAATCATCATCATATGCCGTCTCCACAACGAAAGTTGGCTGCAACAAACCTCCAACATCCCGTCTCTTGTTTTGGTGGTGCACTCTGCTAGACTGTAACCTGTCTATCTTGTGATGTTACTCTCCCACTTGTATCTCTGCCTACCTCTTGCTCGCCTCCCTTCGACTTTACCCTCAAGTAAGGTCTTCAACAAGGTGTCATGTCTTTTAATGTGTCCACAATAATTTGTTTGCTTGATTTTCATTTCCTTGAATAATTCTTTCTTCATATTAAATGTTGTTAGAACCTCTTTGTTTGTTTTATTCTCTTACCATGATGTTCTCTCTATTAGTCTATATAACCACATCTCAAATGCATACATTCTGTTTTTTAATTATTTCTTTAATTGTCCATGTTTCTGAACCATACATGAATATAGAATTGATGTAGCATTTTATAATTCTCATTTTGAACTTGTAATTTGTTTAGATGTTACTATTTTCCTCATGTCATTGAAGGTACTTTTATCCATTCCTATTCTACTTTTAACTTCTGTTTCACATATATATCTAATCTTCATTTAGATATTTCTATTCTGCTTGTAACTTCTGTTTCATTCATTCATTCATTTTCCTTTTGAGCTGAAGTTAGCGCATAGGGCAGAGGTCAGATCTCTCCAATTCTGTCTGTTCAAAGCTATTCTGTGCAGTTCTTGAATAGTATGTATATTGGTTGTTTTACTTTCTCTAAGTATTGTTCTTCTGAGTGTTTCTTTTGGTCTACCCCATGCTCTTTTGCCTGTAGGTACCCACCCATTCAAGAGATTGGTGGTAAAATATAAAAAAATAATTAAAAACCTAACGAATGGGGTCCTAATTAATTCTGTTGGAAGGTCTTCTATGCTGCCAACGTTCTCGATTATGTCAAATAAATTGTAACACCCCTCCTCCCCCACTCCCACCAAACAAAAATACAGTTTCAACAATTGTACACAAATATTAAAGAAAATAATTACATGTTTTTTTCGGATTTTGTTGGAAATATTTGTCAAATTCAAACAATTTTAATGATATACGATATAACGCATGTGTTTGTGTCTGTGGGTCTCACCAATGGCTCACTAGACAAACCAATCACGCAACAGAAAATCTTAGTAGATGACATGCCTTTATATTGAGGTTATCTTCTTATAGAAGATTCATGGAACGTCATCTATACAATCCCGTAGTCGTAACCTTCGATAACAGTTACCATGTTGTTCCTGCAGGCTGACGTTGTGCTTGAACTAGTTACTGGCACGGCGTGGGTGAACGGAACAACAAAGAAACCTGTCGCAAGGGCCAGAGTTGTGCCCTGATGTCGACGTCTGTCTAGGAGGCATTAGACTCGAAACACTATCGAATCTGATGGCTGCTGGAACAGAGGGCGGAACACTTATGGGAATGCCCTATGTGCCGTGTGGCCAGTTTCTAATCAAGAACTCGCATATATCTTAAATTTGACGGTAAATTATTTTATCATTTTGCTTAACTCTTATTGCTCCAACCGTCAGATCTAATATCATGTACAGATTTACTTCGTGCAAAGATATTTGTGTTCTTAATTACATTCCTAATACATTACGGAATTTTAAAGTAACTCTAAATATATTTCTTCCTCTTGTTGACAACTGTCACACTTGTTCAGACACCTTCCATCAGGTAATTGTATAGACGTGACAAATAACTCTCGACAAAAAGATCCTTCTTTGTACGCAACATAAACCTAATAATATTTTAGACAATACAAAAGCAATCTAAATGTCCTCGTGCCCTTGTGTTTCTCAAAACAGGATATAAAAAAATATTTATAAGCTGAATTGAGGTCAAGGATAACAACATTTCGGGTTAGGTATATTCGAAATTTCATGAGCCAAATTTACAACACGTAATGATAATAATATTAGCCATTTTGTAAGCAAAATGTATAATAAATCAGGGTTGACGTTTTAACTTTTTAAGAGACCAAATTGACAAAATCTGTTCATGCTAAGCAGATGTGACCTATTTTATACGGAACTAATACATTATTTAACGGAACTAACTTTGCTAAAGGCGCATACAACGCAGTGTCCATCGATTTTCGTGTAACGCACTGAGAGGCCCCCTCCCAATGAACACGCTTAGGGGGGAGGGGCTCTCAATACGTTACGCGAAGATCGAATTAGCGCTAGCAGACGTTTCGCATTTTTTTATCACCTCGTCACAGAAGCTCAATGAAATCACACATACTAGTAAAAAGATGGACCGTTATCACGCGATGAGGCCACATTTGCGTAACATGTACCACAAAACGCAGGGTTGCCACATTAGTCACTCATTGAATGTGCCAGATTTGACAAGTTGCTATTTACAATGTCACTGGAGATAAAATTTGTGTTTTGGGCAGTGTGCATTTTTGCGAATTAAATAAATATATCAACCTCTTAAATATTCTCTTGCAATTGATGAGAATATGAAAAGTTTTGTTGCACAACACGTAACTGTTCTGGTAGGATTAACTGTTGTCCCGTATCTGTTGTCAAAACACAACTTAGAAACACACAAAAACGTAACATCCTAGAAGGGAGTACTAGAATTGTAGCTTTTAATGAAATTAAAATGAATTATTATTATTCTCGTTCGCAGTTTAACATGCAAACACAACATGTACTTTATCCTTCAAACACAACATGAACTTTGTCCTTCAAACACAACATGAACTTTGTCCTTCAAACACAACATGAACTTTGTCCTTCAAACACAACATGAACTTTGTCCTTCAAACACAACATGAACTTTGTCCTTCAAACACAACATGTACTTTATCCTTCAAACACAACATGAACTTTGTCCTTCAAACACAACATGAACTTTGTCCTTCAAACACAACATGAACTTTGTCCTTCAAACACAACATGTACTTTGTCCCGCAAACATGATAAATAGGCAGGTTTCATGATACCACATTTTCTGGTACACTTCTCAGCCTGGTACCTCCAAGTGAAGCATATGTGCTTACTTGGGCAGGACTGTGGTACTACTCGATGTAGGGGATGACCCGACCAATCTTAGTTTCCATTCTCTGTTGGCTGGATTAAGCCCTATCTGCACTTAAAGGAGATGACCTCAACGGGGGATTTGAATGATTTTAAACTAATTGTTTTGTTTTAAGTTAACTCAACACCCACTTATCTCAACATTTAACATTAAGAAGAAAGCTAAGCAACGGGTAAATTCCACTCCAAAATCGTTTCCCAAAAATCTCATCTCACCACAAAAAGCATGAAAATGACGGAATGGCACACAAATAGAAGGAGATGTTATATTGTTTCAGGTAAAGACCCCCCCCTTACTGAAAACATCTACGGACCTGGTGGGTTTATATGTTGCGTTGTTCTATACTTACTGAAAACATTTTCGCACCTTGTTATAGATTGCGATGGCCAATACAATATATACGAAATGTGGCGGTGGCAGAAACAATTGTGAGAAACACTGGTGTAATTCGTCCACTCTCTCGCCCTTCCCTACTCGTGCCACTCACCATCATCATCATGAGCAACAACAACATCATCATCTTCATCAATGAAGGCAGTCACACATTTTTCTCATATATTGTTGGAAGTAATTCTTTCTAAATTTTAAGATTTTATTTAGCAGATAAACAACATATTTTTGTCCCTCTTGATCACGGTAAGATTGCGAATTACATTAAGTTGATGTGAGATGTGCACATCTGTATTCGAACCAAGAGTAGCTAAGACAGAGGCAATAAAATCAAGTAATGACTGACCACAATTAGGTTGTGTCACTAAAATGGCTGCGGTACTGCGGTACAACGCTGATAAAATGGCTGGGGTACGGCGGTACAACGCTGATAAAATGGCTGGGGTACTGCGGTACAACGCTGATAAAATGGCTGGGGTACGGCGGTACAACGCTGATAAACAGGCTGTGCTACACAAGATTGTCTTCTAGCAATATCAATATGGATATTAGCGTCAATCGTTTATTTTAGTGGAATGTGTCAAACATATATTGAGTGTGTGGCGCATAGCCAAGAGGTTAGGACGTTGGTCTCACATCCAGTGAGGTCAGGGTTCAACTTCCGGTAAGGTCTGGTTTTTTTTCTATACCAGAGGATAAATCTAAAAAAACCGCACCTTGTACATGACGTGGCACCAGCAATATCATGCGGCCTTGATCGCACAAGCTACAAATATCACATCCCCGCATCTCCCTAATGAGAAATATGAACTTTTGACATATTTTATTTTGAAAGAATGAATTTGACCCAATATCACCGAAGCCGGATTAGTCAAGCCAAAAAAAATAGAGACTTCACGCATCTCCATTCGTCTGATTGTATTCTGCTGGAATTCTAATAGAATCGTTGTACACTATAAAAGAAAGCTAGTGGGAGTTTGAGAAACAACGATAAAAAACAGCATATTATTGAGCCTAGAAATCCTTTTCTCATTTCCCTCTTCCCATTTCCCTCTTCTCATCTCCTTTTATCACGGATATGTGGCAATTTTTACACAACCACAAGTGTTTGCTTGCAAGTATTTGTTTCCTAAAGAGAAGCCTGCATTAATGACAATTTTCTGTGACTAAACTCAGTTCTTCACAAGCGTGTCTTGTTTGTGTGCAATACAACTAAACAAAATATAGTAATGAGGAAATCAAAACAAAATGACAGTAAACAACTTAAATTAAAAAAAAATTGTAATAATATATTATTGAAGCTACTTTTACCTCGCGTATTTGAGGCATGCAAATGAGATAGAAATTGCTGGGGTTTTATTTCGTTCAAGAAAATCTGGTGTTATTTTAAAACATTATTGGAAACCCTGCATGTAATGGTTAATTAATGGAAAAAAAAAACGCTGTATCAAGGGAGGTGACTTCTCATGCCGGATATCCTTGAATTGTTTATTATTATTTAATAAACATCATGGTGTTTTCTTTTAGAAATTCGCAAAAACTAACTTCAATAGCATGCACTTGTTTAATGAACATTGTTGAAACAGGACGCCAATAGATAGATAAAGGGGGTAGATTGGGGATCCAAACTCCCCCCTTTCCCTTTTAAGAATTCAGAACATGACATCTACTTCTTCTGATGTCCATCATTTATAACCTAAAGGACGTTTTGGCTCAACTACTTCAACAGCGACCAGCATTATTTTTGATTGTTATACGCTATGATATATCTAAAGTGGACTCACGTCTGTGGTTTAAAGGAAAATAACTGACCACAAGATGCATAAATTACATTAGCAAGACTGCAATTAATTGTATGGGCAACGTTTGACCTTGTATCTTCTGTACACAAGCAGCAGTGCTTCTGTGCATTACCGTCAAGAAGAAAACTTGTTTTACCAAATCATTTCTTCTTCTTCTCATACGTTCAGCATCTGTGGTCATGCTATATTGCTATATTGTCAGGTCAGTCGTCCGGGCGAAGTCCACTGTCGTCTCCAGTTCAGAACGGCTGCCCCATAGCTTTTGCCGCAAGTTTGTATTCTCTGGCCAGATCTGCTGTCTCACCACACCATTTGATTTACAATATTTTATTGTAAATGCGGAGTATTACATCTCCATTTGTGTTCTCATGTTTATTGCTTTTTGTCACTGTCTCCAGGAATTACCACCAACTAACTTTTACTTACTACGTTTAGTGAGTTTGTTTCTTAAAGCTTTATTTTATGCGCAAGAATCTTCAACTTTCGATTGAATATTATATCGCTTGGAGATTCTACACCCATTATCCTTGCGGACTTATGCTAAAACTATAAGTAAAACACCACCAGAAGACGCAGCAACAACAACAACTACTACTATTATTACTGTTTACTACTACCACCACCATCACTACTTCTACTACTACTACTACTACTACTACTACTACTACTACTACTACTACTACTACTACGACGACGACGACTACTACTACTACCAATAATAATAATATTAGTAATAATAATAATAATAATACATAACAATTAATAATAATAATAATAATAATGCAGCTTTCTATTAATGCAATAGTTATTAATTCATTTTTTTTCTTCTAATAATGCACAAGAAAGAATATACACTACAAAGATAATGCACACACATTATATACGTAGTACACACATGTTGCTGCATAGTACACACATATTTATGCGTAATACACACATACTATAGAATTAGTACACACATCTTCTGCGTAATACACACATATTCTGTGTAGAGCCCACATTTTCTGTGTAGAGCACACATATTCTACACGTAGTACACATATATTTTATACGTGGTACACACATATTATATACGTAAAACATGCATCCTCTGCGCATGAACAAGCTGACACGGATTCACTAGACAATGTCTATTGATGTTCTTTGAGAAAGTTGGCGACGTCACTGTAAGCTTGAGCACACTTTGTCTTGAAGATGTCACACATTCCAAAAAAGATGTGAGGGACTCCTTCATACACGACAGACTTTACCTTGACTCCAGCAGCTTTGAGTTTCTCTGCGAACTCAACTCCTCCATCCCTGAGCAGATTAAATATAGAACAATTCAAAAGATATTCTCTGATATTCTTGAGAAAGGTAAACTATTTGGTATATCTGTGTTTGTTTACTACTAATACCGGTTAGTTATACTTTGATTGGGGTGGCACCGGTTCTTAATGTTTTCATTTCTCACTCTTTCTCTTAGCGATATTCCTAGGATTCTGCGCAAGCATGCCATTTCAGCTGTACAAGTAAATTTAAGTAGGAAGCCAGAGGACAATTTATTTTTAAACATTCTTGAGACTAACGGGAATTGAACTAAGCCGTTTAACGGATTGGTTCAATCCCCGTTAGTCTCAAGAATTAAAAAATAAATTGTCCTCTGGCTTCCTACTTAAATTTACTTGTATAAGCAATTATTTGAAGCAAAATTGTATTGTCTATATATGTTATCCATGTTTACAAGAAGACCTATCGGCCCTTGTATAACTAATACGGATATTATGTTATGTGTTTGTTGTTACTGAGGATATTTCAATACCTGTACGGAATGTTTGTTGTTGTTGTAATAGTCCTTGTCTCGATTGGTCCGTTCGGGTAACTTTGAGCGCACGCTTTGAATGTCTTGACAAAATCGCAATCTTTTTTAGAGATGCGGTTAGTCAAGTACGGAAGAACGCATGTGCAATAGTTGCTAGGTGATTTGGTGCCGTTGAACGGACTTGTTCAATTCCCGTTAGTCTCATGTCAGTTGTAAAAAGTTTACGTTTATCTTGTGCTGTCGCTGTTCATGTTTGGCGTTGGTTCTTTGAAAAAAAAAGCTGTCAAAAACTTCATATCTCCCGTGAGGGAGTTGCAGGGTGGTGGTATATGTAGCTTGTGTGATCAAAGCCGCATGATCTTGCTTTTGCCACGTCGTGTACAGGGTGAGTTAAAAAAATGTATCCTCCGGCATAACTAGTGTTACCAACGCCAAACATGGACAACGAGATCACAAGATAAACGTAAATTGGTGATAGCTGAAATGGCATGCTTGCGCAGAATCCTGGGAATATCGCTAAGAGACAGTGAGAAATGGTTTAGCGAATAGATAGATAGATTGTTTATTACTATAGCACGTTTCACTAGTTTAGCCCAACTTTAAAATAATGTATCTCAGCAAATATATAACACAGAACGTTGTCTTCGTCGTGAATAACCTGATCCCTCCTCTGTCATGGACGAGCAGGTCTGCATTGGCCAGTGACATGTTCATATATTCTTCGATATTGATGATCCATCGTCTTCTTGGTTTTCCTCTTCTTCTCTTCCCTTGCACTCTGCCCTCCAGAATCAGCCTGTATATGCTATTATGTCTCATTAAGTGTCAAAAATACTGTAGTTGTATTTAAACACCACCCTTTATTTAAACACCACCCTTTATTTAAACACCACCCTTTATTTACACACCACCCTTTATTTAAACACCACACTTTATTTAAACACCACCCTTTATTTAGTTTCAGTAATCTCAACATTTCTATGTTTCTGCTTTGTCTCTCTTCTTGATATTCTGTTTTTTTCCTTTGGCCATGATATTGGTAGGATATTTTTGTAGCATTTAATAACAGGAAATGAACTGATCATTGTGGATATTGTCTTGTTCAAATTATTCCTTCAATATGTTTAAACATGTTCTCTGTGTAGATGTTAAACAGGCTGGATCACACAATGAATCCTTGCCTACCAGGACAATTCGCAGAAGCGTCAGAACGCTCAAAGAAGTGTAAGAAGACGCTACAATCTGTAGGAGCGACAGAACGCTCAAAGAAGTGGAAGAAGACGCTACAATCTGTAGGAGCGACAGAACGCTCAAAGAAGTGGAAGAAGACGCTGCAATCGAGTAACAAATATTTAGAGTGTGAATCTCAAAATGGAAATGAAAACTATTGGGACAAAATGAACAATTATGATTACCATTAGTCATGTGTATATCACGGGAGATAACAAAGAAATTGCATAGAATAGTTTCGAGCCTTATTATTACATCCCTGTACATTATTGCCATAAAATAGAATTGGGAAAAAATTCGACAGGGAGGCCACATCTAAGGTTTTTTTTCAATATTTTTTTTACTAGACCACCAGGTTGAGAAAAAAATATTACATGCACTATTCTCTGAGCCAATTAAATATGAAATTGCAAGCTATTGTAGCTAAGCCGTAAAATACGAAGCTTAACACTAATAAGTAGAATGCAAATAGATCACGTGAAACTCACTAATTTTTTGGGTTAAAATAAAAAGTTGCTTTTGGGGAGAGGTATGTATGCTCCTTTCAACCGCGGACGTCAGCTTAATTAAGTAAGATCAGAGGTTTTTACTGATACAAAATAGCGAATGTTGCTGTTCTAGCAGTCCAGTCACCACGTTCCGCGGAGACTTCCACTATGTCCCCAATGTCGCGATGCTGGTTTTCCGTTTTCGTATAGTCCTTGCCGCAGTTACGTTGGCCACCATATCTTTCCGCAGCCTTCTATTTCTCGTGCAGTCAATCATTTTCAATACTGATGTTCTCTAATGTCAGTTTGTCAAACATCTATCTCGTCCTCCTCTACCCGTTTCTCTTCACCTTACCTGTTGGCACGATGTTATCCATCTTTCCTCTTCTGCTTGTTTTGTTTGCAGTAAACGATTGATGATCGGTAAAATAATATTATCACAATCCTCGTAAATTCGACCACAATTATTCGTTAGCACCGTGATGTGCAACACAAATTGAAGAGAAACACAGAAACAAAAGTTTAGAATGACATAGCAAATATGTGATTGTGCTTGATTAACAAGTGTTTAGAACTAACTGAGACTTGCGGAGACAGTGCCTTCGGTACCGTTAATAGTGAGACTATGAAGGAATCAATTTTGATTGGAGCAAATCTCTTTTTCAAATTTTTATATAGGAAAATAAAACGATGTTCAGATCAGTGACTAGCAGGTATGGTCCGATCCTTGTTGAACAACCCTAAACTTATCTTAAGGATCACACAAGTTCCCTACCCTTGAAATGCTTTAAAAAAAATAAATTACGTTTAGCTAATCGTAACCTTTGTAAACATGATTGTGTGCAGCGTGACTACGGTAGGCCACTCCAACTATTGTCGTGATATCTATGGTCATTTATTTATACTTTGTTATTTACACTTTCTCCAGCCAATAAAATAGTCAGGTGGTCTTATGCAGTGACGTAAAATCGGTTAGAACTCCGGTGCGTATAATGAACGAAGGTCAGGTTTTAACAAAGAAATATTTGTAGGGTTAAATTCAACGGTACACTATCATATTCACTGAACATCCCTACTGAACATGTCATACTGGGAAGCAAACGTGGCCTGGCAGCTCTCAAACAATGGCGGTAGGAGATCTAGAACAATATCTACTTGGTCGTGCCTGCAGTTGATTAAGCACGAACATCTGGGCAAAGAGAGGATTGATAACGATAATTGCCACGTCACAGTAACAGGTGGCTGTCAACAAACGTTTTTGGGAATTCCCCTAATGTAGATCCATTTTCTCGATGTGCTAGCAGATTTAATGAAGAGTACATTATTGTTGCAATATTTCTGAACTAGCTATATGCATTTTATCTTCATTTCAAAATTATCAATAAGAAATAACGTATAATTATTACCTCAAGGGATCCAGTTGTGCAATGATAAGCAACGTAGGCGGGAAACTTTTCAGATCTGTTCGTGCTACAGGGCAGAGTCTTGGATCTGTGGCCAGATTTGGTAGGTCTTTGATAACGTGGCCGACAAACCATTTTAGATCTGGATCAGGCAGTATTGGGCATGCATCAAACTCCTAGCAAAATACAAGGAAAGAAAATTTATTGGAAAAAGTTGATAACGTCAAGGTACTAATTCTATATATTGGTCTTGATTTTTAAAAAAAATATAATACATTAAATTAGCTATTTATCAAAATGGTACGCTAAAATTTAGACACACCTTCATTGTTTAAGCAAATACAGTCACCATTTTTATCGTGACCTTTAACCTTTAGCAAGCTAAGGGTGTTATGGATCCCCTAAAGTTCTAGCTCATTCTAAACTAACGGTGTCCGGACACACCTATAAACATGACGTGTTTTTTTTTCACGTAGCACATCCCTATTTTGTAATGCACATAAACTGGGACATGCGCAGATGAAGCCTATTCCATTTCCACGTCCGGCATCATATTTGTCACACAAATCTTGTAGAACAGAAAGGAGCAGTTCGTTTTTTCCTACAGACACCCAAGCAATCAAGTTTGTTCATCATGGATTCAATTTTCTTCGAGTTTATTATGGATGCTGATTCAGATGAGGAGGAAATTGTGCCGTTCCTTGAAGCAGATATCGCTCCAGTAGATGATGTGGTGTTAGATAGTGGTAATTCTAGTGACACTGATTCTGTAGGCAGCGTGGGTGAAGATATTTTCGAGGATGAAATTGTAGAAAATTCGCATGTCCCATCGGCATATAGCCATGATTGGCTTAGCGACTTCGATGAAGTTGTAGGACCTATAGGCCTAGCTGATAACGTTAGTGAGGTAGACGTGTTTCGTCTGTTTATTACAGATGATATTGTTAACATGTTGGTGACGAGGGTGCTTCGAAAAAACCCTGAAAATTTGGATGGAAACACGACCACAATATTTATTCTACAGGAATCAAGAAATATATTTATAGGCGCCGGAGAATCTATATCGAACGTAATGGGAACTAGGACGAGAAGTTACTTCAAATAACACACAGCTTTTTTACTTTCTCAGAATATATTCATTAAAAAAATATATTTAAGTTGTACATTTGAAGCACTCGTGTTCAGGACAAAACGGACCTTACGGAGTCAAACTGTAACCATCGAATATATAACATCTACTGAATAATGGGAAAACAACGCCGTCCTATTTGACCCATTCAACTATTTCCATTATTTTCATTGGTAATTATGATAGGAGTAACTATCCGTGACAGCCAATGAATATTGAAGGAATAATCCAATGAGTTATTTTAGAAAAGTTGTTTCCCATTAGCCAGTAGGTCTATATGTCCAAGCGTGGCTCTCCCTGAACACTTGACGTTTATATTTTTGGACTGACCTAGAAATTAGTATCAGAAACTCAAACAAACAAACAAACAAACAGCTGACATCATAAAAGCATTATTAAACATTCATAAATTCCTTCTTTGGTTAAGTAAAATTAGTGGTGAAGCTGTTTGCTTTGTGTTCAAGATGTCATAGGTTCGAATCCGGCTCGTGTCGTCTTGTTTACATACTAAATGTTTTCGCAGATCTTTGTGAATTATAGTTTTAAGCTACGGAATTACGTGCTCTGAATGATACTCTCGAAAGGCGGTGTGCCGTTTCGTTGTAAGTGACGAGATACATATGGGAAACCGAGTGCAGTAAAGTCAATCCTCTACAACTTTTGAACCCATTAAAAATATGTACCTCTAATAGTGAGGTATGCTCCCTTCGATCTCGGACGTCAGTCAAATTTGGTTATATCAAGCTATACATCCATAAAGACAGTAGGAATTGCGTTTCTGGTAATCCAGTTACCACGACCTCCGATTGTTTTAGATTCTTAATAGATTCCGATAAGAAAACATTCTTTCCTGTTTTTAAAAATTAAATTTGCAGGTCTTGTCACGTGATGCTAAAGTCCCTGATACTTCAGTGAAGCATTTTCATGTGAAGAATTTCAATCGTCGGCGTCCATATCCTCTCCGAAACTTGGCTTATCGGCAAGTAAAACAACTGATATTCTACGCCATTTTAGAAAAAAGGCACAACTCTTTCTAAAACTATTTTGCAAGGAACAAGTGAAGGTGGAAGGAGAAGAGTGGGCCCAGAGAAAACCCTGCACTAATAACATCAAAGAATGGTCTGGGTGTGATTGTATCATCATCATCATCAGGTATCATGCCGGCTGGCGTAGGCTGTCATGCCTCTCCAAAGCTTTCTGTCCACAGTATTATGTATCAAGATCGTTGTTGTTTCCCTGCCGTGCCAGGTTGTCAAACTGTCTAATATTTTCTCACGTTGTCGCCCTCTGTCTCTGTTGCCTTCAATTTTGTCTGTTGTGACTATGTTGTGATTTGTATATACTCTCCGAATGGCTGAGAATAGAGATGTTTGGCAAGCTTTTTGTGCTGATATTATGGCATCCTTGGCGAGTTATGTGTCTTACTATTAGTATTAAACTCACTGAGAGGATCTCTCCTATTGAGGACAGCTCATTGAAGAGGAGATTGAGGTCTAGTTCTGTCAATAGAGAATGGAAACTAAGGCTGCTAGCATCTCCTAAAAATAATATAGTCGGACCTAACAAGTAAAGAAGCTGACGACAGAAGCAATCAGCAGGGATGTGAACCACAGTAGTCATGGTTCTACACGTATACGATATACGCAAGAGAGAACGAGAGAAAGAAAGGGCTGAATGGTTCAGTAGTCACAGTTGGGAACACAGCAGACATCACCATCCCAGTTGAGATGAATGGCTATCGCCGACTTCGACAGACCAACAAGAACAAGATATCTATCGATTAGTACTCCAATAAATCAATCAATCAATCTGCCTGTAAGTCTACCGGTCTGCTTGTCTGCATGCCTACTAATTCCGTCTATCTATTTTAGTATTTCTATATATCTTACCTTTCTCTCTTTGGTAATCTCGTCAGTCAACTTGTCTATTCATTTGTGAATCAGTTTGTCCTTCTGTCTTGATGTCTGTCTATTCGTTTGTGAATCCATTTGTCCTTTTGTGTGTCTGTTTGTTTATCTATTCATCTGTAAATCCGTTTGTCCTTCTGTCGCTCTCTCTATTCATCTGTAGATCCGTTTTCCATTCTGTCTGTTTATTCATCTGCAAACCCATTTGTCTTTCTGTCTATCCGTCTGTGAATTTGTTTGCCCTTATGTCTGTATGTCTATTCCTATGTGAATCTGTTTGTGTTCTTTCTGTATGTCGACCTATTCACCCGTGAATCTGTTTGTTCTTCTGTCTGTTTGTTAATTCATCTGTGAATCCACTTGTCTGTCTGAAACTCCGTCTATCCATATATTGTCAATACAAATAACAGACATAAGAAAATCTAATACATTACCGCAACTGATGGTTTCTTTAGACCTGGCTCGCAGTTTGGGTAGACAGCAAACACAAAGGCTAGACCCGGCACGTCATTGGTTACTCCAATTGCTATTTGCCCGCCAGAGCTGTCACCGCCAACACCAACTTTGCTACCAGGTTTCCCACCAACTTTTCCTTTGTTTTCAAGTACCCATTTTGTTACAGCAGAGCTGGCGTCAAAGGTGCGCGTACCGCTGCATTGATCAGGGAGAAGTGGATACTCCACGTTCACAATGATTGCTCCAGATTCCATTGCAATTTTCTGGAGTGCCCCTTCTAGACATTTTCGTTCAAAGAGAACGAAACCTCCTCCGTGGAAGTAGACCACGATTGCAGGATTTGCCGCGATTTTAGTTGGCTTGTACACAGATACCGGGACTCCTCCTTTGCCATCAGGGACAGGGACAGTGATTTCTTGAACTTGTCCATCGAACTTGACATCTCCTGCAGCTGCCAGGCAAACTTTCAGGAAAACTTTCCTGGCCTCATCCACTGTGTATGTACTAAATGGTCTGACTTCATGTTTGCCGAGAAATTCTAACAGTGCTTCTGATTCCTTGTGAATTGTATAAGATTTGCGGAACGGGGCCCAATGATCAGTCATTATGTAACCTGGAACAAGCATAGTTGGAAATTGTTGTCTTCGAAAATATTGGAAAATATTGGAAAATATTGGAAAATATTTTATATATATATATATATACAAGGTTAAGTAATATAATAATAAAACACATAATACGTTATGGTCGTAAAGGGGGGAGGGGGGTGTCACACTAAATATTTGATGCAGAAAGCTCTCCACGTCAGTGCCGTAGGTTGGTGTCACACTGAGACATTTGGTACAGAAAGGTAAGTGCGTAGGTAGATGATAGATATGTAGGTAGGTAGATAGATAGATAGGTAGTTGGATAAGTAGGTAGATAGATAGGTAGTTGGATAAGTAGGTAGATATATAGGTAGTTGGATAAGTAGGTAGATATATAGATAGGTAGTTGGATAAGTAGGTAGATATATAGGTAGTTGGATAAGTAGGTAGATATATAGATAGGTAGTTGGATAAGTAGGTAGATATATAGGTAGTTGGATAAGTAGGTACATATATAGGTAGTTGGATAAGTAGGTAGATATATAGGTAGTTGGATAAGTAGGTAGATATATAGGTAGTTGGATAAGTAGGTAGATATATAGATAGGTAGTTGGATAAGTAGGTAGATATATAGGTAGTTGGATAAGTAGGTAGATATATAGGTAGTTGGATAAGTAGGTAGATATATAGATAGGTAGTTGGATAAGTAGGTAGATATATAGGTAGTTGGATAAGTAGGTAGATATATAGGTAGTTGGATAAGTAGGTAGATATATAGGTAGTTGGATAAGTAGGTAGAGATATAGGTAGTTGGATAAGTAGGTAGATATATAGATAGGTAGTTGGATAAGTAGGTAGATATATAGGTAGTTGGATAAGTAGGTAGATATATAGGTAGTTGGATAAGTAGGTAGATATATAGATAGGTAGTTGGATAAGTAGGTAGATATATAGGTAGTTGGATAAGTAGGTACATATATAGGTAGTTGGATAAGTAGGTAGATATATAGGTAGTTGGATAAGTAGGTAGATATATATGTAGTTGGATAAGTAGGTAGATATATAGATAGGTAGTTGGATAAGTAGGTAGATATATAGGTAGTTGGATAAGTAGGTAGATATATAGGTAGTTGGATAAGTAGGTAGATATATAGATAGGTAGTTGGATAAGTAGGTAGATATATAGGTAGTTGGATAAGTAGGTACATATATAGGTAGTTGGATAAGTAGGTAGATATATAGGTAGTTGGATAAGTAGGTAGATATATAGATAGGTAGTTGGATAAGTAGGTAGATATATAGGTAGTTGGATAAGTAGGTAGATATATAGGTAGTTGGATAAGTAGGTAGATATATAGGTAGTTGGATAAGTTGGTAGATATATAGGTAGTTGGATAAGTAGGTAGATATATAGGTAGTTGGTTAAGTAGGTAGATATATAGGTAGTTGGATAAGTAGGTAAATATATAGGTAGTTGGATAAGTAGGTAGATATATAGGTAGTTGGATAAGTAGGTAGATATATAGGTAGTTGGATAAGTAGGTAGATATATAGGTAGTTGGATAAGTAGGTAGATATATAGGTAGTTGGATAAGTAGGTAGATATATAGGTAGTTGGATAAGTAGGTACATATATAGGTAGTTGGATAAGTAGGTAGATATATAGATAGGTAGTTGGATAAGTAGGTAGATATATAGGTATTTGGATAAGTAGGTAGATATATAGGTAGTTGGATAAGTAGGTACATATATAGGTAGTTGGATAAGTAGGTAGATATATAGGTAGTTGGATAAGTAGGTAGATATATGAATGGATTCATAGATAGATGAACAGATAGATTGACATGTAAATGTACAGATAGATTGACATATATAGATATATCATGTATGTGTTTGTCTTATTCTATGGCTCGCTGTATCGGATCGGATCGACCACAACGCTGTCTCCCCACTAAATGTTGACAGTCTAATATATTGACAGTTTTTTATATATGTTTCTGCTGTCATTTATTGAAACGTTCACATAAGACGAATAACTCCTTTCTGTGATTCGTTATGAAGTTCCCTGACAGGGTTGTCATACAATATATTTAATACAAGTTTATTAGTCCCACTGAGCTGTAGACGTGAGTAGCCAGTAGTCATTTATCTATTAGGCAAGCATGTGCGTTGGGAGCTACTTACCAGAAATGTTCACACAGTACGCTAACCTTTTATGTCATTTATTCGAATTGTTACAACTATCAACGTTGGTTGACCTTTTTTGCCTTTCTGTTACTTAACCGACAGACCACGGACATCTGCAGAAAACAAAGAACATATTTGACAAAACTGACCACTGGTCCACTCCACAAGAAGAAAACTGGTCATTCGTAACAGCTCTGATGGACAAACTTTACGGTCCTTTTCGGGGATGTTGACCACAGTCCACTTCAATGATGAAATTCATATCACAGTCTGATGTGGACAGGAGAACGAGACACAAGAAAGCGTGACCACAAAGGTCAACTCATCTAGTTCCAAACTCTATTTTAACCCAGATGTAAAGGTAACGGAATGTCCCATGGCAGCAACCTGCCGTCGGGGATGAAGATAACTCTTCAGGTGCTAAGCCGCAGCAGCTATTAAGTGGGGTGGCCAGTTTCCTTCCTTGCTGTCTTTACCTCCCCTCAACTCATACGCCAGGTATCCATTTACAGCTGGGTAGTCGAAGGAGAGATCTTGTTAGACGAGAAATCACGACCCGGAGTTTCTGTGTGCGTCCGGAACTGGTTTCGAACATTGCACACTGTAACCAAGTGGAAGCTCACGATCAACTACACCACCACGCTATATGATACATGTGAAAAAAATAATGTTATTGTAGTGTAATAAATAGTCAATTATAGTTCATTATTATATATAATTTGACATTAGCAAAATCACCAGTAATTTGACAAATTACTCCACATACCTGATGATAGACTGCCTGACTGGAAAGTCTGTACTTATCTCCGTTACGGAGCTTTCAGAAATAATCTAACTCTGTATGAAGACGCAGCTTAGAGTATAACACTTCGCTGATTGCACTAAACTTTCAGCTCGCTGATTGCACTAAACTTTCAGCTTTATATTTTGAATCCTTGCACTTTCTGATTCAGATTGTGCAAGAATTCTTTTCAAAGTTGTTCAACTTTAATTTCTGTCATTTGTCGCGTAGAAGTGAGCAAATATTATTATGTTGAATGTTAGAATTACGATAATAAAAGGAAGGATAATGTATATTGAAGAATTAATAAAGCCGATATTTTTCTGAATAGATACTTGTTTGGGACCGTTTACTCAGTGATTCTAAAAATATGATATATGCACTATCATGATTGGAATTGGCAGAAGATATCATCAGACATGTATGTAACCATACTTACATTGATCATGGAGAGTAGTGGTTACCCAATCCACATGCATTACGTGACGCCTTGTCCGTTGTCATCACACTTGACAGAAGTAGCAGTGGCACAATCTGGTAGTAGTGGTTGCAGAAGTGTTGGCGCTCATTGACGATAACGCCACATACAATTTATGAAATAATATATACACTGAAGGGTCAGTCATTCGTCATCAAGGCTGTGCTTGGGATAGTTCCACATGGTCAGATGAGAAAACTGTCAAAAAATTCAGCGATGCCGTGACTACAACCATGAAGTCTTACGATGAACATAACAGCTGTGACGGTGACACAGTCATGGCTGATGTCACAGAACTATTCTCATGTCATGCATGACTTAGTGACTCGATCAACGTAATCCACAAAGTCGAGGAGTCCTGCGACGTCATTGGGTGGAGTTATCGTCGCAATCTGTGACCAGAACGATTAACTTTATATTCGTGCCAGGACATGGGGGTGTTGAGGCTAATGAGTGAGCTGATACAGTGGTGAGCATGTCCACATTATCAACATATACATGAATAGATCTATCTGACATTGTTAATGTGTTAGGACATCATCCGCTCAGAAGATTTTCAAAACTGTGAATGATGGTCGTTCTCAAGAGTGCACGAGATTGGTGTAAATATCGGAATAGCTTGTAAAGAGAAAATAACATATATATATGTTCGAAGAGACTGATAAATCAGCATTCAACTGAAATTGTCAGCTGCTAAACTCCGATGGATACGTTGAGAGGAGACTCGGAGCACTTATGCCGGTATCCGTAGTGAGTTAATGGAAACCTAAAGTCATAGCGCATAGGCACTTGTGGTCGCACTTGTGATCGCAAACAGAACCATTTTAAATTTTCATGAATATGCTATTTCTTCTTCTTCTTTAGTGTGAACATTTTCTTTTTTTTTTTTTTATTGCAGATATAAATCAATCTGCTCTTTTCGGTCCGGCACCTCTGCTGCCCGTTTATCATTTACATATCTCTGTTGTTTTATTGCTGACACTTGATAAAGACCCTCTGAACACAACGTCGAAATTGTATTTGTTTATATCATTTATATTTATTAATATTTATAATAATGATAATAAGGATAATAAATTACTTCTTTGTATATCACTTTCTTTTTGTATTACCGGAGCCCTCGCCTTTTTTTCTGATATTCTCTCACATTCTCTGACATTCGATTTCCGTTTGTTAATCGATTGTGGTCTCTCTCTGTAATACCTGCCTCGTTTCTCCAGTGATACAAAATATTACCATGGTAACTACTTTGAGGTGGACTAGATCCACGGACACTCAGAACCAAGAACGGACTAACTACCGGCGTCACAGTAAAGGACGGTTGTCAACAATCATTGCCGGGGTTTCTCCTATATTATTATCTAGCCCTTCTCTGTAATTGCACTGCATGATGATTTAACACAGAGTCACTTGTCTTGGAAGATACAACTGACTGCTCATTTGCCGATTTACTTATAATTTGAGCCAATGTACAGTATGGTAAACGTTAGATAAACCAACCGAAGTGACGGTGCGAGTTCATTACGCAGGAATATCCATCAGAAACACTTGTTTTCTAGTTATGCTAATGAGAATTGGGTCAAGACTTTATCAGTAGAGTTGGCGCCATTCCTCGACCATCCCAGAACATAAACCCTGGTGCCATACTTCCTGGTGGCTGTGTGAACCACGTGAGTAATTTTTATTTTAAAACATGAATAACAAGTGGAAGCGAAACCCGTGTCCATACTCGGAAACTAACACCTTATCACTAGGGGCAAACACCCTATCACTACTCGGGGGCGAATACCCTAGCCCTACTGTCGGGGCTCCCAATGTGTAACACTACGGCTTGTACTAGCTATAAAACCTCCAGGATGATTTCTCATCACGACAGAGGTATTCACCGTGAACATAACTGACATCATCATCCCCTACGTTATCAGCGATCAGTTGATTAATTTAAGAACTATGTCCCGTACACAAGTATATGCCATCTGCAATTCGGGACAACTTGATCTGTCACCATTGCATTGCTTTGTTCTATTGATGACTTCCAGTTGCACAACCACGGTTATACAGTCAGAAAAGTTTTGACTTTGAAATACGTTCATCACATTCTATACAAATCTTAAAACCAGCGGGATGTCCCGTTACAACCAACTGTCATGTAGGTATCATAAGATACTTCCGTACAGTCAAAATTGGAAAACACCGATCAAGTAGACATGGAAATTGGAAAACACCTATCAAGTAGACACGGAAATTGGAAAACACCGATCAAGTAGACACGGAAATTGAAAAACACTCATCAAATAGACACGGAAATTGGAAAACACCGATCAAATAGACATGGAAATTGGAAAACACCGATGAAGTAGACACGGAAATTGGAAAACACCGATCAAGTAAACACGGAAATTGGAAAACACCGATCAAGTAGACACGGAACTGAAGGAAAAAAAGGCGCTTATGCTTAACAATTGAATCGATACATTAAGTAAGAGGTAAGCTGTCAAAATGTTGTCCAACAGCTTGAAAACAAGATAAACAGGAGGGACTAAATAATATCTACAATTCTTATACTAACGCCCTGCTAATATGTCAAACATGGTCTGTAACAGTCTCGCAGGAAAAGAAATCGTTACATGTGAAATGAAGTGCATGTCCGAAAATAAAACTGCAAGTGTTTTTTAAACTAGATGTACAGTTCCTCTCAACAGAGAAGCATGTCTCATGCAGATTGTACTAATTTTCGATCGTAATTCCGTGGCTTCAAGTGACAGTCCACGGGAATCTCCAGAGAAAGTGCACGTGCAAACAAGAACTGGAATTTCAGATTCGAAACTACGACGTCTCGAACTCAATGTTTTGGAGACACCACAATAAAATTCTACGGGGTCTAATTTAGTATAAAGTTTAAGGACCTCTGGTCTAATGGAAAGCCACGGTTGAAGGAGAGAGATATAAGTTCAATAGAAGAGAGTTATTTAGCTTAGATATTAATTGTAACTCATTGAATCATTGAAATGTGTGTCATGTCTCTTCTCTCGTACTGCTTGTGACAAATGAATTAGGGAAGGGGGTAAAAATAACGATCCTGAGATTAATGATACGGTCCATTACATCACAAGCACTGGCATAATATGTGTATGTTAGTGTATGCATTACATATGTATGTATTATATGAATGTATGCACGAATGTGTTTGTGAAGGCATAAGTAAGTAAAGTAAAGTAACCCATTTGTGTGAAAGGGGGTGTGAGATGTTAGCGTTCTCACATTTCACTATCTCCTCTTCCTCGCAGTCTTTACTTCCCGGATTAATCCGGTACCCATTTAAGGCTGGTTCGACCCGGGAGCCGTTGCGATCTGAAAAAAAAACCCATTTCCGCCTCAACTGTGGAATGAACCCATGACCACTCATATGCGAACCAGTGCGCTAACCACTGCGCTACGCGGCTCTCCCAGTGAAAGCATATACACATGTTAATTGCAATTTGTGAATTTAAGTCATTGGGTCATATAAGGTGTAGGTCTAACCCTTGTAGTTGGTTACACTGCTTTCAACTACGGACGTGATTCCAATTGGGTTAGATCAGGGCGTTGTTGATCATAAAAGCAATGGAAATCGTGGTTCAGGTAATCGTGTCACCATAACTCCGTATTTATTTAAGTGAAGTCCAATATCGATAAACCAGAGAGTTTACATTTACAAAACTTTGAATGGATGTGTTAACTGGATATTATGTGTAGGTTTATGTATGTATGCCATTATGTTATGTATGTGAAGGTGTATGCATGTCAGTATGTTATGTATGTGAAGGTGTATGCATGTCAGTATGTTATGTATGTGAAGGTGTATACATGTCAGTATGTTCTGTATGTGAAGGTGTATGCATACGTTTGGTATATACTCGATCAGTGAATGTTGACCTCCCCTGTATATTTTAGTAAATTTCGCCTCCTTTGCGTTGACATCGTGAAACTTAGTTCATACACACATGACCACATCACATGATCACATCACATGATCACATCACATGACCATCTCATAGCGGTATTGATTTGAAAAGAAGAGGCCTCCTATGTTTGTTTCACATCCCCGTTAGTTACATAGGAATATGTAGGCTACAAACGTTCTCCGGTTGTTCTAGCGGAATTTGTAATGAAGAATACAGAGTCCTGTCCTGAGGAAGATTGACCACAACAATCCATACGTGCTGGTGGTAGCAAAATATATAGATTTTACCACCATTTTCCAACAATTCTCTATTATCTATTTCCAGGTGATAGTGTTATCGTAGCTTCCAGACTTGCCGTTGAGTGTAGTGGTCTGTGAAGGAGATGTAGTCTGCGTTCCAGAACCAGGTGTGTTGCTCTGGTTGAGGTGTAGTCATGTTTATTCAGGATGTTCTTGATGTTGTCTATCCACCTTTTCCTAAGTCTGGTCTTGACTCTGTATCCTGATTCCATCTTGTTATAAGCTCTTATGGGAAGTTGATTGTTCATCCTCATAAGATGTCCATACCATTGTATCTGCTGTTTCTCTATATATTTGATACCTATTATCTTTCTGATGTTTTCATTGCGCATTTTGTCGACACCCGGTGTCTCTAATAGCCTTCATTAGATGTTTCATTTAGAAACTTTCGATCTTTTTCTTAGGTGTAGATGTCAGTTGCCAAGTCTGTCGTTGGTAGCAGAGTGTTGGTACGACGATGCTCGTAATAATGAGTTTCTTTACTTCCATGTTGATTTTTTCTTGCAATAGCAGAGTGACAGCTGGTATGTCACAGCATTTGGTTTTTCACCTCTCGTTTCTATCTCTCTGTCAAGATGTCTGTCTTCTGTGAAGATACCTGCTAGGTAGTTGATCGCTATTTTAATTTTGTGTTACTTCTTCTTCTTCTGTGTGCGTTCTCAAACTCCTGCAGATCAGCAGGATGTAGTCCAGAAAAAGGAATGCGTTGTGTCATGGTTTACAGCATTTCAACGATATCTGCGCCTTTTGGCCTAACTCATCCGATTTCAGCATGGCTTTGGGTCACTGACCCTATATGGGATGGGACAGCCAACGCCATCCCATAACCTCCTTAGTCACTTCGTACGACATGCATAGAAGGTAAACAATGTTGCTATTCTTTGTTCCCCTTTCGGGCCCAGACAACACACGGGCGAATTTTGTTTTAAATATGACAATTCTCAAATGTGAGAAATGGGATTTAAAAATACAGCAAATCTTTGCCATCCTGAAAAGCAACAACAGACGTAGAGATAACAAGCCTGAACTGGCTGTCTGCATGTCAACTTAGGACAAGCTTCAGCAGACATTCTTTTGTTACTCTGGTTTCGCTTGATAGAAATATGATGCCCAGTTGAATATGATTAACCTTTAGAAAACCGGCGGCGGCGAAGCGTGTCATAGTTTGCGCATTGATGGCGACTCTGACGTTTCATAAAGTAGGGCTAAGATGAACAGGACTATTAAATATAAATGTGATCTATTTACAAATATAAATGTGATCTATTTACAAATATAAATGTGATCTATTTACAAATATAAATGTGATATATATCATTCTATGTGATTTCCATCTGTGTCACGTCATTTCATGGGATTTCAGCCTCTGCACCTAATGTTTAGTATTCTTATCATGTTCTGTCACCTAAAGTTCATTATTATTATCTTGTCCTATCACCCAATGTTTAGTATTCATATCTTATCCTGTGTCCCTGTTTATCATTCTCATCTTGTCATGTCGTCTAATATTTAGTATTGTTCTAAGAAGTTTTCTACAAAAATCTTTACTTGGAGCGAGAAAACACAAACGACAGTTGTAAATGGATGACACGTGTATGGGCAGACTCATTTTCTGATATGGTGTCACAACGCCTGTTTATAACGTCATTCTTTCTTTAATAACGAAGATACGTTTGGTGAGCTCGTCCCATTTCACTTTACATGTATGGTGTTTTTCTGTTTTTGATAAAGGCCCCTGGAACGAAACGTAGAAGTTGTCTTTGTTCACATCTGTCATATTTATAGCAATTTTCGACCATGTGTTGCCGCGGCCCAAAAGGGAGCAAAGAATAGTAACACTGTTTACATAAGGAGATTGTCAGGGTGACTTGGAAATTCCTTTCAATATAGGACGAAAGTGACCCAGAACCCATGCTGAAATCGAATGTGCCAGACCTAAATACGCAGATATCCTAGCACGGCTGTAAACCATGACACAACGGATTTCATTCCCAGGACTACATCCTGTTAAATTGCAGGAGTTTGATTAGAAAATTAGAAAAAGAAGAAGAAGAAGATGAAGACGAAGGAATAGACCAGATTATAAATATATATATTTAATGTTTGGGAACTTTTGTTTAGATTACCATTCTACTGTAGTAAACGCTCGCTTAGGGAAATAATCGCGTGACGCATCAGTAAATCGAGATGTATGCTTAGATGAAAAGCTTACGCCGATACAAGTCTTGCGTGAATTATTTCCACAGTCTCTTGGTTTTTGACATCTGTAGAGCTGTTAAATTGAGCGTCTACAAGGGGCATTTACATACTTGGAAAATTCAATAATAGGCACGTTTGTATAGTTTATCGTGTGGTACAAGCAAATATATATAAATATATATGTGATAGTTACGTTAGAAATGAGAAATAATACGGTTGTGATTCTTCTTCTTCAATTACTGCTACTGCTATTGCTACTACTACTACTACTACTACTACTACTACTACTACTACTACTACTACTACTACTACCACTACTAATTTCTAATGATCTAATTGTAACTTCTAATTGATCTAATTTCTAATGATCTAATTCTAACTTCTAACTGATCTTTTTCTTCATCGTTCATTCTCAAACTCCTATCGCATCTCTCTTGTAACAAGACAATCCTACTAGATTTCCAGCTAGATGTAGTCCAGAAAATGGAAATGCGTTGTGTCGCCGTTTTATTTGCACCAATAGCCTGACACATTCGTCTACGGTGGATAATTGATTTAACTTCTAATGATCTAATTCTAACTTCTAATTGATCTAACTTCTGAGTTGAAACCTTGGGACTGCTAAGAGACGATGGATACACGAACTATCAGAAATTCTACAACCACACAAACAGATGTTAGATAATACCACAACGTTGGCTCAGAACCAATCAAAACTCATGTTAGATAATACCACAACGTTGGTTCAGAACCAATCAAAACAGTGACTGTGCCTTACCTAACAAGAAACTACAAAAAAGTAGCAAGTAATTAAGTGAATTATCTAATGTACCATAACAGTTTTGATTTCACCCAGTGCAAATGTAATAATAGGGGAATTAACCCAATGAATATTAAATTATGATTTAGTTATCTATCTTTGTATGCTAAAGCGTACCCTAATTCGTGTCACTTTCTGGAATATTTTTCTGTGCCATAGTTTTCCATGTAGTGCAGTCTAATTTATTCTTTTATGAATACGTTTAGCAATGTCATCATTTATAGAAAAACTTTATTGCTACTTTCAAATATACGTATACAAATATTTCATATTCGGTGCCAATTATTCCCCTTGAATGACGATTCAAGTAGACGCATTTGTCTATAAACTTTGAGTCTGTTTCTATAGACGATACTTCTGGAAGTGGAGAGTAAACACACGCACACACACACACATACACACATATGTATATATATATATATATATATATATATATATATATATGAAAAAGAAGTAAAAAACTTAGTAAATTATTGTCAGACTGACTGTACATCATTTCATGCAGACCTATAGGTGCACAGTGTCCCTCTTGTAAACATTGACTAAAAGATATCCATGAAATATGAACAACGCTCTCTTTTTATATATATTTCTGTATATCTTTCTGTATATTTTCAGTGGGCTTATACACACATACACACACACACACACGCAGGAACGAACGCGCACGCACCCACACGCACGCACGCACGCACACACACTCATGTACACACACACACACATATATATATATATAATCTGTTTGTCTGTGTATCTGTCTATATCTGCCTGTCTTTCTATCTATCTGTCCGTTCGTCCTTCCGTCTGTCTGTCCGTCCGTCTGTCTATTTATCTGTCAGTTTACAATACTAAATCGACGTTTTGGCTAAAAGGTCCTTTTCAAGAAAAAAACGTGCAGGACTGAAATAAAGCACTACAATTAATAAACATAATGTGAAAAATGTAAAAGACTGTAAACATTTTATAATGAATATCAGTCTCTCCTTTTAGTGCCCTATCCTATAATTTGTAGACACATTAATAGACAGGGAGGTGTGGAGTATATAGTTACAGTATTTGAAGCAAGAGAGACGGTGAATGACAGCGTGAGAAAGTATTCAATTGTCTAATATCCTGGCACGGCAAAAATCCAACCACGATCCTGATATAAGATAGAGATTTGTGTAGATTCATGATCGCCTAGGCCAAACGCCACGGACTTGATATTCTGGAAGATAATCTGCCGAAACGTCGTTCTCACATTGAGGCGTATGGGAATAACTCTTCTCACCAGGTGACCTTATTGGACTTATTATCAGGCTGTGTCAACATTGAAGCAGGCTATGCTAGAACAAACTTTCCGTCGAGAATCGAACCATGGACTACACATTTAGTGCAACTAATGCATTAACCCCGCGACATCGGGACTTCCACGCTCGAAAGATAAAAACTCGTTGTTCATTTACAGAACAAGTAGGATTAGACGTATGAGCGAGCTTATTACATGAATTTAATGAGGCTTGCAAATAATTCAACTGAGCCCATAGAAAATAACTCGCAGTGAAGCATAACGAGGTAGATATGTATCCGAAACGTTTAAATATATGGCTGAGATTTAGGTCGATATCAAACTGATGAATTGCTGTTTTTTTTTTATTTGACACGTGAGAAAATATGGGTATGGTGTAAACAGGTACAACATTTACGGATTTAA
The DNA here is from genome assembly GCA_034231615.1 of Meghimatium bilineatum. Classification (NCBI taxonomy): domain Eukaryota; kingdom Metazoa; phylum Mollusca; class Gastropoda; order Stylommatophora; family Philomycidae; genus Meghimatium; species Meghimatium bilineatum. The sequence goes on along the minus strand of CM067309.1, from coordinate 40,368,025 downwards.
AAAAAAATCAAATTGAGCCGAGGGATACAAGTAACAATCAAACTGAGAACTTATGGCTTATTGATCGCGCCGACGGATGCAAGTAACAATTTAATTGAGCCGACGGATACAAGTAACAATCAAATTGAACCGACGAATACAAGTAACAATTAAGTTCAGCCAACGGATACAAGTAACAAGCACATTGAGGATTGAAGACTTATTAATACCACAGACGGATACAAGTGACAATAAAAAAATGAACCGACGGATACAAGCAACATTCAAACTGAGAACTGAAGGCTTATTGGTCCCACCGACGGAAACAAGTAACAATCAAATTGAGCCGACGGAAACAAGTAACAATCAAATTGAGCTGACGGAAACAAGTAACAATCAAATTGAGCCGACGGAAACAAGTAACAAACAAATTGAGCCGACGGATACAGGTAACAATTACCTTGAGGACTGAAGCCTATATTTTGTTGTTCATCTATATTATATTATTGTATTGCTTAGCAAGCTGCAAGAGACTTCTTAGTTAATGTCACTGAATAGCGCAATCCCAAAGTCTGACAGTTTATTTTGTGGAGTGTCAAGTAGGTGACATCTATTGCAAGGCATGTAGGTGCCAAAGTCTGACAGTTTATTTTGTGGAGTGTCAAGTAGGTGACATCTATTGCAAGGCATGTAGGTGCCAAAGTCTGACAGTTTATTTTGTGGAGTGTCAAGTAGGTGACATCTATTGCGAGGCATGTAGGTGCCATCTGAGCGGACCTGTTTGCTGCACTGTGAGTTTTCTTTAATAATAAATCAATATTGCGTCTATGTTATACCGTTCTATAGTTGTAAGCGACTGCTTCAGTTGATGTACTCTGCAGAAGTACAGGTTGACTGCAGAAATAATTAAAAACACAACAAGCCAATGCCAACAGGTGGTATTTCATACTGATGCTATATCTGTCCTACATGCCATTGACAGCGATAAGCTGCCAGACCTGAAGAAAGCCATGCGAGAAGTGAGCATCAAAAGAAGGGTAGTACTACAGTAGATACCATCCCACTGTGGCATACCAGGAAACGAAGAAGCAGACAGACTGGCAAAGGATGGAGCAACACAAGAACAAAAAGACCAAGAAATCACCTACCAAGAAAAGAAGACTCTCATCAAAGCCATCAAGAAAGTCGACTACCCAAAAGACAATTACCACTATCTCGTCAGAGCAGAGCAGGTTATGATCTTCCACCTCAGGACAGGACACAACAGATTAAACAGCCACTTAAATAGACTAAGATTAGTCCCATCACCACTGTCCCCTTGTGGGCAGGCAGCCCAGACCGCTGAACATATCCCGCAAGACTGCAATACTCTAAGCCAGTTAATGCCACAGAGATGGATATCCACAGAAAGATGTATGGGAGCACTGAGGAGCTTTCAAATACAGCAGCATTTATTAAGAAAACAGGACTTGCTGTGTAGACATGTCAAACTGCAAACGGGAAGAAGAAGACTGAAGCTTGCAAACCCATTTCCTGATGGTCTATCACTACTGATTAAATTTGTAGATTGTCATCTTGGACTGTTCCCGCGAGGTTTGCTTTTTTTTCTAATCACGCATTCTTTATCATGCATTCTTTATCATGCATTCTTTATCATGCATTCTTTATCATGCATTCTTTAATGTGTCGAGTTTTTCTTTTTTGGTGAATCTAGATAGAAAAAGAGCTACGACGTCACAGAGAAGGTTGGTCGTTAAAAATAGCCGGAATTTCCCGTACGACATGTAGCAAATCCTTGTCCAGGATAGCTCTGTGCACTGATCCAACACAGCGTAACTCACCTTGACCTACGCAACAGATGGTTTGTTGTTTTGCTTATACTTTGCGTGAAAAGTTTGAAATATCAGATAAGGGGATCAGTGGGCAATAAAAAATAAAAATAAAAACGGAATCGCCTTGTTATAATACATAATATAGAATATAAAACATAATATAGAATATAATATAGAATATAATATAAAATATAATATAGAATATAATATAGAATATAATATAAAATATAATATAGAATATAATATAAAATATAATATAAAATATAATATAGAATATAATATAAAATATAATATAGAATATAATATAGAATATAATATAAAATATAATATAAAATATAATATAGAATATAATATAAAACATAAAACATAATATAGAATATAATATAGAATATAATATAGAATATAATATATAATATAATATAATATAAAATATAATATAAAAAAATGAATTGCTAGCGTATCCAATTTAGGGCGTAGCCACTAACCCAGCATTTTTATGGCTATATTGATTTTCTAGGCAATATAAATACGTTCAGTAGTTTGCCACTGTTTTAATGAACGGTCGAGATGTTCAATTGTTTTTAGCATTGTCCATGTCTGAACTAAATAACACAATGTTGGTATGAAGATTGGGTTTATCATTTGATTTTTGGTTTCCATCGAGATAGATGTGTGTTTCAAGATTGTGAATCCCCCTAGCTGTCTCTTGTCACCAAAATTCCTTTTAAGGTGTGGGGGTGCGCGACCGCGTGCGCCACTAGAATGTACTGCTCATAAAATGTACCACCCGAGCACATAAAGTACTAGCGAAGACCGTTTTTTTTTTTAGGTAGCAGATACCCACATGGAAATATTAACTGCTCAAACAACTTCAGATTTTTTCACAAGTCAAGAAAACTAGAGGGAACGTTGCTTTCCAAATTCCTTCATGTAGCATTATAGAAATTATTTTTCGTTGCCCCTTTCTATCTCGGATCATACTCATGCGAATAATAGGAGATACTGACACAGAGGAAAGTTATAGTTTCCTGATACGATCAGACAATTCGGTATTTATGTTACTAGATGTTTACAGTAAGTTCATATCTATATTTATTTTACAAAAGTGCAAACCAAATTCAATTAAATTATATGCCAGAATGGAGTGGATATAAACTAAACTATTTCAATGTATAGGAAAATGTTACACTTCGAATCACAAATATATATAAAATATATAATGGAAATTTTGAAAAGATGAATTCGTATACTGAAGTTCTGAAATTCTAATCAACAGTGTAAACATTTAGCTATATGCAACTATGCAAACAATTCACGCGAATAGATTTTGAGGACCACTGGATCATAAATTAATATACAGTTTAAGAATTAGCTAGTCGTATCGCTTATCTAATGTGGATGTTTTTAATTTTGCATAATTATGTAGAACTATAAATAAATATATTAGTGCGCGAACAAATAGAGATACGTGCAGATTATCAAGAACTACTTTTGGCGGTAGTGATTCGGCGTGGGCAGGCTAGGTCTGGACATGTAAAGTGACAAAATGTCAACTTTTTAAAACTATTTTTCCAGGAACAGATGAGAAGAGAGCATTGACAGCAACAAATAAAGGTCTAGACATTAATTTTCTCACAATAATATGAATGGCCGACGACAAAGGAGTGTATGGTTTCTCACACTAATATGAATGGCCGACGACAAAGGAGTGTATGGTTTCTCACACTAATATGAATGGCCGACGACAAAGGAGTGTATGGTTTCTCACACTAATATGAATGGCCGACGACAAAGGAGTGTATGGTTTCTCACACTAATATGAATGGCCGACGACAAAGGAGTGTATGGTTTCTCACAATAATATGAATGGCCGACGACAAAGGAGTGTATGGTTTCTCACACTAATATGAATGGCCGACGACAAAGGAGTGTATGGTTTCTCACACTAATATGAATGGCCGACGACAAAGGAGTGTATGGTTTCTCACACTAATATGAATGGCCGACGACAAAGGAGTGTATGGTTTCTCACACTAATATGAATGGCCGACGACAAAGGAGTGTATGGTTTCTCACAATAATATGAATGGCCGACGACAAAGGAGTGTATGGTTTCTCACAATAATATGAATGGCCGACGACAAAGGAGTGTATGGTTTCTCACACTAATATGAATGGCCGACGACAAAGGAGTGTATGGTTTCTCACACTAATATGAATGGCCGACGAGAAAGGAGTGTATGGATGTTTATTTTTGAGTTGATATGGTCAATCTCACAGCACTACGGCACTAACGGGTTATAGTTCTTGTTATTACTATTGTAACACATCTAAGGACATAATGTATACAAAGGGCAACAGAGGGATGCAGAAATGAGCATGCACCACACACTCCCCCATTGCCTATAATAGATTTAATTACACAAATCAAGCCCGTAGTTTAAGAGCGGGGGGAAATTGCGGTGTTCAAACCACCCCCTCCCCCTAGGAAATCAGAACGTGGATTTTAGTAGGAACTGCATGCCGAAAACAGATGTGCTGGGCCAGAAGACGCAAAATATCGCAGTTCTGCCATAAAACAAACAGCACAACGTACTTCACGGTCCCGGGCGAATTCTAGTGTTGGTGAGCAAACAACGAACGCAGACGAAGAATAATTAATTAAAATTTAGACAAAAGACTGGTAACTTTGTTACAATAACCTATCCCGCCCCAATATGCACTAAAAAATCTGATGATAACTGGGGGTGTACTTAAAGCCTCTTCAAACTGAGACTGTTGGTGTACTTAAAGCCTCTTTAAACCCAGACTTGGGTGTACTTAAAGCCTCTTTAAACCCAGACTGGTGGTGTGCTTAAAGCCTCTTTAAACCCAGACTGGTGGTTTACTTAAAGGCTCTTTAAACTGAGACTAGTGGTGTACTTAAAGCCTCTTTAAACCCAGACTGGGGGTGTACTTAAACCCTCTTTAAATTGAGACTGGTGGTATACTTGAAACTTCTTCAAGCTCTTTATCCGGTTGGGATAAAGCTTTTTTATGTTTCAAGTTGCAAATTTTTAAAAATATACCTGTACACGTCATGGCGACATATATTACAAAATAGTCTTTATTTCCACAGCCCCAAAAAGCATCCCTTCACCCCTTAGCAGAAGAACACGCATTAATGAAAGTTAAGCCGAGAAACATCTTACAACCTTGAACCAGTTATATCTGGGTTGTACGAATTTTATGGAATTGTGACCTTGTGGTCTGGGATCAGTATATATCATTAAATGCGTGTGCACATATTGTGAAATGGGAGACAAAATTTGACATCGCAAACAGTTCTTTTGCTTTCTGGTATCCTTAGGGAGTAGGTGGGTAGGTAGGTCTGGTATCCTTAGGTAGTAGGTGGGTAGGTAGGTCTGGTATCCTTAGGTAGTAGGTGGGTAGGTAGGTCTGGTATCCTTAGGTAGTAGGTGAGTAGGTAGGTCTGGTATCCTTAGGTAGTAGGTGGGTAGGTAGGTCTGGTATCCTGACCGTACGTCACCTAATCACACAGACGCCATGACGATTGAGCAGGAATATGTTATGAAACCATAGCTTTCCATTTCTGTCTTTGTGTTACCAGATATTTCAATTGTTGCGTGTTGTTTAGGTTCATTGACATGCCTTCTCTATTAATGGTTCTTCGTAGAGTTTCTCTAGGTCTCCCTTGTCTTCTTACTCCAGTTGGCACCCAATTTAGTGACTGCTGGGGAATTCTTAGGCTGTTCATTCTGAGAACGTGGCCGATGTAAGTCCAGCGCCTTTGTCTAATAAAGGAAGATACACAGGTGTGTTTACTTTCCTCTCTTATAGTAGTGTTAGATTTAAAGTCACTCCACTTAATATTCAGAATGGTACGTAGGCATTTGTTTTTAAAGGACTCTAGTCTCTTATCTGTAGGATTATAGAAATAAATAAATCTAGCACTGCTGTGTCAGCATATTTAACTTTACTTTTGTTAATCAGCGATTATTTATTTTAAAAAAAATGTGAATGGATGTATTCTTGAGCTGTTACATTAGATTTATCCGACATATTTGTAACACGCCCATTTCGTATTTATTTATGAATCATTTTTAAAAGTCAAGAGTTACCTCCCATTTTAAAAAAAACGTAAGATTACTTCTGACATCTTTTGTATTTGGATCATTGAATCTCGTCGGGTGACAGACCCTGCAAGGAGATATTAGATGTTCTTGACTGATGGCATTAGAAATACTTGGTATATAGCTGCATTTTTTATTATTAACTTCAGAGCTGTGTTACTGTGAGTGATTGTACCCAGAGGTGAGTTTCGTGTCAACTATACGATTATACGTCACATTGCACAATATATGTTTTGCGCTATACGTAATATTGTACCGTATATGTTCTAGACTATACGCTAGGTTGTACCATATGTTCTAGAGTATACGCCAGATTGTACCGTATATGTTCTAGACTATACGCCAGATTGTACCGTATATGTTCCAGACTATACGCCAGATTGTACCGTATATGTTCTAGACTATACGCAAGATTGTACCGTATATGTTCTAGACTATACGTTAGACTGTAAAGCATATGTCCATAATTGGGACACATGGTAATGTACAGCATATAGATGCAACAATAAATACCAGATCATAGGACAGATGACACGTATTTTCAAGAACAAAAATGTAAACATAGACACTAAAGTTGCATTATACAAGACTATTATTATTCCATCACTGTGCTACCGGTGCCAAACCTGGACAATGACAGCACAAGACAGATGAAAAATAGTGACAACAGAAATGACATGTCTACGAAGAATACTCGGAGTGTCATTGATATAATTAGAAACGATAACATCAGACAGATAACTAAAACAATACCGGTACTGGAACACATCAAAAGACAACAGATCATGTGGTTTTCACACGCTTCCAGACTACTGACAGATAGCATGCCACAGATGGCTATGACACATAGACATCACGGCTTTACAGCTAGAGGCAGACCATGTAAAAGTTGGACCACATAAATCAAAGAAGCCACAGGAACAAGCTTACAAATAGCACATAGGAAAGCCATCTTCAGAGAACCCTTCTCTCCACACGCCGCTTCGCAAACAAGAGTCACGGCGTATAGAGAGATAGATAGATAGATAGCGAGAGTAACATGAAACTAGTTTCATATTTGCCGAATTAATATTTTAAAGTCTGTACAATTTCCCACTACACGCTCGACCTATTTTGTGTAATGTGTAACTGCTGTTAAGTTCTAGAGCAGGGATCCTCAAGATAGTCGATTGATAACCCTTGATGTTATTTAGGGTCTTCAACAGTATTAGTGTAATGTTAAGTAATTCTGTTGACGATCACCAGATCCGGTTTTCAGTCGCCCCTGTGATGTCGGGGACCGAAAGGGGAGCAAAGAAGAGCTACTCTGTTACCTGCTAAGCATGTCGTAAGAAGCGACTAAGGGGATTTTATGGTTGAGTTGGCTGTCTTATCCTATATAGAGTTAGAGTGACCCACTATTCATGCTGAAGTCGGATGTATCATGCCCAAAGGCACAGATCTCGCAGCCAGACTGAACTATAACACAATACATCCCGTTCTCCGGATTATATTATGCTAATCTGCAGGAGTTTGAGAATCAATAAAAGGTATTCATCATCATCAAGTGCCGTGCCGAATGGCGTTGGCGATCATATTTCTCCATGTACATCGATCTCCCATATATGTCATCATCTCTGTTGGAGTTGTCAGTCGAAACCATTCGGTCAAACTGTCCTTCTATATTTCCTGTTGTCACTATATTCTCAATGCTTCCTCTTCTCATTATGTGTCCAATAATTGTTGACTTTTTTTCCTTATATTGGTAAAAGATAATGCTGCTAGTTAAACTGTATGAAAATAGTACTTACATGGAAAACAGGTGATGAAGTTTTACTGCATGAGGACTAACACACTATCACTATCGGAAGCTCACGTGAAATAATACACACAACGGAAAACAAGTTAAAATCATACAAATAACAATAAACATGACATAATAAACGTTTCGACCAAATGCCATTTATCAATATCAATCAATAAACCCATAACCCTTCAGGGTCGTAGGTGTACCACATTGGATGATTCAGCACACAGAGTCCTCCAGCGAATTCTATCCTCAGCGATGCGGATGAGTGTGGAAATATCTAGCCCTGTCCATTCCTTGATGTTGTCTGTCCATGTCTTTATTTGCCCTCCTCTGCTTCTTCCACCCTCGACAGTTCCCTGCAGTATTGTTTTTGACAAGGAATCGTGCCTGCATACATGTCCGAACCATGCTAGTTATACGCACAAGCCATCAAAAGACAGCGAATAGTAATGACCCCACCACACAAATGTGTCCGACCGAAATATGGAAGCGAGATGCTGGAAGGATAGGAACAGGAAGTACATAAAAAACGTAAATATAGGTGGAAACGAAACGAACAAAAAAGATGACGTAAATGACGGAACACAATGAATAAAGACAAAGACAACACCGACCGAGAACTTGACAAAAGAGTGGTCGGAATTGAGTACAAAAGGCTTGAAGGTACCTCTAAAAAATAAGATGATTTTCTAGAGCGTACCTAGATCTATCATCGGTGGTGCAGGGACTGATGTCAGTGACGTGAATATAAAGAGCACCATGATGACCAACGCCGTTGAAGTGTCCGGCCACAGGAGTAGGTGTTCTGTGCTTGATGGCATGAAGGTGGTTACAGAAACGGTCGCTCAATCTTAACTCGGTTTCCCCGATGTATTGATTGCCGCATCGTTTAAATAGGAGCACGTAAATAATATTAAAGGATTCACATGTAAAGGCCTTACGGCGAATGTGTATAGTCGTCGTGCAGTAAAACTTCATCACCTGTTTTCTACGTAAGTACTATTTATTGGTTTGAGAACGAACGCAGAAGAAAGGGAAGAGTCCACTCGTTATTCCGTGGTTCACATAATCACCAGCAAGTAGACACCAGGGCTAATGCCCTGGGAAGATCGAGGAATGGAGTTATTGCTAATTAGCAAGTGCAGTAGGTGACGCTGGTCAAGAAGTGTCTGGTCAATTACTGACTAGGCAATTGAGCAGTAATGGGAAATCATGTAGGCTTAATATAACTCAGCGTACGTTGACCTTTGGGGGGCTTCTTCGTCTTCTTCTTCTTCTTCGTTGGTTCTCGGACTTCTTGCCATTTAGAATTACATAGCCTCTTGTTTCCTTAGAAAGATCTAGATCTTTATTGTCAGCATTTATTTTCACACTCCTTGTGTTTAGCTAAATATCGTCAGGATAACGCAATGTGCTGTATTATGACTTTAAGTTTGGCTGAAATATCTGCGCCATTCATCCTGGCTCATCCGACTTCAGCAGATCTATTTGGTAACTATGTGATTACTAACCTATAACATACAACCAACTCATCCATGAAATTTGCCTAGTCGCTGCTTTCGATATGCATAACATATCACAATTTTTTACTATCTTTGCTCTTCTCTATGAATATTTTAGATTATATATATATATATATATATACGCACACATAATGAGTTCATGGAATTTGTCAACAGTGAACACAGTTTGGGAATCATTGCTCACTAAATTGGACAGCTTGCGCGTGATCTCGGTAGCTGCTCGTGCTCGATCTTGTCCGGGTAAATTCTGAGACAGAGATAGAGGGCTCAAATATTCTGAGTGTCTGTTGACGTCTCTTACCAACTACAATGGGTAAGTTTGTTTTCTATTTTTTTTTCCAGTTCTAACATCGTCAATTTCTTCTAAAACTGTTTCCATCGTACTTTTTTTTTCTGTAACTGACGATTTTTAAAAATTCATGTTGTATTTCGTTCTATATCTCCATTTCTCTTCATAGCTAATGCCTTCTTTCTGTCTTTTCGTGAAATTTCTGCCTTTTTAGCTAACTCTTTCTGGTGTTTGCACTGTCTCTTCATTAATTATGTTTCTATTGTTTATAATATCTCGTTTTTATTTCATTCACTAGTCTGTTTTCAATATCATTTTTGATTATCGTTTCATTTCCGCGTAATTGAATATAATCCACACCTGATTTGCTTGGGCCTCAAGGGAGGAGCACAGAATAGCGACAATGTTGCCAGTCAAGCATATCGTAAGTATGTACCAGGGCTCATGTTGTGGAAACGTTGATGAATGGCTTTATCTCAACTAAAGTAGTGCCTATTTGGGGGAAGAAGGAATTAAATGTGGAATTTACTGTCTGATCACATAGACGGTCAAGGTCATAGAGATGTCATGATTACGTCAAATATATTAGCACGAAAGGCGCAGACAGGGTGAAGAAACTGTAAACAGTGACATGACGCATTTGGTTCTTTGGACTATGTCCTGCTAACATGAGGAGCAGTGAGAAAAATCGCGGAAGAAGAAGAAGACTATATGCGCGGCACAGCGCAGTCACATAGTAGCTACTTCTGACCCCCCCCCCTAGCTACATCTTATTGACAAACTCACTCTTCTACAGAACACTCGAGGATAGCATTTTGTATATGGGATTAAGTGGGAAGAGTGGGATTGGCATGGAGTTATGTGATATGAGTGGTACTAGTTTGGAGTTAGGTCACTGAGTGGTACTTTCTACAGGCAGGCAACATGTCGCTTTATGAGAAGGACAAGTACATATTTTAAAAGCCGAATATAATGAAGTGAATAATGTTGAGCCAGTTTACATAATTCATTCTCTGCCTGTACCCACAATACAGATTACAATACAGATTACAATACAGATTACAAGCAAACAGATGACAGAAATGTCTTGGTTTCTTGGTAGCTGCCCAGAGGTTCGTGGGCTCATGGCCTTTGACACAGTTGGTAGCTGCCCAGAGGTTCGTGGGCTCATGGCCTTTGACACAGTTGGTAGCTGCCCAGAGGTTCGTGGGCTCATGGCCTTTGACACAGTTGGTAGCTGCCCAGAGGTTCGTGGGCTCATGGCCTTTGACACAGTTGGTAGCTGCCCAGAGGTTCGTGGGCTCATGGCCTTTGACACAGTTGGTAGCTGCCCAGAGGTTCGTGGGCTCATGGCCTTTGACACAGTTGGTAGCTGCCCAGAGGTTCGTGGGCTCATGGCCTTTGACACAGTTGGTAGCTGCCCAGAGGTTCGTGGGCTCATGGCCTTTGACACAGTTGGTAGCTGCCCAGAGGTTCGTGGGCTCATGGCCTTTGACACAGTTGGTAGCTGCCCAGAGGTTCGTGGGCTCATGGCCTTTGACACAGTTGGTAGCTGCCCAGAGGTTCGTGGGCTCATGGCCTTTGACACAGTTGGTAGCTGCCCAGAGGTTCGTGGGCTCATGGCCTTTGACACAGTTGGTAGCTGCCCAGAGGTTCGTGGGCTCATGGCCTTTGACACAGTTGGTAGCTGCCCAGAGGTTCGTGGGCTCATTGCCTTTGACACAGTTGGTAGCTGCCCAGAGGTTCGTGGGCTCATGGCCTTTGACACAGTTGGTAGCTGCCCAGAGGTTCGTGGGCTCATGGCCTTTGACACAGTTGGTAGCTGCCCAGAGGTTCGTGGGCTCATGGCCTTTGACACAGTTGGTAGCTGCCCAGAGGTTCGTGGGCTCATGGCCTTTGACACAGTTGGTAGCTGCCCAGAGGATCGTGGGCTCATGGCCTTTGACACAGTTGGTAGCTGCCCAGAGGTTCGTGGGCTCATGGCCTTTGACACAGTTGGTAGCTGCCCAGAGGTTCGTGGGCTCATGGCCTTTGACACAGTTGGTAGCTGCCCAGAGGTTCGTGGGCTCATGGCCTTTGACACAGTTGGTATCTGCCCAGAGGTTCGTGGGCTCATGGCCTTTGACACAGTTGGTAGCTGCCCAGAGGTTCGTGGGCTCATGGCCTTTGACACAGTTGGTAGCTGCCCAGAGGTTCGTGGGCTCATGGCCTTTGACACAGTTGGTAGCTGCCCAGAGGTTCGTGGGCTCATGGCCTTTGACACAGTTGGTAGCTGCCCAGAGGTTCGTGGGCTCATGGCCTTTGACACAGTTGGTAGCTGCCCAGAGGTTCGTGGGCTCATGGCCTTTGACACAGTTGGTAGCTGCCCAGAGGTTCGTGGGCTCATGGCCTTTGACACAGTTGGTAGCTGCCCAGAGGTTCGTGGGCTCATGGCCTTTGACACAGTTGGTAGCTGCCCAGAGGTTCGTGGGCTCATGGCCTTTGACACAGTTGGTAGCTGCCCAGAGGTTCGTGGGCTCATGGCCTTTGACACAGTTGGTAGCTGCCCAGAGGTTCGTGGGCTCATGGCCTTTGACACAGTTGGTAGCTGCCCAGAGGTTCGTGGGCTCATGGCCTTTGACACAGTTGGTAGCTGCCCAGAGGTTCGTGGGCTCATGGCCTTTGACACAGTTGGTAGCTGCCCAGAGGTTCGTGGGCTCATGGCCTTTGACACAGTTGGTAGCTGCCCAGAGGTTCGTGGGCTCATGGCCTTTGACACAGTTGGTAGCTGCCCAGAGGTTCGTGGGCTCATGGCCTTTGACACAGTTGGTAGCTGCCCAGAGGTTCGTGGGCTCATGGCCTTTGACACAGTTGGTAGCTGCCCAGAGGTTCGTGGGCTCATGGCCTTTGACACAGTTGGTAGCTGCCCAGAGGTTCGTGGGCTCATGGCCTTTGACACAGTTGGTAGCTGCCCAGAGGTTCGTGGGCTCATGGCCTTTGACACAGTTGGTAGCTGCCCAGAGGTTCGTGGGCTCATGGCCTTTGACACAGTTGGTAGCTGCCCAGAGGTTCGTGGGCTCATGGCCTTTGACACAGTTGGTAGCTGCCCAGAGGTTCGTGGGCTCATGGCCTTTGACACAGTTGGTAGCTGCCCAGAGGTTCGTGGGCTCATGGCCTTTGACACAGTTGGTAGCTGCCCAGAGGTTCGTGGGCTCATGGCCTTTGACACAGTTGGTAGCTGCCCAGAGGTTCGTGGGCTCATGGCCTTTGACACAGTTGGTAGCTGCCCAGAGGTTCGTGGGCTCATGGCCTTTGACACAGTTGGTAGCTGCCCAGAGGTTCGTGGGCTCATGGCCTTTGACACAGTTGGTAGCTGCCCAGAGGTTCGTGGGCTCATGGCCTTTGACACAGTTGGTAGCTGCCCAGAGGTTCGTGGGCTCATGGCCTTTGACACAGTTGGTAGCTGCCCAGAGGTTCGTGGGCTCATGGCCTTTGACACAGTTGGTAGCTGCCCAGAGGTTCGTGGGCTCATGGCCTTTGACACAGTTGGTAGCTGCCCAGAGGTTCGTGGGCTCATGGCCTTTGACACAGTTGGTAGCTGCCCAGAGGTTCGTGGGCTCATGGCCTTTGACACAGTTGGTAGCTGCCCAGAGGTTCGTGGGCTCATGGCCTTTGACACAGTTGGTAGCTGCCCAGAGGTTCGTGGGCTCATGGCCTTTGACACAGTTGGTAGCTGCCCAGAGGTTCGTGGGCTCATGGCCTTTGACACAGTTGGTAGCTGCCCAGAGGTTCGTGGGCTCATGGCCTTTGACACAGTTGGTAGCTGCCCAGAGGTTCGTGGGCTCATGGCCTTTGACACAGTTGGTAGCTGCCCAGAGGTTCGTGGGCTCATGGCCTTTGACACAGTTGGTAGCTGCCCAGAGGTTCGTGGGCTCATGGCCTTTGACACAGTTGGTAGCTGCCCAGAGGATCATGGGCAGTCGTAACCGCAGTCGTAACCTTCGATAACAGTTACCATGTTGTTCCGACAGGCCGACTTTTTGCTTGAACTAGTTACAGGCACGGCGTGGGTGGGCGAAACAACAAAGAAACCTGTCGCAAGGGCCAGAGTTGTGCTCTGATGTCGACGTCTGTTTCGGCAGTATTAGACTCGACACACCATCGAGTCGAATGGCTGCTGGAACAGAGGTCGGAGCACTTATGGGAATGCCCCACGTGCTGTGAGGCCAGTTTCTAATCAAGAATTAAGAATCAAGGTTCATGGGCTCATGGCCTTTGACACAGTTGGTAGCTGTCCAGAGGTTCGTATACTCATGACATTTGTCATAGTTGGTAGCTATCAAGAGGTCAGTAGGCTTATCTCCTTTGAGACAGTACGATTGTGTGATTCATGCATGTGTCTGTGAGATATTGTTATTTGTGTGATATGGTATTGTATTCATCTGACATCGGAGGGAGAAGCATGTTCTTATAATCCAGCGCTGGATATTTTAAAAATGTGGTGGTCAATAGGTTAATCAGGATGATCGCACTTTGTTACCACGGAGTGTGTTGTAGTTGTATTCTGTTCAGCTGATTGTTAAGCTGTAGATTCTGTCTGCGAAGTCAGAAGATCTGGTCCATCTTTCCCATGAAGATGATGCTGTCATTTGGGATTTGGGCAAGTCATATATTTATAGATTTCTCTGCCAGTGTTTTTATTTTTACCCGTTTTTCTCAGCCAAGTCTTGTCACAGATTTCAACATCGTTTTAAGTGTGTACATGGTTGTTAGTGTGTATAGCTATTCTTGTCTTGCTCCCTTTTTGCTAGTCTGTCCGTCTTGCTATTGACAGGTGACAGAAACATGTGGAACTAAGTCGTACGCTGATTATATTTTGGTGCATATGCAGGGCAGAAATTGAGTGTGCGTTAAGTAACGGTAATTTAATCTAGACAGCATAGAGGATTGGGTGCAACAGTTAAGGCTGTTGTGTTGCTCCATTCAGGGCATATATACTCTACTAGGGGCTTCAGTGTTTTGGTGGTTGTCACAACGAAAAAACTGGGGAATGAGAGACAACGAAGCTTTTTAGTGAGTACAGAATTGTGTTAGAGATCGTATGGGGACAACACTTAATGTGACTATGTGCTTTCTGAGAGAGAGACAACACTTAATGTGACTATGTGCTTTCTGAGAGAGAGAGACAACACTTAATGTGACTATGTGCTTTCTGAGAGAGAGAGACAACACTTAATGTGACTATGTGCTTTCTGAGAGAGAGAGACAACACTTAATGTGACTATGTGCTTTCTGAGAGAGAGAGACAACACTTAATGTGACTATGTGCTTTCTGAGAGAGAGAGACAACACTTAATGTGACTATGTGCTTTCTGAGAGAGAGAGACAACACTTAATGTGACTATGTGCTTTCTGAGAGAGAGAGACAACACTTAATGTGACTATGTGCTTTCTGAGAGAGAGAGACAACACTTAATGTGACTATGTGCTTTCTGAGAGAGAGAGACAACACTTAATGTGACTATGTGCTTTCTGAGAGAGAGACAACACTTAATGTGACTATGTGCTTTCTGAGAGAGAGAGAGAGAGAGAGACAACACTTAATGTGACTATGTGCTGTCTGAGAGAGAGACAACACTTAATGTGACTATGTGCTTTCTGAGAGAGAGACAACACTTAATGTGACTATGTGCTTTCTGAGAGAGAGAGACAACACTTAATGTGACTATGTGCTTTCTGAGAGAGAGAGACAACACTTAATGTGACTATGTGCTTTCTGAGAGAGAGAGACAACACTTAATGTGACTATGTGCTTTCTGAGAGAGAGAGAGAGAGACAACACTTAATGTGACTATGTGCTTTCTGAGAGAGAGAGACAACACTTAATGTGACTATGTGCTTTCTGAGAGAGAGAGAACGGACTATTTTATCGAATATTCACACACCACCAGCTCTCAACATTTGCTTCAGCCGTTGATATCTTTCGTAGCAAATTTCCTTCCTTCACCCCCCCCCCCAAAAAAAAATAAATAAATAGTAGTGAACGAAGCGGTGTTTACATGTGCTTACTTGAAGCTGCAGGATTGCCCTCCTTTAATCATATAATCCTGCCGATGTTGGATTCTAATCGCATGGTTTCAATCTGAATAACCTGGCAGGCAAATCTACATGTTGATGGATGCATCTATGATACATACATATTGTCAATTAGAAACAAAATCCCCGTGTAAATAGATACGGTGGAATATCAGAAGTTGCTATGAAACACAGGACAGATGGATTTATTGGAGTCTTTGTTGTCTTCTCTGAATTTCATACTGTGATCAATAAATTAAGAACAATTCTCAAATTAAGAACAATGATCAAATTAAGAACAAATCTCAAATTAAGAACAATTCTCAAATTAAGAACAATTCTCACATTAAGAACAATTATCAAATTAAGAACAATTCTCAAACTAAGAACAATTCTCACATTAAGAACAATTCTCAAATTAAGAACAATTCTAAAATTAAGAACAATTCTCGAAATATTTTGTTTTTGTTTGCTGCCATCATAAAATCATTAACAAACTTGGCTTATTTTGAATGCTTATTTACAGAAGACACACAACATGATCCTTGGGAGCATTTCCTCAAGTCTTACAAAGTTCACCAAGAAAGCTACGACCTCACAAATGCTTTAGCTGCTCACTCAGTTAAATCTTTCAGTCATTACACTTTAGAAGAAGCTAGACAAGTGTTTCCACCGATTCTTGCAGTAGCAGGGGGAGAAATTGACTTTGACGGTCAGGTTGAAGAAGTCTTGATTCCATCCCGTTCTGTGGAAGGTGGCATCCCTGCGTCTATTTACAAACCCAGAAAACTTGCAGCATCTCCAGCCATTTTTGTTTACTTTCATGGAGGCGGGTTGGTTATACTGAACCGGAAATGCTTTGAGACATTTTTGAAGACTATCGCAAGGGATGCCGGTTGTATTGTTGTCAACGTCGAATACAGACTGTTCCCGCACGACGACAGTTACGCACCATTTGATGACGCTGTGGTTGCCACAAAATGGGTGCGAGAGAACAAGGAAAAAGTCGGTGGTTCTTCCACTAGTAAAATCGGTGTAGGCGGAGACAGTTCTGGAGGTCAGCTTGCTGCTAGTGTAACCAATGACCTCCTTGGACTAGACTTTCAGGTTTTGATCTATCCACATGTAGACGCATCAATCAGTCAACCATCCGTGACGGTAGGTGTGTCAACTATTGAATAAATCATGTAAAAATCAGTCACTTAATCTATTCAATGATTAATCAAGATATCATTAATCACACATTACAATTATAACAGTAACAATTACAGGTACCAGCGCGAACAATCATACATATTTATTTACTCGTTAATAAATTAAAATGGATTCAATTTTCATAAACATTATTACACATCTGGGTACATTACAGGGAGATGTATCCACATTTTTAACGAAACAAACCATGCATTATTTACCGAAACGAAATTTTAGCTAAAGCCGCATAAACCTCGGCATCCAACGATCTGGATGACCCGGGTATCCAGTGCTTTGCGCTCTTTCGATTCATCATCAACAGAAGTTGCGACCTTTTAATATCCGAGTCAAGATAGTAATATGAAATTACGCATATTGTTAGATAGTAGGTATGTGGACACATCTCCCCGTAATGAACATACAGCTGCGATTACAAAAATGTATACACTTGTACGGAAAATTATCTATATATCCATCAATATGCATATCTATATATCCATCAATACATGTATTCATACAACTGTCAATACACCTATCCATGCATCCATCAATATACATATCCATGTATCGTTATACATACCAAACCCGTAGATTTTTGGTTTGTTGTGAAGAAATAATATTTAGTTATGCGTGATACCAAGGTTGCTGGTGCGCGTCTAGGCCTGGTATGTCCAACTTCAGCACCAGTGCTTGCTTGGACAAGACTGTGGTCCTGCTTGGTGTCAGGATGGCCAGATCAATTTTAGTTTCCTGCCCCATTTTCACTTCAAGGAGATGGCCTGGATGGGGTAAGCCAGCAGATAAGGTGAGGAGAAGTTTTGTGGTTCAAACCCTTCCTCCTTCTAGTCTTAGGAAATTAGAAAATGAAATTTTAGTACTAGGAACTTTGTCAAAAAGTGGATAACAAATTAACGATGTTTTCACAAAAAGATCATCCAATTAACGATGTTTCACAAAAAGGATCATCCAATTAACGATGTTTCACAAAAAGGATCATCCAATTAACGATGTTTCACAAAATGTATCATCCAGTTAACGATGTTCCACAACAAGGATCATCCAATTGCAAATGAAGAACTAAATGGAATTGTGCAGGAAATCGGACGATGACCTTTTCAGATAAAATCAGCTTCCTTTCTGAAAACGTACCGGTATCTATTCCGCTAACACACACATTATGTCAACTATCACACAAGCCATAAACACAGCCCAGCATACATGCATATATATACACACACACTTGCAATCTAACAATAAGTAGATAATACACACTATCATACAGAGCCTACTCTAGAGGGGGGGGGGGGTTGCAGACTTAATATACCAGTAGCTTGACCCACTCATTGATACGCCCTTTTCATTGGCGTACAAAATTTAGGCAAAGTTAACCAATGAAAATCTCCTATCAGTCGTGTTAGCAAAGATGACTGACGCAGTGAAGGGGCTGTTAAAAAATTACGTTAACAATTTGGGGGTGTTGGGGGGGGGGGTGAAAAAGTGTGCCATTTGGTGACAAAGACATGGGGGGGGGTGGGTTGACTAAAGTTGACGTCAACAATACGATTTTGTACACAAAAATTAAATTGAATGAATTTGAAGATAAAAAAAACTAAAAAACTGAAAAATTATGTATATTTCGCACATTTTCTGCTAATAGCGATTTCTCAATGAGAGGGGGTAAATTTTTTAGTAGGGCATGGGGTGTTGCTGAATCCGTAACAAGTTGTTGACAAGAGCGGGGGGTGGGGGTGATATCCAAACAACTGCTGACGTATTTCGTGGGTCCCTAAAATGCCCTATTTCTGGAGCAGGCTCTATCTGTTGCAGACTGTTGTCACTATATTCTATTAATATGTCTTAACATATCAGGAGTTTGCCAATGTTCCAATGCTGAGCAAATCAGATCTTGATTGGTTTGTCAAATACATGACCAAATCGACGCCAGATTACCTAACCAGTCCCAGATTCAACCCAATGGTCAGAACAAACACAGAGTTGTCTCCGCCAGCTTTGATACTGGTAGCACAAATGGACACAATTAGGTAATCTTTTGATTGTTTTTCGGTACTATGATCGCAGTGCAACCCACTCTGCGCCAATTAGTGACTACCTGTGTAATTATTTCCCTTACCTATGTTTATCAGCTTTTTTAAAATCAATTATTCATTTAAATATAATTATATTTAGGTTTAGGGTTAGGGTTAGTTATATAAAACATAACTAACCCTAACACATAAACCTAAGAAATGAATATTTTAATTAATTATTGATTATTTATTGATATAATATTGACTTCCATTAACCACAAAATACGTTGTTATGTACTAATGGGAAGCAAGAATGAAAACGGGGTTGGACTGAGATCACAGTACCTGTTTTTCGATCAAGTATAGGTATGTGATTGATTTTATTTCATTTTTGTGTATGTGTGACTGTTTGTATATCATTTGTGAGTACGTGTGATCGTGTATCATTTGTATGTGCGATTGTTTGTCTGCCAATAGTGTGTGTGTGTGTGTGTGTGTGTGTGTGTGTCATCGTTTGTGTATCATTTGTGTGATTGCTTGTGTAACATAAATGAACACGTCTGATTGTTTTTTGTATTATCTGTGAGTTTGTATTGAAGAAAATTCTATTGTGTATAATTGCTAGTGTGTTTATATGTGTATTTACTAGTTTGTTTGTTTCTATCTCCAAGATTTATGAGCAATAGACATCGAATACTCTTTTGTGAAAATGATGATGAGGTTAGGGTGATAGCTAAAAGTGAAAACACTATATTACATCAGTGATTCTCAAACATTTTTGGACAGTGGTCACCTTTTGGGACCTTTTCATTTCGTGGTCATGTGATACCTAATAAAAATAGTAATTAACTTTCTCTTATGTCAATTAAATTCACAGGAAAATACACACATGATATTTAATTGTGAAAACAGATATTTAATTTTTTGACAACATATATTTCCCTTTCGTAAAAACATATATTTACTTTTCATCTTCCTTTTCTTCTCCAGGGATAGCGGCCTGGTCTACGCCGAGAAGCTCAAAGCTACCGGTGTCAATGTGAAGGTCGTCGTAATTGAAGGCGTACCGCACTGTTTCATTGGAATGTGCGCTATCTTTAAGACCAAGTGTAAAGAAGCTTATGAGCATATTGTCAATTTTATCCAAGAATTCCAGTGAATGATGGTCCGTGAAGTTTTCTAGATTTCAGTGAACGATGGTTCGTGAAGCTTTCTAGATTTATATATGCAAAATATGGTACACCGTCATTTCCGTAGATAAGGGGGTGAGGCAGTTTGGGGTTTTCACCCTCTACCACCCAATAAAATTGGAACATGCCTTTCAGTAATAGACAAATTGGTCAATAGGCGAGCCAAAAGCCACAAAAAACCCATCCTTAGCGATTTTTCACAAAATGATTCTCACATTTGTCAATATGCCGATTCGACACACGAAAATGCAGGAATGACCTTTTTTAAAAATTCCATGCACCCCCTCCCCCCTCCTCCTTTTGACTTGATTATAACATATGTACGGCTCTGTCAGTGGAACTTTCTAGAATTATCCATGGAACAATGGTACATGATCTTTCCAGATTTATCTATGGATATATGTGCAGTGAATTATCCATGATCTGAAATTATCCATGGATACCCGTATATTGCATAATGATTTCTACACGCATTCATTGGCGTGTGTATTATATATGGACAGAGTGCAGTACCAAGACAAGAGATACAAGATGTTAGAGGTTCATTGCAAGCAACCTTCCATGCGGTGACGTCATATTTTGAATGAATGAGCTTCAGGTATTCGCTAGGGTTGCACAAACTGTTTTTGTTACATAGTGTAGACCGTGCACACACATACACACACATACATTTGTTTTAGTTATATAATGTAGATTGTATACACACACACACATAATCACATACACACACATATACACTTGTTTTAGTTATATAATGTAGATTGTACACACACAATCATGGGTCCCAGTTTGAGAACAGTGGCTGCCCATAAACTATGTTAACAGTTATTTGTCAATTTTTTACCGCCTTCTTCTGTCAACGACTGTCAAGAATCTAGCCAATTCTTCTGTCAACGACTGTCAAGAATCTAGCCGCTTTTTCTGTCAACGACTGTCAATAATCCAGCCGTTTCCTTGTCAACTAATCAAGAATCTCGCACTTCCAGAAATATCCATATTATATTTTCCAACAAATAATTTTGTATCCACATTATATTCTCCAACAAATAATTTCTTATCTGTTCTAATTTCTTATCCAAACAATTTTTTTAATCTATATTATATTTTTATAACAGAATATCTTATACAGATTATATTTTCCAACAAAGAATATCGATCTGCAATTTAAAAAAAAATCAAAGTTAAAGTTATATAACAATTTTAAAAAAAATCAAAGTTAAAGTTATATAACAATTTACAAAAAATTTAGATTATGTTTTTGCTCGCACAATTTCATATCTACATTTGAATTTCCTACATACTTTTGTATCTAGAGTATAACTTCCTTACTCATTTCTTGTTACATTAATAAACTATTACTTATTACTCATTTGGTTTGTTACTTATTTATTATTTTTGATATTAATCTTCTCTGAAATAACCAAACTCGATTCACGTCAGCGACGTCAGTGAAGAATTCCTGCTTGCGTAAAGTGACTTTGATTTTTGTGCCGGGACACGCGGGAGTCCAAGGTAATGAGAGAGCAGATAGGTTGGCCGCACACACTGCTACTATGGTTGTTGGTGGAGCGATGGATCGAGCAGACTAATACGACGTCTAAATACGACCCATAAATGAGTACATCTGTATAATCAGTATGACTGATGGCGGTGGTGCTGTAGTATGTACAGAAATTAGATAAACACGTTTGATATTTCAGTTGTTGCTTTATTTGAGTTATTTCCCTTCTCATGTCGCGAAAATGTGTGTATATTTCTATAAGATATCATATAGATATACACCAAATAAATGATAACTTCAGATATAAAGTAGAAAGATGTCATACTGACAAGCACATTCGATGAAAGTAAATAAATTGTCATCAACTTCAGATTCAAGCTCATTCCAAGTAAACGAAAGAAGAACAATAAGACATTTTCTTTCAGTTTATTTCTGTTAATTTAATGTATATTTAAATATACAATCAAAACAAATAAACAAATTGTTTACCAAGAAATCAAATCCGTGTAGGTAAATACATGATATACTGACAAGTTGAATCTACGAAGGTTAATAAATGACCAGGTATATAAGAACAGGTACAGAGAAAAGAGTAAATAAATTATATTATGTATATGGCCATTTCTGTCTTGACAGACTGTCTGAAGTATGCCGGAGTTGAGCTGGAGTTGAGGTAGTACGTGCAGGACAGGACTTCTTTTGATTGAATCTGTTGTGCTGACCTATGAGAGGTTTGCTCGACCACAGAAGTCGCACGGTAATGTCACCTCGCTGTGTTATTACTCCTTACGTCCCCGTCTTCATTCTTATGCTATACTCGTTATTGAATTATCAAATCTCCTAGCACCATTATGCAGGCTAGATCTCCATGCCTGTGCCAATATTACGTCAGAATTTCACAGTTCTCCTGGCGTGATGATAAGATAAAGTCATTAGAGACATACTTATATCGCAGCTGTGGTTGCCTCTATTTCTTGCATAATGTCTTAGCTACAACGACAGCACAAGATAAACATAAACTTGTGATAGCTGAAATAGCATGCTTGCGCAGAATCCTAGGAATATCGCTAAGAGACAGAGTGAGAAATGAAGACATTAGACAAAGAACCGGTACCACTCCAATCTTGGAATATATTAAAAGACAACAGATAAAATGGTTTGCATAAATCAGCAGACTACCACCAGACAGCATACAACAGCAAGCTATGCTACACAGATACAGTGAAGGCAGACCTAGAGACCGACCATGAAAACAATGGACCACCGAAATAAAAGAGGCGACAAATCCCACAATATACTCAGCACACTTGAGGGCCATCTCCAGACAACTCTTCTACCCCTGACGCTGAAAGGCAACAAAAGGTTTTAGCGAATAGATAGAATAGATAGAATGTTAGAGCCTTCTATAAAGAAGTTATTTTAGGATGCCGCTGCTGTCAACTCTGTGAGTGTGACCAAGCCACTTGAGTCTTGCGTGTCCAATTTCTCAGAATTTTTGCAACTTTGTCCATTTTGAGGACTTCGGTATTTACAATTTTGTTGTGCTAATTGTTGATCGAAATTTTACGCTGACAGTGTAAATGGAAGATTTTCAGCCTTTGTTCTTGCCCCGAGTAAGGTGTCCATGTTTCAGATCCGTCGAGAAGAACATCGAGGATGCATGTTTGTTATACCAGGAGTTTTTGTTGTTGTCAACTTTGTATTGCTCTATGCTCTGTTGTATTGCTCTATGCTCTGTTGTATTGCTATATTCTCTGTTGTATTGCTATATTCTCTGTTGTATTGCTCTATGCTCTGTTGTATTGATATATGCTCTGTTCCAAAGTTTACCGAACGTGGTGGTTGTAGTCCTACTCGGGCGCTTATTTCTTCGTTCAGTGATAGTGTTTCTGTTGTATTGGAACCCATGCTACAGTTTTCTTAATATTATGAAGAAAAAAACAACAGTGAGTACAAATTCAATAAACTACGAACTAGAATATAAAATCGATAAACGTAAATAGTAAGTTAATACTTTAATCTGTGAATTTTGAATGCAAGCGTTGGAAAAAAAATGTGATTTCACAGTTCAAATTTCTGAGATATTATTTGTTGTGCAATGTCCTTAAACGATGTAAATCAAACGATAAATTAAGAGAGGAGACAAAACAAGAATATGTGACGAACATCATCAGAAAACACCGCTGGACATACATCGGCCACATACTTAGAATGAAGGAAGACAGAATTCCACGACAAGTCTTCATGTGGACACCAGACGGGGGAAAAACAGGGAAGACCAAAAAACAACGCTCAGAAGAACATTTATGAATGAACTAAAATCAACAGGCATAAATGCACAAGACCTGCAATCCTTGGCAACTGACTGACAGGCACGGAAAACTATGACAACCGCCCTATGTGTCAAACTTGGCAAAAGAGGAACTGACACTGACTAACTGATGTCCTTACTGTTTCTCTTTCATATCATCAATCAGATGTTTCGTTCTCAAAGAAAGTTATAGAAGAATAAGGGACTTGTATCAGATGTGCTATCGGTGATGTAACAGTTGTGATGGTAAACAGTATATAAAATAAAACTGCAATAAAACTATACGCAAGTTGGACAAAATGACAGCGAAAAAATATAGTTTTACAGATTTATAATTCGTTCGTGGTTAAGAATGTGCATCATTGCACTACGGGAGTACCCATTAGTGCTCAGTCTCCCCAAGCAGATAACGAAGGGTACGCAAACTGACTGTTCCCGTAGCTTGTAAGTTGACCACGCTCCTCATTCTAACAATCAGGCGTCCAACTCTACCAATTCCACATTTAATACCGAGTTCCTCTAATCACGAGAATTGATAAACCATATTTTTGTACCAACTCTGTGTTACCAATGTCAAACATCGCACTTGATAAACAATATTTTTGTACCAACTCTGTGTTACCAATGTCAAAAATCGCACTTGATAAAAACACATGCAAAACAGCTCACAGCGTGTGAAATGAGATGTTTGAGGACAGCTGTATACTTCACCAGAAGAGAAATGAAGATATCGAGAAATAAATAAAGACCATCTCCGGTCACGACTACACCAAGAGACAGCAAATAAAGTGGTTTGGCCACAACATGAGAATGACATCAATGCAACCAGTTCTTCATGGATGACGTCACTAACATGTTTCTCCCTCCAGGGTTAGATAAATGCAACACATTATATGGAACAAAACAACAACTCACAAAAACATGCATATTTCACACAATTGCATTGGGTCAAAGGCTATGAGCCCTTGGACCGCTGGATCAGCAACTAACAAACCAACCAACCACGAGACTGATAAATCAACATCGATTTGCAACTGTCAGCCGCTAAACTCTGATGGATTTATTAAGACCAGGATCGGAGTATCTAAGGACTTGTCCTATGTGCGCTATGATAACCAGCAGTCATGACTCATAACTCGATTAATGGTGGTCATTTTACTGGAGTTTGAGCAAGGCTATTCAATTTCATTAACACAAACAATAACACGAGTGGCATCATATTTGTATCTATGGATGCTTCTAGAAAACACAATGAACAAATCTTCACTGAAACTCTAGAAAACACAATGAACAAATCTTCACTGAAACTCTAGAAAACACAATGAACAAATCTTCACTGAAACTCTAGAAAACTCAATGAACAAATCTTCACTGAAACTCTTTGACAAATTGCACAATATATCCGTAGGCTTCTTTACATTTGGTCTTAAAAATATCACATAAACTGATGAAACAGTGAGGTACGCCTTCGATGACCACTACCTTAGTCTTGACTCCAGCAGCTTTCAGTTTCTCAGCGTACGCCAACCCGCAATCTCTGCGGAAATAATGAGCAGAAATTAAAATAGAGCAGAACCATTAACTCGTAGTGGACCACACGACAACATATTTGCTCTTCCTGTATTTCTCTCAAGACCAGGCAGCAATCTATTTGTCGTTTCGGCCACGTTAAGAGTTAATAAATTCTCATAGGAAGGTGGACTTTAAATAAACTGTAAGTGTCCGTTCCATCCTGTTTCTTAAAAAACATCAATTCTCATGCATTTCCTAGCATACCTTCCTTTGTTACAATAATCATGCATTTCGTAGCAAATCTTCCTTTGTTACACTAATCATTAATTTCCTAGTAAACCTTCCTTTGTTACACTAATCATGCCGTGTTCTGCTGATAGGTAGATGCACCTTCCACTCATCGTGTGGTCGTTTGTTGTTAAAAGCGTTTTGTCAAAACGTCGATTGTGTGTGTCCTCTGTATAGCTTAAGTAAATCGTAAAACCTCCTTATTCTGTGTTTTCAAGTTATGCCTGATAAAAGAACTAGTGGTTGGCGTTGCCCTGAAACTTTGCATTATTGCTCCCTGGGAAACTCTGCGTTATTGCTCCCTGGTTAACTCTGCGTTATTGGTCCCTGGGAAACTCTGTGTTATGGCTCCCTGGGAAACTCTGTGTTATGGCTCCCTGGGAAACTCTGCGTTATCGCTCCCTGGGAAACTCTGCGTTATCGCTCCCTGGGAAACTCTGTGTTATCGCTCCCTGGGAAACTTTGCGTTATCGCTTCCTGTGAAACTTTACGTTATCGCTCCCTGGGAAACTTTGCGTTATCGCTCCCTGGGAAACACTGCGTTATCGCTCACTGGGAAACACTGTGTTATCGTTCCCTGGGAAAGCTTTAGATTGAGATTTTCATAAACTATAAGTATGATAATTGTGGAGACAATGGACATTGCTTTTTGCGTCGACAATCCATACGCCACTCCGGTCCACCCTAATAAGGTTTGTTGCCGGATTAGTGATGAACGTGTAATTGGTTGTTTGGTTAGTTGTCTGTTGATGCAGCGTGGCATGGGCTCATCCCTTTAGACCCAATGACATCCTGTGATTTATGCATGTGATTTATGCATGTGATTTATGCATGTGATTTATGCATGTGATTTATGCATGTGATTTATGCATGTGATTTATGCATGTGTGTTTGTGAACTATTTCTTTGTTCTATATAAGATGTTTCATTCACCTGGTCATGGAGGTGGAAGCATTTATCTTGTTGAATGAAGTTGTAGATTTGAATTACCTTAGCGTCCATGTGTTGCCGGGGCCCGAAAGAGGAGCAAAGAATAGCAACACTGTTTACCTTCCACGCTCTTCGTAAAAGGCGACTAAGGAGGTTATGGGATGAATTGGCTGTCCCATCCCATATAGGGCCAGAGACCCAGGGCTATGCTGAAGTCGGATGTGTTAGGCCGAAGGGCGCAGATATCGCAGCAATTCTGTAAACCATGACACAACGCATTCCGTTCTCCGGATTACATCCTGCTAATGTGCAGGAGTTTGAGAGCGAACGCATAAGAAGAGGAAGACTACAGACAAAAATACTGGGTTGATGGCAACACACTGAATATGATATGGCACCACTATCTTACCTGCAACTACACATGCCTGTAATAACAAGAGCTCTAAAAACAAGGAAAAAGATTACCTCAAAACGTCCAGTTGTGCTTGTATTATCAGCGCTGGCGGGGATAACTCTGTGTTTGTTCTAATCATCAGATTGAACCGTGGATTGGTCATGTGATCCGGTGTAGATTGCGTCATCATCGGAACAAACCAATCGATATCCTTTTTATTGAGTATTCGAATATTTTCAAATTCCTGAAATAAGTAATCGGGAGAATTTGTGGTAAACGTGTACACAAACACATTTTTCGTTAATTTTATGCATGGATGACTTCCGGTACTGCCGTCCGTTGATGGCGGGTGTGTCTCTAATCAAGTCTGGATAATTCATTCGATCGTTGGATTAATCAACTAACATCGTAAAGTCCAGACCGATTTGTGTTACAGAAGTCAGCTCATTCTAATTCAGCAAGTGGTAGACCAAAGGAAACGCTCAGAAGAACAATACTTAGAGAAAGTAAAACAACCAATATACATACTATTCAAGAACTGCACAGATTAGCTTTGAATAGACATAATTCGAGAGATCTGACCTCTGACCTATGCGCTAACTTAAGCGCAAAAGGAAAATGAATAAATGGAGGGGACTGATTTACTTTCTCATGAACTGTGAATCCATCCATCCATCCATCCATCCATCCATCCATCCATCCATCCATCCATCCATCCACCCAACCACCCACCCACCCACCCGTAGGTTGGATTTGGTTTGTGATTTCGTATTCATAGTATTCAAAGATTATTCAAATATGGTTAAATAACATCTACCTTCAAAGACGGTTGAATACTATCTTAATTCAAAGATGGTTAAATAATACCTACCTCCAAAGATGGTTAAATAACACATACCTCCAAAGATGGTTAAATAACACATACTTTTAATGATGGTTAAATAACACATACCTTTAATGATGGTTGACTAAAAGATGGATCCGTGTGAGGATATACCAGGATCTGAAAGTCCAGCTCAAAGAGTTCATTAGTTACACTTGCAGCAAGGAGTCCGCCACAGCTGTCTCCAGCCACACCGATTTTACTATCGGTACAACCACCAAGAATTTTCTTGTTCTCCCGTACCCATTTTGTAGCTACAACAGCGTCATCAAAGGGGGCATAACTGTCTTTGTGTGGAAACAGTCTATATTCGACGTTAACAACAATACAACCGGCATCCATTGCGATAGTCTTCAAAAATGTCTCATAGCATTTCCGGTCAAATATAATTAAACCGCCTCCATGAAAGTAAACAATAATGGCTGGAGTTGATGCACAGTTTCTGGGTCTGTAGACAGATGCAGGACATCCATCTTTAACATGTGGGGATGGAATAATAATTTCTTCAACCTGGCCATCAAATTCGATTTCACCGGCTCCTGCTTTGAGGATAACACCATACACTTCTCGTGCTTCTTCCAGAGTGTAGTCATAGAAATACTTAACGTTGTTGGCAGCTAGGGCATCTGTCAGTGCGTATGTTTCTTGATGAACTTTGTAAGACTTAATGTAATCTTTCCATTCATCATGTTTTGTGTTCGTATTTTCTGTAAAAAAACACAACAAGCATTACAAATTATGTCATATATAACAGTTCATGTACGGCGCTGTGGTGAAGTGGTATAGAGCGCGTCAGTGACGGCCAAGGATATGCTACCAATTATATCAATTCATGCCAGTTATCACCCGATCTGCAGGAGAAACTGTATGTGAAAAATCTGATTACATCTCCATTAAAAAATGAAAATTTCGAGAAAGTTATGCATTA
The DNA here is from genome assembly GCA_034231615.1 of Meghimatium bilineatum. Lineage (NCBI taxonomy): Eukaryota > Metazoa > Mollusca > Gastropoda > Stylommatophora > Philomycidae > Meghimatium > Meghimatium bilineatum. Next base: position 40,339,268 of record CM067309.1, on the reverse strand, counting down.
TAAAAATCATGTTTTGAAGAAAGGAATAAGAACAATAAAATAAACTGGACCCATAGGATTGATTACCTGCCGTAGGGGTGTGAGATATTACATTTCAGTGGCTCCGTTATATGAGGGCGGTAGCCATCTCTTCTCCATCGCATTATTCACTTCCCGGATTAATCCGGTACTCAATCTAGGCTGGGTGGACCCGGATGCCGTGCGATCTGAGAAACATTTCCACATCAACTGGGGAATGAACCAACGACTATTGCCATGTAGCTATGGTAACTACAATTCCATGTTAATACGATTTTGAAACTATGTGCTAACATTTGACTGATCAGGAGACTGCCGTAAAACTGGACAAGTAACTATTGATAAAAAAAATATGGTGAATAGCAGCTTTCCGGTGAACAAAATACACAGGGTCAACGATTCGACCAAAAGGTCTTTGTCAAGAAAACGACGAACAAGCGCAGAATGACGAGCACAGACTGAATGCAACACTGAGTTATAATACATTATATATAGTATGAAGATGATCATGGCTTCTCAAATTTTTACAAATCACACTGATAAGATTTGTTATAAATGTTAAAACACAAATTTTAATACTTTTGTTTTCAATTTTGCTTTTTATTTGTTTACCTTACTGTACGTTCTCGTCACGTTGTCACATTTCTGTGGCTCTCGCTTCTCTTCGTCCCTATTGTTAATTTCTAGACCTTATATACCGTATATTTTATAACACTTTTGTATTGTTGCAAGCATTACTGTTTGATTTTGTGGTTCCATTTTGTGTTTGTTCATCACTTTGTTGATAAAGACCTTTTGATCGCAACGTCGATTATGTACATTGTTCATCGTAAAACTTGTATTCATTAATATAATAATTCATTGGAAAGGAGTTTAAAAAAACAAAACATATACCCAGTAGCAATGATAACTAAAATCATATATTCACGGCAAGGCAACGTACATCAAAATGGTCTCCTTTTTTACAGCTAAAATCGTAAGTGTAATTCTCAACACTTCCTCTGTGCCGGTTCTCTGAACGTCCTCGTAGACACATCAGCCAAGTCATCATAAAATAAATTTTACATTTTATAGGGATGCATACAAATTGCTAATATATGACTTGAACACTTTTCTGTAGATAAAGAGTTAATAGGAAAATATGTAATAGGGACCGAAAGAACTGTACACATTTCATTTATATTTTGTCTGCTGTTGTTTTTCGATTCCCAAGAATTACGAGCTATTAACTCTTACTTCCTATAGAGATTAACCCCTACTTGCGATAGAGATTAACTTCTACTTTCTATAGAGATTAACCCCTACTTTCTATAGAGATTAACCCCTACTTGCTATAGAGATTAACCCCTACTTTCTATAGAGATTAACCCCTACTTGCTATAGAGATTAACCCCTACTTCCTATAGAGATTAACCCCTACTTTCTATAGAGATTAACCACTACTTTCTATAGAGATTAACCCCTACTTTCTATAGAGATTAACCCCTACTTGCTATAGAGATTAACCCCTACTTTCTATAGAGATTAAACCCTACTTGCTATAGAGATTAACCCCTACTTCCTATAGAGATTAACCCCTACTTTCTATAGAGATTAACCACTACTTTCTATAGAGATTAACCCCTACTTTCTATAGAGATTAACCCCTACTTGCTATAGAGATTAACCCCTACTTTCTATAGAGATTAACCCCTACTTTCTATAGAGATTAACCCCTACTTGCTATAGAGATTAACTTCTACTTCCTATAGAGATTAACCCCTACTTGCTATAGAGATTAACTCCAACTTGCTATAGCTATTAATTCCTACTTGCTATATATTATAGATTAACTCCTTCTTACTATAGAGATTAACTCCTACTTGCTATAGGTATTTGAATAGTTTCTCCGGAGCTTTATGTCTTATTCTGACCACAAACTCACAGAGGTATTCACTGAGATGTCTCCAACTCAGAACACTAACTCACAGAGGTATTCACTGAGATGTCTCCAACTCAGAACACTAACTCACAGAAGTGTGCACTGATAAGAGTACTTCAGAGTACTTGTTTCTCAAATGTACACGTAAATTACAATCTCAATAACAAATGCTCTCAATAACGTATACGTTTGATTGCGGTCTTACATTTCACGGTCCCTATGATTTTAAATAATAACATTTAAACAAATTACAAACAAGTTAAATATGAGAATTATAAAATGCTACATCTATTCTATATTAATGTATAGCTCAGAAAAATTGACACTTAATAAATAATTAGAAGACAGAATTGATGCCTAAGGTGTGGGTATATAGAAGAATAGGGAGAACATCATGGAAAGAGAAGAAAACAAATATAGTGATACTAAAAACACTTAATATGAAGAAAGAACTACTAAGAGAAATAAAGATTAGGAAAATAAAATATTTTGGACACATTAAAAGACATGACTCCTTATTGAAGACCTTTCCTGAGGATAAAGTCAAAGGGAAGCGAGCAAGAGATAGGCAGAGATACAAGTGGGAGAGTAACATTACACGATGGGCAGGTTATAGTCTAGCAGAGTGCACCACCAAGACAAGAGACAGGAGTGATGATTTTATACTTTTTCATTACGCATTAATTGCCACTTGTACATCGACAATTGTCGCTTTTAAACTAATAAAAGACTCCCCTGTCTAGCTTTGATGTGGTTACCACAGGGCAAGAGAAAACGAGGAAGACCAAAAGAAACTTTACGTAGAACTATTACAAGAGAACGTTTCACCGTCGGTATCAGAAACAATGAAGATCTAAAGCAAATTGCAATGAAACGAGAAACATGGAAATCTATGACATCCGCCCTATGTGCCGTCTTTGGCCCTAGAGGAATAACTGACTAACATAGACAATTTGCTTTGATTTATTTCAATATTTTTTAGAATATTGTAATTGAAGGTAATTTAACAATTCGAGAACATTCTATATACGTTATATCTCGTGTGGTATATGTAAATATTATGAGTGCGATAGAAGGTATGACAAAAAATTGTTACAAGAAAAAATTAGGAAAAAATTTAAGTCGTACAAAATGAGAGAAAACAAAAAGAGAGAAGTAAAATAATAAAGAGTGAATAAAAGGGAGTGAATTTTGAAAAGAGGGAATAGAAGAAATGGGTTAATGAATAGTAGAAAGTGAGAGAGAGAAAGCGAGAGAGAGAGAAAAAATGGAAAAAGGTAACTGGATGGAAAAGACAATATGAATAAATGTGAGAGTTATAGTGAAAAAAATGATAAAAATAGTTCAATAAAGAGAATGACAATTTTACACAATATTTGAAAAGATAAACCACACTTACCCATTGTAAGTTATAAGATACGTCTGCAGACAATCGGAATATTTTCGCTCTCCACCTCCTTCTCGGAATTTACCTAAACAAGACCAGACACGAGAGGTTATTCTAGTGATTCAATCTCATTCCTGAACAGTGATTTTCAAACTATGTTGACTTGTTCCAGTCGATGAACCCGTCAATTATTTTAATTGTCAAGTCAAGGCTAGATTATTTTGATCCTCTATGGATAAGACAACCTACTCCATACCGATAACTTCCTTAGCCGCTTCTTACGACATACATAGTAGGTAACAATAGCTAGCTATTCTTTCGGGCACCGATAACGCAAGGGAGGTTGATATATTAATTTATATACATATATTTCGAGGTGATTGGATTGAGGCATCGCGTACGTAAACACGATCCAAATGTTACTGCATGAAAGTTTTGTCCCAAACTTGCTTATAAATAATTTTTTTTTAAATATCAAAATACTAGATTATAAGACTTTAGTATGGGGAAGACAATGTTAGGCATTGTTGATATATAATTTGCACGGAAATTTGCAATGATATACTGTGTACTGCAATGATATCATGTGTACTGCAATGATATACTGTGTCGCACAAAATCGCATAAATGTATTGCCGAAGAATCTTACCCAGGGATCCCATTATGCTAGCTCCGATAAAGCTAGGAGTATTTCCAGCGAAAAACGAAGGCTCTTGATGCTAGTGAAAAACACTACTGGCTTGTGATCCCCATTATGCAACTACTACTGCAATGATCTAACGTGTACTGCAATGATCTACTGTACTGCAATGATCTACTGTACCGCAATGATCTACCGTTTACTGCAATGATCTACTGTACTGCAATGATCTACCGTGTACTGCAATGATCTACCGTGTACTGCAATGATCTACCGTGTACTACTTTTAGCCACAACTAAGATCGCATCATTTTTTAGCGATGTAGATTAGTCGAAAACGTAAAGCGTATTGACTCAAATTATGAGGCGAAGAGATGTCAGCTGAACGGACATGGTTCAAATCTCGTCTCTTGCCTTCTGATTTTTAATGGTGTATTTTTGATATATATTGTCTTGCTCTGTGACGAGAGGTGGATCATATATTGTCTTGCTCTGTGACGAGAGGTGGATCATATATTGTCTTGCTCTGTGACGAGAGGTGGATCATATATTGTCTTGCTCTGTGACGAGAGGTGGATCATATATTGTCTTGCTCTGTGACGAGAGGTGGATCGTATATTGTCTTGCTCTGTGACGAGAGGTGGATCATATATTGTCTTGCTCTGTGACGAGAGGTGGATCATATATTGTCCTGCTCTGTGACGAGAGGTGGATCATATATTGTCCTGCTCTGTGACGAGAGTTGGATCATATATTGTCTTGCTCTGTGACGAGAGGTGGATCATATATTGTCTTGCTCTGTGACGAGAGGTGGATCATATATTGTCTTGCTCTGTGACGAGAGGTGGATCGTATACTGTCTGGCTCTGTGACGAGAGGTGGATCATATATTGTCTTGCTCTGTGACGAGAGGTGGATCATATATTGTCCGACTTTGTGACAAGGTGGATCTTATATTGTCCGGTTCTGTGACGAGGTGGATTAGAAAGCCATGTGATATATATAAATAACTTACCGACACGACGCCAAGCCTATTAATAGACACTGTCATGGAATGAAGAGATTGATTGAATAGTTGGTTGGTTGGTTGGTTGGTTGCTGGTTCAGCGGTCCATGCCTTTTGACCCAATGCCTTTGTGTGATATATGCATGTGTTTGTGATCTGATATGTTGAGGAAGAAAGAGTCTTAATTTCATTCTCCATAAGAATTCAACCACAGAGAAGTCAAAATAGAACTTTGTCAGCAGCACAATGAGGTGAGTTTCCTATTAGCCTGGTAACACATTTGATCCACGCGAAACTCAGAACTAGTTAACTCCAGAAAACAATATTTTGAAGTTAAAATAATGTTCAGTGTTGATTGATGGTAACTGTTGGAGAGAGAAATAATGTTTCCTAGAATAATTGATGGTAAGGGTTGTGAAAGAAATTATATTTCCTAGAATAATTGATGATAAGGGTTGTGAGAGAAGTTATATTTCCTATAATAATTGATGGTAAGGGTTGTGAGAGAAGTTATATTTACTAGAATAATTGATGGTAAGGGTTGTGAGAGAAGTTATATTTCCTAGAATAATTTAATGATGCTTAAATTCATTAAAGACTGATGAATAGACTGAAATCTCTATTCCAGAATTTCATGCTAAATTATGTTTATTGAATATTTCATGTCTGTGTATACATAAGATGGAAATACAACAAAATAGATTTCTAGCAGAATTGCTTTGTCAACGAGTGCTTTTAAAATCTAGCACACATCTGGAAATCAAAACTAATAAGTATATCCCGTGTGTTGTCGGGGCCCGAAAGGGGAGCAAAGAATAGCAGCACTTTTTACCTTCCATGCATGTTGTAAGAGGCGACTAAGGAGGTTAGGAAATGGAGTTTGCTGTCCCATCCCATATAGGGTCAGCGACCCAGAGCCATGCTGAAGTCGGATGGGTCAGGCCCGAAAGGCGCAGATATCGCAGCAATGCTGTAAACCCTGACACAACGCATTCCGTTCTCCGTACTACATCCTGCTAATCTGCAGGAGTTTGAGAACGAACGCAGAAGAAGATGAATAACAAAATTGATTTCTAGCAGAATTGCTTTGATAGCAATTAGGATATAATTAATATATCTTTAATATATATATATATATAATTTTAATATATATAAAATATATAATTAATATATTTAATAGCCAACGAGTGCTTTTAAAATCTAGCACACATCTGGAAATCACAACTAATAAGTATATATATATATATATAACAAACTAGGACTGTTAAACTCCAATGTGATTTTTCTATAAACATAAACAGCTTTTCGTTATTGCATGTTTTCCTGTGAAGGAGTGCAGGGAGGCTCTCTATGGGCTGTGGAAATAAAGGCCGCTCTATAAGCAGACTCACGACATGTACAGGAAGGATTTTGGATTGTAATTCAGAAAGAACAAAAATCCTGTCCGAACCATGGATCTCAAGAGTCTTAGAACGGCGTTCTAACAAACGGCCATGCGCTCCACTAAAAATCTATAAACATATAAACTATAAACATATAAACTATAAACATATAAACATATAAACTATAAACATATAAACATATAAATATATAAACTATAAACATATAAACTATAAATATATAAACTATAAATATATAAACTATAAATATATAAACTATAAACATATAAACTATAAATATATAACTATAAATATATAAACTATAAACATATAAACTATAAACATATAAACTATAAATATATTTCTGCAAAAGTTGAAAAATATCCGAAGCACTGGAGAAGAAATTAAATTGATTTTAAAATAATTGTCTTAGAAAGCTATTAAATATTGGGTGGGAGTAGAATACATCTGTGGGTTGTCGGGCCCGGCAACGCCGCAAAGAACAGCTGTTTAACTTCCATGCATGTTGTAAGACGCGACTATGGGGTTATGGGGTGGAATTGGCTGTTCCATTCCCATATATGGTCAAAGTGAGCTAGAACCAATGCTAAAGTCGGATATGTCAGACCGTAAAACGCAGATATCGCAGCAAAGTGTACTAAACCATGATACAACGTATTCGGCGGACTATATCCTGTTAATCTGCAGGAGTTTGAGAACATGCAATAACGAACATATAGACTAGAATACAAGTTTAATATAAATATTCTGTCACAAGGCAGATCAAGTGGGAGTGTGAGAACCAACAAACGTACTACAAAAATACCGTTCTGTACATCTCACTCACTAATATCCCGTAAACGAAAATAGGTATCGGGATGAAAATGAAAAAAAAAACCCATCAATTTAATTGATGACTTGTAGAATACGATGTGAAGTGCAGGATTTACGTATAGGGTACACAATCTATAGCTTAGGGCCCCGACTTTCTTGCGGGCCCCCCCCCCCCAAAAAAAAAACCCACTTGTCAAAGTGACCGACTGTCATATATTACGTATAAAGGACGTATAAAGACCCTCATATCTCAAATAGCTTAAGGCCTTATCAAGTCTAAATCCGGCCCTGTAAGTGTCCGTCCTTTGAGAAACATCAAATCAATTGATGACATGTAGATTAATTGTCCGTTCTTTGAGAAACATCAATTCAATTGATGACATGTAGATTAATTGTCCGTCCATTTCTTACCATTGAAAATAATATTCAAATGTATAACAAATGTATAACAAATGTATAACAAATGGATAACAAATGTATAACAAATGTATAACAAATGTATAACAAATGTATAACAAATGCAATGTTACTCATATTTTTTTCATAGACCAATGACATACGTAGGAATGATGTGGTCAGCAATAACATTCTAGAAGATTTTGTATCCATTTTCGAGGGCGGTTCCTCCTAACACTTGTCTGCTGTTTACAAATGTAACTAATTGAATTGGAAGATTCCGCCGAAGACGGCTGTGTCGGGCCATTGGCGCAAATAAAACGGCGACACAACGCATTTCCATTCTGTCGACTACATCCTTCTGGAAATCTATCAAGATATCCAATGGGAGTTTGAGAATGAACGCTGAAGAAGAAGAATAATTGGAAGATTAAAAAAAAAAGGAAATATTAGAATTGGAAAATCAAAAATGTAACCAGTTGAATTGAAAAATCAAAAATGTAACCAGTTGAATTGAAAAATCAAAAATGTAACCAGTTGAATTGAAAAATGAAAAATTAACTGGTTGAATTGGAAAATCAAAGATGAATAACGCGACTAGGAACCCAGGTGACAATATATATATATTACGTTTTTATTATTAACTCGTTCTCTGCCCATGTTAAATACTCCACTGCGTAAGCCGTTGAAACATCAACTTAAACACACACGTTGCACTCGTAAGCTGATGGATTCCTCACTTCTTTCGTGATTTGTTAATATATTTCCAAAGATTGAAATATCATTACGGATTTTTAAGGTGTTTGTTCTCAAATTCCCACCTGATTTCTTTCATAACACGACAATGATCCTACTTTATTTCCTGCGGGGTGCAGTCCGGAAAAACGAAGATACCTTGTATTATTGTTTTTTTAATTTGCATCAATGGTCCCACACATGCGATTCGTGTCGGTATATTAATAAAAACCTTTGAGTAACAACTTGAGCCTCACACATCTACATGAAATTGGCATATTTACTTATTAGACACACTTACTCACCTGTCAGGTAACTTCAATAGTAATGAGACAAGAGTGTAGTCAGGAACAAAATGTGCAAGTTATATACCAGGTAACATTAGCAGCCTAGCCATGACTCTCACCGGTAGAAGGCCTACGAACAGAATCAAAACAAACCTTCATGACGATTTTGATTATTTTCGTGAATTTCATTGGTTGCTGTGTATACATTTTTTTTGTCTCCCACCAACGATATGCAGGGAAACGAAAGGCTTATTTTTATTTTTCGAGTAGGTTTTCCAATGGCATTAGTCACGGACCAGCAAACCTCATAACCTCAAAGCTACTTCCTGATCTGTGATCCAAACAAACATAGCTAGGTCAAATAAATTTAACATAAACATTCATTTATTTCAAATAAAGGAGCATTTACAAAGGTGAAACATAGTTCAATGTTCCGCCAGGAGAAAAAATGTGATCTTTCTATATTTCTTAGTCAAGCATGCAGCTTGGTCTGACTAGAAAAGAGGTTTTTCGATGAAGATTCACCTCTCTTCTCTCTTCTTATACACTTTTTATTTAGCTCCCTATTGCACTTTTTCTTTTTCCTTCTGTCATCATGTACCTTTCGGTATTGAGGGGAGAGTGAGTGTACGGTCTTTTGCCCTTCTATTTGCCTCTTCCGCTGTTATATTTCCGAGTATCTCTAATACACTAACACAATCATGTGAAATAGTCTTACTGAACAAATCTCATAAATATGAAAATTCCACACATTTTGATGATGTTCTTTTTTATATTTCTATTAGGGTTAGGGTTAGGGTTAGAGTTAGAGTTAAGGTTAGAGATAGAGTTAGGGTTAGAGTTAGAGTTAGGGTTAGAGTTAGGGTTAGGGTTAAGGTTAGAGTCAGAGTTAGAGTTAGGGTTAAGGTTAGAGTTAGAGTTAGGGTTAGAGTTAGAGTTAGAGTTAGGATTAGAGTTAGGGTTAGGGTTATACACAATTTCCTAGATATCAATAAATATTCAGGAGAATAGTATGTGTTGCGATATTGTGTACGTTTCGCTGCGATATATGCGTTTTTGACTTACTAATCTTCATAATGGATGTTGTTACTCACTGGCGTATACTGGATAAGGATAGAAAATCTCACAAAAATAATCTCAGTCGTCTCCTACAACATGCATGACAATTAGCAGTTGTACTATTATTTGATCTGTTGGACTAGCCAACACTAGGAAATATCGTGTTTGTATAGTTTCTTGTTTGTCTTCTTTCTCTTCGGCGTTCATCCTCAATCTTCTCTCTTGTAGCAGGACAATCTTATAGCAGGACAATCTTATAGCAGGACAGTCATCCTCAATCTTCTCTCTTGTATCAGGACAATCTTATAGAAGGACAATCTTATAGAAGGACAATCTTATAGAAGGACAGTCATCCTCAATCTTCTCTCTTGTATCATGACACTAATTCTCATTCTTCTCTCTTCCAGCAGGAGAGTTGTCCTCAAATTATTCTCTTGTTGCAGGACAGTCATCCTCAAACTCCTCTCTTGTTGCAGGACAGTCATCCTCAAACTCCTCTCTTGTTGCAGGACAGTCCTCCTCAAACTTCTCTCTTGTTGCAGGACAGTCCTCCTCAAACTTCTCTCTTGTAGCAAGGCAGCCTCTCCTGCCATATTTCCAGAGAACGAAAATGCGTTGTGTCGCCGTTTTATTTGTGCCAATTTTCTGACACATCCGTTTTCGGCAGCTGTTGATAGAAAACGAATGACGATGTGTTTTTCCCATTCGATTCCCACATGAGGAACAAATGTCTGGTAGTCTTAACATTCGATTCCCACATGAGGAACAAATGTCTGGTAGTCTTAACATTCGATTCCCACATGAGGAACAAATGTCTGGTAGTCTTAACATTCGATTCCCACATGAGGAACAAATGTCTGGTAGTCTTAACATTCGATTCCCACATGAGGAACAAATGTCTGGTAGTCTTAACATTCGATTCCCACATGAGGAACAAATGTCTGGTAGTCTTAACATTCGATTCCCACATGAGGAACAAATGTCTGGTAGTCTTAACATTCGATTCCCACATGAGGAACAAATGTCTGGTAGTCTTAACATTCGATTCCCACATGAGGAACAAATGTCTGGTAGTCTTAACATTCGATTCCCACATGAGGAACAAATGTCTGGTAGTCTTAACATTCGATTCCCACATGAGGAACAAATGTCTGGTAGTCTTAACATTCGATTCCCACATGAGGAACAAATGTCTGGTAGTCTTAACATTCGATTCCCACATGAGGAACAAATGTCGTCTGGTAGTCTTAACATTCGATTCCCACATGAGGAACAAATGTCTGGTAGTCTTAACATTCGATTCCCACATGAGGAACAAATGTCTGGTAGTCTTAACATTCGATTCCCACATGAGGAACAAATGTCTGGTAGTCTTAACATTCGATTCCCACATGAGGAACAAATGTCTGGTAGTCTTAACATTCGATTCCCACATGAGGAACAAATGTCTGGTAGTCTTAACATTCGATTCCCACATGAGGAACAAATGTCTGGTAGTCTTAACATTAACATGCAAGACAAACCGTCATGGACCGGTATACTTCTAGTAGATAAAGTGGCTATATGGTGAGAATTTCATTCCAATGAAAATATGAAAATTCCACCAACTTCCATCTTTACAGTTATAAACAGGGTTTCCGTCACTTGGACTACATTCTGCTGGAAATCTGGTAGGACCACTGTGCTGGTATAAGGGAGATCTGGTAGGTCTATTGTGCTGGTATAAGGGAGATCTGGTAGGTCTATTGTGCTGGTATAAGGGAGATCTGGTAGGTCTATTGTGCTGGTATAAGGGAGATCTGGTAGGTCTATTGTGCTGGTATAAGGGAGATCTAGTAGGTCTACTGTGCTGGTACAAGGGAGATCTAGTAGGTCTACTGTGCTGGTATAAGGGAGTTTATACCTAACATTCTAGTATACACGCCCCTGTTTATACCTAACATTCTAGTATACACGCCCCTGTTTATACCTAACATTCTAGTATACACGCCCCTGTTTATACCTAACATTCTAGTATACACGCCCCTGTTTATACCTAACATTCTAGTATACACGCCCCTGTTTATACCTAACATTCTAGTATACACGCCCCTGTTTATACCTAACATTCTAGTATACACGCCCCTGTTTATACCTAACATTCTAGTATACACGCCCCTGTTTATGTGTCAATAAAAAGATACGTCACAAAGTAAATTAGATATAATATTTTTCTACTAGATTTATAAAAATTCCACTTGCATGTAATAGATCTATTAACCTAAAAAGAAAAAACAACGTGGCCTGTACATTTTTATTAAGACAACCATAAATTGTGGAACCATCCATGCATTCAAAGAGACCAGAACTACGCTGTTACCCATAGCTAGTTCTGTTGTCTGAGAATGTTAGGTTCAACAACATGTCACAACTGTTCTCTACATTTTATATTTGCTGAAATTGAAAACGCATTAAAAGGCTTAGATAATTGACTGTATCGTATTCGGGTTACTCCATATGTGCTTCGTCCGTCTCAGTCATGCTGTTGGCTAAGAGTACAATTCACAATAATTAACCCGTATCTGCAATGGATCTTCGTGCAACAATTAACCCGTATCTGCAATGGATCTTCGTGCAACAATTAACTCGTATCTGCAATGGATCTTATTGCAACAATTAACCCGTATCTACAATGGATCTTCGTGCAACAATTAACCCGTATCTGCAATGGATCTTATTGCAACAATTAACCCGTATCTACAATATATCTTCTTGCAATAATTAACCCGTATTTACAATGGATCTTCTTGCAGCAATTAACCCGTATCTACAATGGATCTTATTGCAACAATTAACCCGTATCTACAATGGATCTTCGTGCAATAATTAACCCGTATTTGCAATGAATCTTCTTCCTCGTCTCGGTTTGTTTTCAAACTTCTAAAAAAAATAACAGGGGTAGTTCAAATAAGGAATGCGTTTAATCATGGCTAACAACCTTGATGTGATATTGACACATTTCTGTTTGAAACATCCGACTTTAGCAGGGCTTCTGTGTCACTTTGGGCCTATGTAGGATAACAAAACCAACTCCAGCACATAACCTCACCTGAACGTAATGCACTTGAAATATCATGCAATCACATGATTTAATTTCGATAACCTTAAGCAGTGTCAAAGATAAACATAAACATGGTGCAGTAGAACGGACTGGTTCAATTCCCGTTAGTCTCAAGCAGTGTCAAAGAGGGTTTTAAAACTGAACAACTAGCACACAAGATCCGCAGTAAATAAACTGATTTTTTTAACCGTTTCTTTTCTATTGATTATTAAAAAGTCTCTCTACCGGCGGACTGTTCATTTTTCAGTATTGAACTACCCCATTGCAGTTAGCATGTCGCGTTTAGTTTAACCTCGTCTTTCGTGAATTATACAGTTTTGATGGCTCATCGACAGTCATTCTCCTGAAGTAAACATTTTATTTTTTTTCGTGAGTTTCATTGATCAATTTGTGCACGCTTTGTGTCGATAGCCAATAAAAATAACGGGAAATGTCAAATACGTCACGTCAGAAGGATGATTCCCAATTTCGCCAACATGTCTTATATTGTTGTTGCTATCGATTTAACTAATTCACACTGTACAGTATATTCCATAAGCTGTCGTAAAGCCGATTGATTTGACGTTTCGTTTATTCTATAAATCAATAATTAAAATATTTGGGTACCATGATAACATCAAATTGAAGGTGTATTAAAGAAGTCAAACGTAGAAATAATTGTCCAGGAAAAGACAAGATTTCAACCTATGTATTTTAGGTGAGAATTGTTTTTCGGTCTAACATATTCTATTTCAGCATGCACCGTATTGAGTTCCTTTTCCTAGTCTGGGTTGTAATTCACTTTGTCTAATAAAAGTTACCTAAATATTGGAGGTGTCCAACAAAATAGAAAGTACCGCAGTAACCAGACAAAAAAGAGGTAAATACTAAACAAATTAAACAGGTTATTGCAGATACCCAACTATCGATATAAAATAATAATAAATAATTAAAAAAACATAGAACATTATCAACGTCTCGGTCCTATTGGGACCTTCATCAAGAAACAAATAACATGAAGGTTGTGTTTTCTTAACTGTTATTTGTTAAAGGACCCAATAGGACCGACACTAATAGACAAACCAATCACGCAACAGAAAACCTTAGTAGATGACATGCCTTTATATTGAGGTTATCTTCTTATAGAAGCTTCATGGCACGTCATCTATACAATCCCGTAGTCGTAACCTTCGATAACAGTTACCATGTTGTTCCGACAGGCCGACGTTGTGCTTGAACTAGTTACGGGCGCGGCGTGAGTGGGCGGAACTACAAAGAAACCTGTCGCAAGGGCCAGAGTTGTGCCCTGATGTCGACGTCTGTTTCATCGGCATTGGACTCGAAACACCATCGAGTCGGATGGCTGCTGGAACAGAGGGCGGAACACTTATGGGAATGCCCCACGTGCTGTGAGGCCAGTTTCTAATCAAGAATCAAGGACCGACACGTTGATAATTGTCTTTGTTCTATGTTTTATTGTTATTTATTATTATTTTATATCGATAGTTAGGTATCTACAGTAACCTGTTTACTTTATTTAGTATTTACCTCTTCACTTTGTCTACTAGTCACCTCCTATGTACCGACTAGATGGTGAGACAACCTACTACCATATGTCTGATAAAATACTTCACAATTTATCTCTATGAGATCGGTTCTGGGTAGTTTAACGTTTAATGGCTGCCGAAGTGTCAGGTCATGGGCACAAATAAAAAGGCGACGCAACGCATTTCCATTCTCTGGGCGACATCCTGCTGGAAGTCTAGTCGGACCATTGCCATGCTACAAGAGAGATTCTGCGGGAGTTTGAGAATGAGCGATGAAGAAGAGAAGATAACGTTTAATGGGTAGAATTGAACTTGGGCCATTATCGTCTGCTCGGAGAAGAGATTGTCCATCGTTTATCTAAACACTTTTCTTAAACAATTGCATCAAACAATTTTGCATATTTCAGACGTTCTTTGATAGTTTATGATGACAACAGCGCAAGAGCCATGGTTCTTATCTCTAAGACACACGACTGGTAAATGGAAACTGTGTAAAGACGACATACGACACAATTGCATCACTAAATTGCATGAACCTTCATCCTCAGGAAGTGAGTCTTTGCAGATCGAGCATAGGTCACATAGTGTGACACACTTGTGTTTACTCAGATAAGGAAGTGAGTCTTTGCAGATGGAGCATAGGTCACATAGTGTGACACACATGTGTTTACTCAGATAAGATATTTGTTAAGCATCCAGTACCAAAAGTTTGAGTATTCACATTTGCTTCGGTCCCGCTTCACAAAGTCTCCAATTAACCCACGACGTGTGACCTGTGTAAACATTCTATTCTGCCAAAGACAACAAACCGTTTTACCCCCCCCCCCCTCCCCTCCCTTACCACATGAAATGTCTGCCGTTTTATGGAAGACTAATTCATAATAAACAAATAAGGCTGACGTAACGCCTGCACTAAACTGGCAGGAATCCCAAGGCTATTCCCATGCTTGCATACTAAGTAATTCAATGAATATGATTCAGAAAGTCAAAACAGGCCATGTAGGCAGGCGATTGATGACGTCATTAGAAAGAGCTAAAATGCTGGCATCACTATGGAAACTCAGGTTTATATTTGTTCCCGGACACCCCGGGTGTGGAGGGTAACGAACTGGCCCACTAATTATCTTACATCGCTACCATAACAGATTGTCAGCCTATGGATCGAGCAGACATACTCATTGTTTTTCTGAGTCCGTACTATCAGAAGATTCTGAAATGAATGAGCATGAATTAATATCCATAATGCGCGAATTGGGAGTGATGATGGACATGGCCCGTAGAGAAAACCTGACAAAAATTTCAAAAAGAGCAGTGAACAAACATAGACCCGGAACCATCAGCCGTTATACCCTGAGAGATTTACTGAAGTGGAGATCTGAACTCCTATGGACGTGTCCGGTGTGCGAAGAGGATAATCAACATACCTAATACCTAAAGTGACATAAGGTGAAGTAATGTTGTTGACCTCTGTTAGAAGGAGGAGAATACCTCGTCAATACAGTCATGTGGAATCATCAGGGATCATCTACTTAAAGTGACGATATTTGACTTGTTAGGTGAATGCCATTGGTTGTCGGTACAAAGTATGCACAAAGTAACCAATGAAAATCTAACAGTACTTTAGAATGCGTACAAGAAAGTCCTTAGAAGTTATATAGAACTAACTCTAATTTATGGATGTGAATCTTGGATACTCAAGTAGAATAGTGGATAAAACTTGGATGTAGTGGATAAAACTTGGATGTAGTGGATAAAACTTGGATAGTTTAAAAAATGCTTGTAGACATGATTCATTGTCAGCAACAATACTGAAGGGAACCGTCGTAGGTGAAGGAAACTTGGTAGAGTAAATAAAAACACGGACAGGCAACATCAGGAACTGGACAAGACAATATTTTTGCTCTCACCGTTCGCATTGTTAAAGATAAAAATCACTGGAGAGCTTTGTGTATTGATGCATCCAATGTAGTACCCTCACAACCCTGACTTTGTGTATTGATGCATCCAATGTAGTACCCTCACAACCCTGACTTTGTGTATTAATGCATCCAATGTAGTACCCTCACAACCCTGACTTTGTGTATTGATGCATCCAATGTAGTACCCTCACAACCCTGACTTTGTGTATTGATGCATCCAATGTAGTACCCTCACAACCCTGACTTTGTGTATTGATGCATTCAATGTAGTATCCTAACAACCCTGACTTTGTGTATTTATGCATCCACTGTAGTCCCCTCACAACCCTGACTTTGTGTATTGATGCATCCAATGTAGTACCCTCACAACCCTGACTTTGTGTATTGATGCATTCAATGTAGTATCCTAACAACCCTGACTTTGTGTATTGATGCATCCAATGTAGTCCCCTCACAACCCTGACTTTGTGTATTGATGCATCCAATGTAGTACCCTCACAACCCTGACTTTGTGTATTGATGCGTCCAATGTAGTACCCTCACAACCCTGACTTTGTGTATTGATGCATCCAATGTAGTACCCTCACAACCCTGACTTTGTGTATTGATGCATCCAATGTAGTACCCTCACAACCCTGACTTTGTGTATTGATGCATTCAATGTAGTATCCTAACAACCCTGACTTTGTGTATTTATGCATCCACTGTAGTCCCCTCACAACCCTGACTTTGTGTATTGATGCATCCAATGTAGTACCCTCACAACCCTGACTTTGTGTATTGATGCATCCAATGTAGTATCCTAACAACCCTGACTTTGTGTATTGATGCATCCAATGTAGTCCCCTCACAACCCTGACTTTGTGTATTGATGCATCCAATGTAGTACCCTCACAACCCTGACTTTGTGTATTGATGCGTCCAATGTAGTACCCTCACAACCCTGACTTTGTGTATTGATGCATCCAATGTAGTACCCTCACAACCCTGACTTTGTGTATTGATGCATCCAATGTAGTACCCTCACAACCCTGACTTTGTGTATTGATGCTTCCAATGTAGTATCCTAACAACCCTGACTTTGTGTATTGATGCATCCAATGTAGTACCCTCACAACCCTGACTTTGTGTATTTATGCATCCAATGTAGTACCCTCACAACGCTGACTTTGTGTATTGATGCATCCAATGTAGTACCCTCACAACCCTGACTTTGTGTATTGATGCATCCAATGTAGTACCCTCACAACCCTGACTTTGTGTATTGATGCATCCAATGTAGTACCCCCACAACCCTGACTTTGTGTATTGATGCATCCAATGTAGTACCCTCACAACCCTGACTTTGTGTATTGATGCATCCAATGTAGTACGCTCACAACCCTGACTTTGTGTATTGATGCATCCAATGTAGTACCCTCACAACCCTGACTTTGTGTATTGATGCATCCAATGTAGTACCCTCACAACCCTGACTTTGTGTATTGATGCATCCAATGTAGTACCCTCACAACCCTGACTTTGTGTATTGATGCATCCAATGTAGTACCCTCACAACCCTGACTTTGTGTATTGATGCATCCAATGTAGTACCCTCACAACCCTGACTTTGTGTATTGATGCATCCAATGTAGTACCCTCACAACCCTGACTTTGTGTATTGATGCATCCAATGTAGTACCCTCACAACCCTGACTTTGTGTATTGATGCATCCAATGTAGTACCCTCACAACCCTGACTTTGTGTATTGATGCATCCAATGTAGTACCCTCACAACCCTGACGGCCTACGGGTATATAGATATATAGAATACTGGAAATGTATAGAAAGGCAGTAAAGATGTAGTTCTGTAGAATGGAATGATATAATGGACAGATTTTAAAACATCTGTAAGGAAGATATCTGATTTAAAAAATGTGTAAGGAAGATATCTGATTTTAAAAATGTGTAAGGAAGATATCTGAGTTAAAAAAAATCTGCTTACTAATATTAGGAAATAAAAGGCAGTTCATATTGTTTACACACATCGTGAGAAGAGGAGAGGGTGGAACACATTGTGACAGCAAGCACGATGAAGAACACGAATGGTAGGGAATGACTAAGATAGAGGATGCTTGACAAATTAGTACTGTGGCATGGGAGAACATCAGTATAGAAAATGATTGACAGCTCACGAAATAGTAGATTGTGGAAATAGATAATATCTAAAGCTATACTGCAAAGAATATAAGATTAATAGGAGAGATAATGTCTCATGAGTCCATATGACTGTATAATTGACGAGAGACTCGGAATGAAATGTTTACGCAAGACATATTTTCTTATAAGATTTGGAACTTTCTGGATGACCCGGTGCACGAACTATTTTACATTAACGTAACGGTGTTTGTGATATGTGCTTCGGTTCATGAAATCGTACTATCTACAAGCATCGATAGACATCACAGAACTAAGCTTGAAGACAGCAACAGGGCCGGCTCAATAGTAGGGGGAACACAGGGAGCTATCGAACTTCTCTTCTGTGCATTAGCAAACTATTTCTATCTTGTCTTCTTGCCATAATTATTTTAATATAAGCTCCTTCAGTATATCTCTAGACTATCAATCTTGTGTATATCACTAGAGTATCAATCTTGTGTATATCATTTGAGTATGAATCTTGTGTATATCATTTGACTGTGATTCGTCTTGAATGCGTACAAACCTGCGTTCGTACATTTCTGCGAGACTTTAAAGAAAGCTTTAGCGACCTACTACTACAGACAATGCGTGTATATAATAAACAAGCTTGAGTAGAAGTAAACCGCCTAAGATGGATGTGTCGGGCCACTGTCAGAAATAAATCGGCGACACAACACATTTCCATTTCCTGGACAACATCCTGCAGGAAATCTAGTACATCCATCGTCCTGTTACAGGAGAGAACCAATTTGAAAATGAACGACAGAATAGAAGTAATAGTCTACAATCTGGCACAGGAAATAAGAGCATTTGGCTTGTATTCTTTTGGAGACTACAACAGACATATTTCCCATATAAAGTCAGCATTATCAGCAACTACCATCTCCGCAACGAAGGTTGGCTGCAACAGATCTCCAACATCCCATGTCTCTAGTCTTGGTGGTACACTCTGCTAGACTGCAACCTGTTCATTTTGTGATGTTACTCTCCCACTTGTATCTCTGTCTACCTCTTGATCGCTTCCCTTCGACGTTACCCTGAAGTAAAGTCTTCAACAAGGTGTCATGTCTTTTAATGTGTCCAACATATTTTAGCTGCCTGATCTGTATTTCCCGTAATTATTCTTTCTTCATATCAAGTTTTGTTTGAACCTCTTTGTTTATTTCCTTCTCTTTCCACGATGTTCTCCCTATTCTTCTAAATATCTTCATCTCAAAGGCATCAATTCTGTCTTCTAATTTCTTGTTTAGTGTCCATGTTTCTGAGCCATACATTACTTTAGAATAGATACCAATCAATCAACCAGGTGCCATGTTGAATGGCGTAGGCGATCATGTTTCTCGGCGACTCTTTGTCTCTTGTTTTGTCAATAAACTTGGTTGGTAAACTTCTACCGTGTCACAATACAAGCCCATCTAGTAACTTTTCTCTTTGTCGTCACCTATCTATTCTCCCCTTGATCTTTCCAGTGGTTATTAAGTGTTCAAGCTGTGTTCTTCTCAGCACATGCACTAGAAACCTTGACTGTCTGCCCCTAATGTTTGATATGATTGATCTTTTTACGCTAGAATCAATGAGAACATCTGCATTCTTTATTTATGGAATATTTGTTCTCTATACCTGTATCTGATTCTTTTTCGTGTTATCGCCAATTTGCACATATTTTCTATAGGTCTATAAGATCTTGTTGTTTTAAATCATTAAGATCATTCGTTTTGAATGTTTTTGTTATAGATATAGAGATGTAGTATTTTATAATTCTCATTTTTAACTTGTTTGTAATTTGTTTAGATGTTAATAATTTCCTCATGTCATTGAAGGTACTTTTAGCCATTCCTATTCTCCTTTTAACTTCTGTTTCACATCTGCCATCATTTGTGACTATGTGTCCAAGATATTAATACTGTTTTACTTGTTGTAGTTTCTCTCCATGCATGTTTATGTTTACCTCCTGTTCTTCTGTGTTTTTGCTGATTATCATGGTTTTTGTTTTTTGAATGTTTATATTCAGTCCATATTCATTACTTGATTTATTGACTTGATATTTTAGTCTTTGTAGTTCATGTTCACTTTCTGCTAAAAGAACAGTGTCATCTGCATATCTTATGTTGTTTATTATTTTCCCATTGATCTTGAGTCCTGGCATTTCTTCTATATTTTTAAAGATATTCTCTGTGTAGATATTAAATAGACTTGGTGATAAAATACGTCCTTGCCTTACCCCTCTTCTTATTTCTATGTATGGTGAGTAGCTATCTTCACACCTTTTTGATGCAGTCTGTTCCCAAATTATATTTCTAATGAGTCTGATTCCTTGCCCATTTATACCTGTTTCTTGAAGACATTTCATTAATTTTTTATGTGTCCCATATAAAGTACAAGAATGTCAAATCATTTAACGGCACCTAATGATGACCTATGTGTACTTCTTCAATTTCCAATGAAATGAGTCACTAAGGTCTGATGTTTGATTCGGTAGTAGGTCTTACATCATAGATGGTCGCGGATGTTTGGTCTAGATCATTCGCTTGCTAATTCAAACACTAATACTTGAACAAATACACCAAGTCAGAAATGAGATAGTATTTCAATACATTCTAAAAATCGGTCTAAAGTTTAACGATGTTATGAAGTTATACAGGTCAAAGCTTGCGTCTTCAACCGGTCTATCTGGTAGTTATTCTAGTTCAGGGGCTCTCGGTCTGTTATCATTTGTTTACCTAGAGTCTGTGAGTAGTGGATTTGTATAACGGTTTCCTCGTTTTTCTGCGTTCGTTACAAAACTCTTGCAAATTGAGATGTAAGTCAGAAAATGGAATGTGTCGCGGTTTTATAGTTTGGCTGCGATCTGGATGATATTTGCTCTGACACATCCGACTTCAGCAAGTAAACGTTGATCACTGTGACTTTCTACGGAATCGAGAAATCTGTACCCTGTCCAATCTTCCTTAAGCGCTTCTTACAGTACAAACGGTAGGTCACAGTGTGTTGACCTGTGTATTCCTTAGATCCGAAAGGGGAGAAAACAGTATTTAAATTATGAACTGTCATGAATGTTGTAGGAGAACGCTAAGGAGAATTGGAACTGAACAGTATCTTTACATATGTGTGTCCCAGTGAAGGTGCCTTTACATATGTGTGTCCCAGTGAAGGTGCCTTTACATATGTGTGTCCCAGTGAAGGTGTCTTTGCATGTTTGTGTCAAGGAACGTTATCTATGCCAAGTGTCTTTACATGTGTGTGTGTTCCAATGAAGGTGTCTTTACATGTGTGTGTGTTCCAATGAAGGTGTCTTTACATGTGTGTGTGTGTTCCAATGAAGGTGTCTTTACATGTGTGTGTGTGTTCCAATGAAGGTGTCTTTACATGTGTGTGTGTGTTCCAATGAAGGTGTCTTTACATGTGTGTGTGTGTTCCAATGAAGGTGTCTGTATATGTGTCCATGTAGGTCGTCATGTGACTGTATATGTATACACCAGAACGTCATTTATGCCATCATTTGCACACGTTAAGTCATGCATGCTTAACAATAATCAAAAACATACCAAATCAAGGTCTGTTCTTGTTGTTGTTGTTGTTGTTGTTGTTGTTGTTGTTGTTCTTGTTGTTGTTGTTGTTGTTGTTGTTGTTGTTGTTGCAGTGAGGTCTTATAGTACTGTAGATAGTCACCGTTGAAGACAGTTACTTCAGCTCACTTATTCCCCAATCGGCACCACCCCCTAATCACTCTCCTCAGTTGTTAACAAAAAGGCCATCAAATTGTTTTACTAAATAGTGGAGTGTACACAAGAAATCGCAGGAATCACTTTTTTAGGTACATCAGGGCTAGCCATATGGGGGGGGGTGCCCCTCTTTACACAGAAAAATTGTCTCCCTCCCTGCTCGTACTCACAACAAAAAAATATGGGGTAGGGGGATACCCCTCCTTACACAGAAAAATTGTCTCCCTCCCTGCCCGTACTTACAACAACAAAATATGGGGTCGGGGGATACCCCCTCTTTACACAGAAAAATTGTCTCCCCCCTGCCCGTACTTACAACAACAAAATATGGGGTCGGGGGATACCCCCTCTTTACACAGAAAAATTGTCTCCCTCCCTGCCCGTACTTACAACAACAAAATATGGGGTCGGGGGATACCCCCTCTTTACACAGAAAAATTGTCTCCCTCCCTGCCCGTACTTACAACAACAAAATATGGGGTCGGGGGATACCCCCTCTTTACACAGAAAAATTGTCTCCCTCCCTGCCCGTACTTACAACAAAAAAATACAGCGAAAATACTCGTAATGCCTGATATTGAGAACATAATAAATACTGACAGAAAAGTAATAGATTAATAAACATGACTTAATCTGTATCTGTAATACATACAAATAACTTAATTCTATTTTCTGGAAATACGTTCATCTTGAGCGAGTTCTACTGCATTTATCTCAACTCCCTCTTGTGTCCAGGTATATTGAACTTTTTTCCAGGTATATTGACCTTTTGTCCAGGAAGATTGACCTTTTGTCCAGGAATATTGACCTTTTGTCCAGGAATATTGACCTTTTGTCCAGGAATTTTGACCTTACGTCCAGGTAATTGACCTATTGTCCAGGAATATTGACCTTTTGTCCATGTATATTACCCATTTGTCCAGGTATATTGACCTTTTGTCCAGGTAATTGACCTTTTGTCCAGGTATATTGACCTTTTGTCCAGGTATATTGACCTTTTGTCCAGGTATATTGATCTTTATTCCAGGAATATTGACCTTTTGTCCAGGTATATTGACCTTTTGTCCAGGTATATTGACCTTTTGTCCAGGTATATTGACCTTTTGTCCAGGAAGATTGACCTTTTGTCCAGGAATATTGACCTTTTGTCAAGGAATATTGACCTTTTGTCCAGGAATATTGACCTTATGTCCAGGTATATTGACCGTTTGTCCAGGTATATTGACCTTATGTCCAGACACATTGATCTTGTTAAAAATAAATCTTGTTTTTGGCCGATGTGAAATATAATGTTAGATCATTCAAGCTATGTCAACTATTAATGTTTCCTTCAGTGGCAAGTTTTAAATATTTGCGTTGAAGGAAATGTACGCCTGAATAACCAAATACAATGTTCCCTGTTATTTTTGCTGTGTGCGGCCGTCTGTGGTGAAGCGCGATCTATTCGTCAAATGAGGAATGTCAACTATAACATAAATATGAACTTGTATCCGATTTGCAAGAAATCTATTTGTTGACTTTGGTTATGTTTGACATGCGACTTCAAGTATGTAAATAGCGACCAATCAAAATCCCAACAAACAGAGTCCAAATTGATTAAGTTACAAGTCCTGTAGTACCGTTGATAGTCACGGATGAAACGTGAGTCTCTAGATTCGCGTTTCTCAAAGTGCAGCACACGTTCCTGTAGTACCATAAAAGTAAAAAGTAAAGTAATCCATAGCATTTATTAATACCGCAGGGGTGTGAGATGTTAGCGATCTCACATTTCAGAAACTCTGAAAATGAGGGAGGTAGCCATCTCCTCTCCCTCGCAGTCTTTACTTCCCGGATTAATCCGGTACCCATTTAAGGCTGGGTCGACCAGGGAGCCGTTGCGACCTGAGAAACATTTCCGCCTCAACTGGGGAATGAACCCAGCAACACTCATATGCGAAGCCAGTGCGCTAACTACTGCGATATGCGGCTCTCCATAGTACCGTAGGTAGCCACGGATGAAGCGTGAGTCTCTAGATTCGCGTTTCTCAAAGTGAAGCACACGTTCTCCAGGGGGACAATTCGAGAATTATCAACTACACAATCTTGGAATATAAAATCCTAATGAAAGCCAAAATACAAAAGTAGTCAGACATACATGGTAATGTGAGGCTATAGTAAATTGCAAAGGAATCACTGCCTCTTTTCTTTAGGAATTTCTGGATAGTGATGTAGTGAGGTAGTGAAGAGAAGGACAAAAGACGAAAATTTACACTAAAGAGGGATATGGTCAGAAAATAGGTTGGCAGACACTACTCTAGATACAAGGATATACTGCAAAATGTGCCATGTCACAATAAAAGTTGGAGGTAAGCATATATTAATGAGAGTTTCTTTACAGTAATTGAGGCGTTGAAATTTTGGAGCTATACTGGTGAAATCTTGTCAAACTGTTTGTAACATCCTGAAGACAATTATTGATCTAGATGGATTTAGAGAACGAATTTCTCCAAGACTAGAAGATTGAACATTTTTTTGTTAATATCTAAACAGGTCTTTTTTTTCTTTCCTTCAAAACATACATGTGTCTGTGGACGTCTGTGTCTGTGGACGTCTGAAGCTGTGTCGATAGAGACATAAGACAGCGACAAAAGATCAAGCATCCGTGACCAGGGTTAGCTTTGAGCGTGGTAATCAGCGGATAGGCACGGGAACCTGTTGTCTTGTACATCTGACCGCCGACTGTACTATCTTGTACATCTGGCCGACTGTACTATCTTGTACATCTGGCCGACTGTACTTTCTTGTACATCTGGCCGACTGTACTATCTTGTACATCTGACCGAATGTACTATCTTGTATATCTGGCCGACTGTACTATAGATATGGTTCAGACGTCCACCGTTCGGTAAAAGTTGTACAAATGTTGAATATGTTATATCGGATCAGTGTTTACACCGCAATTGATACAAGTTTGAGTTAATATCAGCAACCATGTTCAACGTATCGGCAGCCTGAGTCAACGTATCGGCAACCATGGTCAACGTATCGGCAGCCTGAGTCAACGTATCGGCAATCATGAGTCAACGTATCGGCAACCTGAGTCAACGTATCGGCAATCATGAGTCAACGTATCGGCAACCATGCGTCAACGTATCGGCAACCATGAGTCAACGTATCGGCAACCACGAGTCAACGTATCGGCAACCATGAGTCAAAGTTTAATCCTCAAGTGATTAAAAAAATAGAGTGAATCTCAACAGTCTTAAGTCAATGTTCACACCTCAAATGATGCAAGTTTTAGTGAGCATTAACAGCCTCGGGTACATGTTCATACTCAATTGGTGATAGTTGTAGTGAATATCTACAGCCATCGGTGAATGTTCATACCTAAATTGATGCAAGTATGAGTGAATATCTACAGCCATTGGTCAATGTTTAATCCTCATTTTAACCAAAATAAGACTCTCCTGCAATATGTAGTTTTTTTTGTGCGACTTTTTCCTACAAAGACGACCGAACCATTGTACAAGTCCCATTATATATTAATAACTGTTCAGTCTGTTGAGTGCGGTAGCCTAGTTGATAGTGAGCCTGCTTTCTATAACTGGGATACAGAGTGCAAGGTTCGAAACCACGCCCGGACAATAGAAATCCGGGTTGTGATTTCTCGCTTGACACGACCACTCCTCCAGTTAACAGTTCTAAATGAGTACATGACGCATGAGTTAGGATATGTAAAGACAACAAGGAAGGGAACTGGCCACCACACCTAATAGTTGCTGCGGCTTAGTATATGAAGTTATCTTCATCCCCGACGGCAGGTTGCTGACATGGAACATACCTTCATTCCCGACGGCAGGTTGCTGCCATGGAACATACCTTCATCCCCTACGGCAGGTTGCTTCCATGGAACATACCTTCATCCCAGACGGCAGATTTCTGCCATGGAACATACCTTCATCCCCGACGGCAGGTTGCTGCCATGGAACATACCTTCATCCCCGACGGCAAGGTTGCTGTCATGGAACATATCTTCATCCCCGACGGCAGGTTGCTGCCATGGAACATATCTTCATCCCCGACGGCAGGTTGCTGCCATGGAACATATCTTCATCCCCGACGGCAGGTTGCTGCCATGGAACATACCTTCAGTCTGTTGTGTCTTGTTATATTCAGCAAGATACTCTCTCGTGTAGTCCTGCTCATCCAAAACAACATCAGTTATATTGGCTGAACGATTTGTGTGTGATTTTCATTGGCTGAACGATTTGTGTGTGTGATTTTCATTGGCTGGCAAAAGATAAGTGACGCTATTTGTGGTTAGCTCTGAGAACCTTTTCGGAGAAGCACTTGATTCCGACCAAAGTACGGAATTAAAGAGCTTATGCACTACAATATTCAGGCCACATTACAGGAATAAAAAGGTTTATGTACTAAAATATTCAAGTCAAAGTACAGGAATAAAAAGGTTTATGTACTAAAATATTCAAGTCAAAGTACAGGAATCAAAGAGTTTATGTACTAAAATATTCAAGTCAAAGTACAGGAATCAAAGAGTTTATGTACTAAAATATTCAAGTCAAAGTACAGGAATCAAAGTACTTATGTACATTTTGTTAATTCTATGTGCACTTTAAGAGCTATAACTTTAAAATTGAATTTTTAATGAATGTCTTAGTATTGCTACCTCTACACTAATATAACAAGATAAAACTCGAGATGGTTGCAATGTCAAGGTTGAATATGATTTGGAAAAAGTAAGATCAGTTTTACAGTAAAGATCAATCTATTCAGATTGCAAATCTTAAGTATATTTGTATACGGATATGAAAGATGG
The DNA here is from genome assembly GCA_034231615.1 of Meghimatium bilineatum. NCBI lineage: Eukaryota > Metazoa > Mollusca > Gastropoda > Stylommatophora > Philomycidae > Meghimatium > Meghimatium bilineatum. Next base: position 40,312,341 of record CM067309.1, on the reverse strand, counting down.
ACACTCAATACAAACACGGAAAGTAGGATTCAAACTTTTGAAAAGCAAGTGCTACAGGTATTTGTTAAGAATTATTTATATAGAAAACATGATAAATATATTCTGTCAGCAGCAAATAAACAAACTTTCAGGTTATCAAGAATCACTTTTGGCAATTTTGAAGCTGCGTAAACTTGTTTGGTTTGAACATGTAGCGACCCACGACTCACATTCCAACATTATTTTTTAAGGAACAGTCGAAGGTGGAAGAAGAAAAGAGGAGAGACAATCTTGGTTAGACACAATCTTGGTTCGATACAATCTTGGTTAGATACAATCTTGGTTAGATACAATCACGGATTGGCTTAGGTGTAATTCTTCTACTCCTCCAAGCAGTTGAGGATACAAATGTTTGAAAGGCTTTTTGTGCTTTTGTCTCCAGTATGGCACCCCTAAGACCCTGACGGGGTATGACGCATCATTATTATTATTATTATTATTTCCAAATATTGTATAGTCACATGATATGAGAACCGCTGTATTAATGTACAGTTCAATTCCTGTAACGTAACACATATCTGTATTGTTCAACTGTAACCATAACCTTCTTGATAAAACACTCCTCACAAAAACGTTTGTCTCATGAGATAAAGGAATCCTCACAAAAACGTTTGTTTCATGAGAGCCAAATACTCGCTGGAGATTCTGTATAAGAGTTATAAAAAGTGTACCGTAAGCTACTTCATATATTATAATATACAGGTAATCTACATATATTGTGAATGTAATGTAGTCTGTTTATTATACTGTGGGTTCACGGTAAACTGTTTCAAATATTACTAGAGCACTGTAAACTATTTCAAATATTACTAGAGCACTGTAAACTATTTCAAATATTACCAGAGCACTATAAACTATTTCAAATATTACTAGAGCACTGTAAACTATTTCAAATATTACCAGAGCACTGTAAACTATTTCAAATATTACCAGAGCACTGTAAACTATTTCAAATATTACCAGAGCACTGTAAACTGTTTCATACATTAAAAGAGCTATAATTTCAGGCCATCGTTGTCATTTCGACGAAAGCTATGCTGAAGTCGGATGTGTCTATCTAAAAACAGTATATATTGCAACAAAGTTTAAAAAATGACACACCGAATTTTCTATTCGGACAACTGCCTGCTAATGAACAGGAATTTATTGATCATTTGTATGATTGAATTAGTTGGCGATGGGATATCTGAGGATATCATTTGTATGATTGAATTAGTTGGCGATGGGATATCTGAGGATATCATTTGTATGATTGAATTAGTTGGCGATGGGATATCTGAGGATATCATTTGGATGATTGAATTAGTTGGCGATGGGATATCTGAGGATATCATTTGGATGATTGAATTAGTTGGCGATGGGATATCTGAGGATATCATTTGGATGATTGAATTAGTTGGCGATGGGATATCTGAGGATATCATTTGGATGATTGAATTAGTTGGCGATGGGATATCTGAGGATATCATTTGTATGATTGAATTAGTTGGCGATGGGATATCTGAGGATATCATTTGGATGATTGAATTAGTTGGCGATGGGATATCTGAGGATATCATTTGTATGATTGAATTAGTTGGCGATGGGATATCTGAGGATATCATTTGGATGATTGAATTAGTTGGCGATGGGATATCTGAGGATATCATTTGGATGATTGAATTAGTTGGCGATGGGATATCTGAGGATATCATTTGGATGATTGAATTAGTTGGCGATGGGATATCTGAGGATATCATTTGGATGATTGAATTAGTTGGCGATGGGATATCTGAGGATATCATTTGTATGATTGAATTAGTTGGCGATGGGATATCTGAGGATATCATTTGTATGATTGAATTAGTTGGCGATGGGATATCTGAGGATATCATTTGGATGATTGAATTAGTTGGCGATGGGATATCTGAGGATATCATTTGTATGATTGAATTAGTTGGCGATGGGATATCTGAGGCTATCATTTGGATGATTGAATTAGTTGGCGATGGGATATCTGAGGATATCATTTGGATGATTGAATTAGTTGGCGATGGGATATCTGAGGATATCATTTGGATGATTGAATTAGTTGGCGATGGGATATCTGAGGATATCATTTGTATGATTGAATTAGTTGGCGATGGGATATCTGAGGATATCATTTGGATGATTGAATTAGTTGGCGATGGGATATCTGAGGATATCATTTGGATGATTGAATTAGTTGGCGATGGGATATCTGAGGATATCATTTGGATGATTGAATTAGTTGGCGATGGGATATCTGAGGATATCATTTGTATGATTGAATTAGTTGGCGATGGGATATCTGAGGAGATCATTTTTTAAAGAAAAACTACCCTACGCATCTGCTTTAAAAAAAACCCAATCTAATGCTACGGAAATGAGAGACGATACACTTTGTGAATGAAGCGTTTAAAACCATGGGTCACTTCCTGGTACACTTGCAGCGTGTAAGATAAAAGAGTTTGAACATTTGCTCTTAAAGTGTTATTTTTTTTGAAGTCTGGAAGATATACATATAATTTATATAATTTCTTACATGTAGAAATGTGTTTGGTGCAGGCACTGCTCGGTTATCGAGTGCAAGTATCTTTTGTTTGCTGCATGTACATTGGTGGAGCGAATGGCCGTGTGGTTAGAATGCCGTTCTTGTACCCTTGACGGTTTGGACATGATTTTTTTTTTTTACGGAGATAGAATTAAAATTCTTTCTGTACTTGTCGTTATGTCTTCGTCGGCAAAGCGGCTTTTATTTCCATAGGCCAGAGAAAGTCACCCTGCACTCCTTCACAGGGAAACATGAAGTAACGAAAGTTTTTTTTACTGCTCTGTACTTGAATACAAGTAGCTTCTGGAACTAATTAAGTTCCAGGAAGATGCACCTAATCTTAATCACCACAAGATCGCAGGTGTAGAACAGGTGTAGAACAGGTGTGGAAGGGATGTAAAATAAATGTTAAGCCGATAATAGGAATAGATTTTTCTTTCTCATCCGTTAGTTCTCAAGCTATTGGAGATTAACAGGACAATCTGGAAAACAGTTTGAGGGCGCCAAAAGCAATCCACAGAATTTCACAATTTGACCCGCGACAGATAATTCAATTTATAAAATACGAATCTTCTAAGTTCATTCTCAAACTCTTGCAGATTGGCAGGATGTAGTCCAGAGAATGGAATGCTCCCCTTTTAGGCCTCACCAACATAGAGATTCAGAGATGGATAAAAGTACTTTCAATGACATGAGGCAACAATTCATATGTAAACAAATCTCAAAGAAATTAAACATCAGAGTTATAACATGTTACATCTACTCAACATTAATATATGGCTCAGAAACATGGACAACTAACCAACAAATAGAAGATAGATATGATGCGTTTGAGATTTGGTTATATAGAAGAAAATAGAGAAATTCCTGGAAAGAGAAAACGAAGAGAGTTGTTCTGACAACACTTCATATAATCTAAAGTCTAACACAGGAAACAAAAAGTAAAGAAATAAAATATTAATACATACGATTTCGTTGAAGTACTTACTTCTGGGTATAGTTGAGTAGAGAGGAACAAGAGGTAGACAAAGATATATGTCTGGGAAAGGGGGGTATGGAACATCATGAGTTTGATAGGATACAGTCTACCATAGTGCACCACCAAGGCAAGCGACAGACGATGTTGGGAGTTTGTTGCATCTAACCTTAGATGCGGAGGTGACACTTTACTATAATTATGAATGAGGTACCAATATCATCATCAGGTGACATATTATTTCCAAAATGTAGTCTTCCCTAAGGATCTCTTGAATTTTCCGCGGTCTTGAGCAAGTTGTTCCGCCTCATTTAGTGACATGCGCAGGCATTCTTGAATTTCGTTTGTCCAACGGCGTCATGGGCGGCCTTTACCCCTGTTGCTTTTCATTATCCCCTCCAGTAGCACTCCCTCCCTGCCATCGTATCTCTTAATGTGACCTTAAAATAATTAGGTTTTTCTTTAATACCGTGAAGGAGGCGCACGTTTCAGAAAGAGACTCATCACCTACCTACCTACCTACCTACCTACCTACCTACTACTACTACTACTACTACTATAATTATAGGTCTCAACAACACATAAAAATTACACACAGTAGCATCAAATCACTCGAATTGGTGAGCTCTGATTTCTGTCCTATGCGCCGTACTCGGCGCTTGAGGAACATAGAAGATATATAGACAGACAGACAGACAGACAGACAGATAGACAGACAGATAGATTGATAAATAAATCTGACCCTTTTGTCTCATATTTACTAATATCTTAACAAATGTCTCTGATTTCTCCAACAGACACCAGCTGCTATGGCGATTCCACTTTCATGGGCTCCGTTTGAGCAGAAATATCAGATTCACGAAGAGTCAAGAGTCTTTGTACAAATTCTTCAAGCCAGTGGGGTCACTCCTTACCATGAGATTAGTCTGGAGAATGCAAGAAAGTTGGGTGTGAGCCGTTCACTAGCACTTGCAGGAGAAATAGATTTTGGCGGAGAAGAAAATGAAATATTCGTCCCTTCACCGTATACCTCGACTGGCATTCCTATTTCTATTTATAAACCAGCTTCCCGTCCGGAAATCCCAGCCATCTGGATCTACTTCCATGGGGGTGGCCTCGTTATTTGCAATAGAAAAACTCACGAGACAACATTAAAGATCCTGGCTAGAGATTCAGGAGCGATTATCGTCAATGTTGAGTATCGTCTGCTGCCTGATCCCGATGCTCCATATGCACCTTTTGATGACGCCGAAGTGGTAACTAGATGGGTGCTGGACAATAAAGAGATTGTTGGTGGTAAACCAAATAGTAAAGTTGGTGTAGGTGGTGACAGCGCTGGTGGTCAGATCGCTATAGGAGTCACTAACGAGATCCAAGATCTTGATTTTCAAATCTTGGTATATCCCGTTGCAGACCCCACAATGTCGAATGAATCTGTCAAAGAGTTCAGGCAGGCTCCAGGACTGAACGAAGATGCCATTAAGTTTATTACAAAACACAGTTTCTTACATATGCCTGGTTTTCACACCAACCCAAGAATAAACGGAATGGCAAGAACCAATACTGCGTTATCTCCTCCAGCTCAAATTATCTTGGCAGAGTTAGATCCCTTAGTTGGATGTGGGAAAGACTACGCGGAGAAACTTCGTGCAGCTGGGGTCAAAGTTCAGCTAGAGATCATCAATGGAGTACCTCATTCTTTCTTCACTTTTAGGAAGGTATTTAAAACAACAACTTCCCAAGCATACGATCACATCGTCAAGTATCTTCAGCAGTTCCAGTCAAGGCCAACTAGGGTGATCGATTCTGAAGAAGGAAGCCAGTTGTCAACGCAAAAAGACAATTTACTAAAAAGCAAATTAGCATAACTATTTATGGTACATGTGATTTAACAAATAATATTTGATTCTTAATACAGTCAAATTCCATTATAACAACTTGGTCCGGGCAGACGAAATATATATGGAATAACGGAAATTCGCTATATTCATTACAAATAATAAATACAAAATATAATTCAGGATTTCAAAAAGTGTTGTTATATCGGGAAATTTGTTATAAAATAATGCGCTATAGCGAGATTCCATTGTAAAAATATTATAGTCTTAATTAACTTTATGAGATAATTTTCTTCTTCTTTTCAGTCTGCTGTAAAACAACAGCTTGGCTGCGCTGTTGTTCTCGAACGATTTATTTTCTGTTTTGTCTTCCAATTTTCCTCTACTGTTCTACTCAATGTTTTTCTAGAACTTACAACGTCATTCTTTTCAGGCGGCTGCCTAGTTATGTTTTCTTGCTTTTTTCTAAGAATATTAATATATTAATATAATCTAAGAATATGTTCCAATACATCTCCAATTTGCTATCTTATAATCTCTACCTCCACCTGGCACAGGTGTGCTCTATTAACTCTGGCTGTATAATTTTAAGTAGACTTAACATTAAAACCGTAATCTCACAGGTTGGTAAAAGTGTCACATTGGAAACATCGACACAGAAATCCTGCCATTCTGATATCTGTTCTCATTTCCTTGTTTAAGTATGGACAAACTTAATCCTGTCAAGTCTTTAATATTTAAGTATGGAGAACCTTAATCCTGTCAAGTCTTTAATATTTAAGTATGGAGAAACTTAATCCTGTCAAGTCTTTAATATTTAAGTATGGAGAAACTTAATCCTGTCAAGACTTTAATATTTAAGTATGGAGAAACTTAATCCTGTCAAGTCTTTAATATTTAAGTATGGACAAACTTAATCCTGTCAAGTCTTTAATATTTAAGTATGGAGAAACTTAATCCTGTCAAGTCTTTAATATTTAAGTATGGAGAAACTTAATCCTGTCAAGTCTTTAATATTTAAGTATGGAGAAACTTAATCCTGTCAAGTCTTTAATATTTAAGTATGGAGAAACTTAATCCTGTCAAGTCTTTAATATTTAAGTATGGACAAACTTAATCCTGTCAAGTCTTTAATATTTAAGTATGGAGAAACTTAATCCTGTCAAGTCTTTAATATTTAAGTATGGAGAAACTTAATCCTGTCAAGTCTTTAATATTTAAGTATGGAGAAACTTAATCCTGTCAAGTCTTTAATATTTAAGTATGGAGAAACTTAATCCTGTCAAGTCTTTAATATTTAAGTATGGAAAACTTAATCCTGTCAAGTCTTTAATATTTAAGTATGGACAAACTTAATCCTGTCAAGTCTTTAATATTTAAGTATGGAGAAACTTAATCCTGTCAAGTCTTTAATATTTAAGTATGGAGAAACTTAATCCTGTCAAGTCTTTAATATTTAAGTATGGAGAAACTTAATCCTGTCAAGTCTTTAATATTTAAGTATGGAGAAACTTAATCCTGTCAAGTCTTTAATATTTAAGTATGGAGAACCTTATTCCTGTCAAGTCTTTAATATTATCAATCTATACTTTCTTATATCTCATCATCTTCTTCTTCCTTCCATTGTTACCTCCTTCAAGATAGTTTTGGAACGGGAGTCATGCCTATGTGAATTACCTCCTTCAAGATAGTTTTGGAACGGGAGTCATGCCTATGTGAATTACCTCCTTCAAGATAGTTTTGGAACGGGAGTCATGCCTATGTGAATTACCTCCTTCAAGATAGTTTTGGAACGGGAGTCATGCCTATGTGAATTACGGATACATCTAGTGATAAATATTTGTTGTGCAGAGCAATGTCTGATGTTCTCTGCAGCTGCTGCACCAGTCGTGATTGTATATAATAGTTAGGAGCACTTATGTACGAGGCGTGTTCAAATGAAAACGGGACTTGTGGATTTATTTAAAAAGTATCATACGCAATTTAATATTTTCAACGGAATTGAACAAAGCAACCACTTGTGAATAAGAATGCACCTGGGTTCATCAGAAAAAATCTCCGTATGCATTTAGGCAAGCATCCCACTGTTTAGGTAGACGTCGAATGCCGTCCGAGACGTCTTCCATTGCATGCTGTCAATTTTGCTGCTCGGTTCATAGTGGTGGCACCACGATTCATCACCTGCCACAATGCTCAACAGAAATGCATCACCCTCTGCCCTGTAACGCATCAGGTGGTTCAAACTCCACCCCATCCGTTCTTCCTTATGGTGGTCAGTCAACATCCGTGGGACCCACTGTGAACACACCTTCCGATAGTTCAATTTCTTCCGAACAACCATGTGGGCTGTCCCAATTGACATATGGAATTCTTCTGCAAGCGAACGAATGCTCCGACGACGGTCAGTCAGTACTGCTTTATCAAGCACGGCTATGGCTTCTTCTGTTGCAACAATATGCGCCTGACCTGGCCGTGCAAGATATGCCGTTAACTCACGTCCGTCTTTAAACATACGCACCCACTCCATCACTCTAGTCCTCGACAAACATTTGTCACCATATGCTGCCTTCATTCTCCGATGAATGTCTACTGCTTGACATCCTTCAAATGAAAGAAACTGGATCACAGCACGCTGATTCACTTTGGACGGGTTCGGAATCACACCCGCCATATTGTTAACAGTCTTCTGCAGCACATATGCATGCTGGGAAGATGAACACGTGACCGTATGTAAATTCATGGATACTCATTACTAGTGCAAAATGTCATCAATATCAGTGCGCTCTATCACGCGTGGTGTAACAAGTCCCGTTTTCATTTGAACACGCCTCGTACAACAAACGGTCCATTAGCATTACAATAAACTCACAAACTAGGCGTTCATTGTCAAGTTATTCCATCTTATGTTTGACACAATTCACAAACTAGGCGTTCATTGTCAAGTTATTCCATCTTATGTTTGACACAATTCACAAACTAGGCGTTCATTGTCAAGTTATTCCATCTTATGTTTGACACAATTCACAAACTAGGCGTTCATTGTCAAGTTATTCCATCTTATGTTTGACACAATTCACAAACTAGGCGTTCATTGTCAAGTTATTCCATCTTATGTTTGACACAATTCACAAACTAGGCGTTCATTGTCAAGTTATTCCATCTTATGTTTGACACAATTCACAAACTAGGCGTTCATTGTCAAGTTATTCCATCTTATGTTTGACACAATTCACAAACTAGGCGTTCATTGTCAAGTTATTCCATCTTATGTTTGACACAATTCACAAACTAGGCGTTCATTGTCAAGTTATTCCATCTTATGTTTGACACAATTCACAAACTAGGCGTTCATTGTCAAGTTATTCCATCTTATGTTTGACACAATTCACAAACTAGGCGTTCATTGTCAAGTTATTCCATCTTATGTTTGACACAAATATTTTTGATGAATGTATGTAGTTTGGATGATAAGTTACTGCTGCAAGATAAAAATAATTACTGTATGGAACTTCGTTTATATCAAAAACAGTTACTGGATTACTTTACACATCACACTCACTAAACAATAAACATCGGAGAATAATTCCTTATAGCCCCCCCCCCCCTAAACAGTTCTCAGTGTGCAGTGACTGACCACAGATATATAGGTATGTATATAAACAGACAGAAAGTCACACAGTCAGACAGACAGACAGACATATCTGACTCTTTGTCTCATATTTACTAATATATCTTTTAAAATGTTGATGGTTTCCGTCCTTGTTCAATGTATTCTCAGTACGTTCCCTTTTTTCGTTATATTTTGTTTCATATTACACACTGTGCCTCTTCCTCTTCTTCTGCGTTCGTTCTTTGATAACACCCGGAAATTTCGTATGTTTTCCACCTGTGAGCTCGAAGTACATTGTGTTGCCGGTTTTAAAGCAGAAATCCGTTATATTCGTCTGCCATATAATCACAGCTTCCATGACTGTACCTTTATATTTGTATACCCACTAAACAGGAAAGTACCGTTACTTTTCATACCAACGTAACACTATAAACTTTACTTAAGAAATAAATATAAACTGGAAAGATATGCAGAAGAAGAATATAATCAGTCAGTCGGTCAGTTCCTCTTTTGCCAAGTTTGGCACATTGGCGGATGTCATAGTTCTCCATGCCTGTCGGTCAGTTGCTAGGGATTGCAGGTTTTGTGCATTTATGCCTGTTGATTTTAATTCATTCATAAATGTTCTTCTGGGCGTTGTTTTTGGTCTAATACAATGCACGTATTATAATCTGTACATCGACTTTAGTCAAGGTATTGTCCAGAAGACGGCTTGCTTTCATTAAATTGCGGTCATGCCAGAAGTATTCTAGTTAAGCTGTCTTTGATTTTGTGAGAATATGGTCATCTAAATATACAAAAAAAAGAGATGAGAAACAGAAGTGTAAAACATTACGGAAAGAGTCGGTTGTTTCCAAACATATCCGGAATTTCACGAACAATATTTGTCAAGATCTTCTTCAGGATAGTCAAGCGTGCTGATCTCACACAGCGTCACTCCTGTTGACTGTTTCGATTGATCATTGGTCACTTTCTGTATAGTAAGTCTCGCCAGCCAATGAAAGCTCAGACAGTTCGAATATATCAAGTTTCGGATATATCAAGATTTGGATATATCAAGTTTCGGATATATCAAGATTTGGATATATCAAGTTTCGGATATATCAAGATTTGGATATATCAAGTTTCGGATATATCAAGATAAGTGACGCTTCATGAGGTCAGCGTGAACAAACGTTCCTGGCGAAGTACTTATTTTCTAGATTATACTATTTATAAATTTGTCAATACGAGAAATCCCGAAGGAAATACCCCTTACATGTTAAGCGTTTCTAACCGTTGCTTCTAGATGGCCGTGGTGAGATTTGGGTTTGATGTAATTAGACTGTATGCCATACTTGTTGAAATAAAATACATGTATTGTGCAATATTGTGTTCGGCTCTATGGCCGAGTGGTACACAGCGCTTCTGTGACGGCCAAGGTACAGAGTTTGATTCCCATCACAGGCAATTGTGCATCCGGACGTTCATATTACAAACTTAATATGGACAAACGTATGTATATTGCTTAGAAAATCAATACAGATAGAAATTCTGGGTTAATGGTTACATCCTGAACAGAATACACTGGCAATCTATAAATCTAGTGTAGGAAGGATAAGAGCAGGGAGTACATAAAAACGTAAACATAGGTGGAACCGAAACGAACACAAAAAGATGACGTAAATGACGGAACAAGATGAATAAAGACCAAGACCACTCTGACCTAGAACTAGACAAAAGAGTGGTCGGAATTGAGGGCAAATGGCTTCAGAGTACCCAACTCAAACATAAGACGATTTTCTAGAGTGTATCTAGCTCTATCATCGGCGGTACAGGATCTGATGACAAGTGACCTGAATATCAAGCACACCACCGTGGCCAACGCCTTTGAAGTGTGTGGCCACAGGAGTTGGTGTTATGTGCTTGATGGCATGAAGATAGCTACAGAAGTGGTCGCTCAATCTTAAGCCAGATTCATCGATATATTGCTTGCCACAGCGTTTACATATCACGTAAATTACATTACGGGATTCACGTGTAAAGGCCTCATCGATGGCGAAAGTAGCCTTGGGAAATGAAATTCAGCGCATCTGAACCACATAAGGACATGTATAGTAACGACCACTTCAGCAACGAACAGTACCGAAATGGTCAGGAGCAGAAGACCTAAGGTGGCTGTGGACCAAGATGTCTTACAGATTATAGTAGCGCCTATAGGCCACCAAAGGCAAGTCCTGGAAAGCGGCACTGGTGTCAGGTGCATACTAAGGAATGGAATAATGTTTAAGCGGGAAGCGACAGAAAATAGAGTTATTGGGATAACTTTCTCGACAAATCCCTTGAGGTGATTGAGTTCTTCCGTAGACGCTCGTTCCCAGACATCATCCTTTCATTGGCTTAGCTCAGTGTACGCCATTTATCTCGCCTCGATATCTTTCCTAATTCTCAGGGTTCTTCTTTCTCCTCCTCTGACAGAGTTAAACTTATTCTTACCTTTCATCCCAATAACTCTACTGTCCGTCGTATCCTGCTTCAACATTATTCCCTTCTCCAGTCTGATCCCAACACCCGTGTCTCTTTCCAGGACTTGCATTTGGTGGCTTACAGGCGCAACAAAAATGTGAAGGACGTCTTGGTCCACAGCCACCTTAGGTCTTCTGCTCCTACCATTTCAGTACTGTTCGTTGCTCACACGATCGTTGTTACACATGTCCTTATGTAGCTCAGATGCGCTCCATTTAATTTCCAAAGGCCACTTTCTCCGTCGGTGAAGCCTTTACATGTGAATCCCGTAATGTAATTTACGTGATCATACGTATACGCTGTGGCAAGCAATATATCGGTGAAACTGGCTTAAGATTGAGCGACCGCTTCTTTAACCATCTGCATGCCATCAAGGACAAAATACAAACTCCTTGGGCGTCAGTGTCTTCGTCGGAGGGGGGGGGGGCTAGATTTGATGTATGTCAACACTAGAGTCGCGATCGTCGGAGTACTACATTGGATGTGTCAACACTAGAGTCGCGATCGTCGGAGTACTACATTGGATGTGTCAACACTAGAGTCGCGATCGTCGGAGTACTACATTGGATGTGTCAACACTAGAGTCACGATCGTCGGAGTACTACATTGGATGTGTCAACACACAGAATCAGGGTCATCCGGATACTGTATTGGGTGTGTCAACGGAATCAGAGTCGTAACGGGGGAAGGGAGATTACATTGAATGTGTCAACAGAATTAGGGTTACATGGGTACTACAGTGGATGTGCCACCACTTTCTGGGTCAAATACCGGACAGCCTTTACATGTTGGAATGTCGAATTCAAACGTCTTTAATTAATATGGGACCAAAAAGCCTACTTTATTACTGTGTGTGGTGATGAAAAGTTTGAGAACCGTTTTACTATTGTGGAATTAACACCTATAACGTAATACAGTTACTGGCTTTATTATGTAATTGTTATATCGTAAAAATTATGAAAACAACCCCCACAGCGACATCTTGTGTCATTCACTGGAGCTTATTAGTCATTGGATATTGTTAAATAAGACACACATGCAGCGCGCTATAATCTACTGCATATACTGTGAGTACACTGTAATCTACTTTATATGCTGTGAGTACACTGTAATCTACTTTATATACTGTGAGTACACTGTAATCTACTTTATATGCTGTGAGTACACTGTAATCTACTTCATATACTGTGAGTACACTGTAATCTACTTTATATACTGTGAGTACACTGTAATCTACTTTATATGCTGTGAGTACACTGTAATCTACTTCATATACTGTGAGTACACTGTAATCTACTTCATATGCTGTGAGTACACTGTAATCTACTTTATATACTGTGAGTACACTGTAATCTACTTTATATACTGTGAGTACACTGTAATCTACTTTATATACTGTGAGTACACTGTAATCTACTTTATATGCTGTGAGTACACTGTAATCTACTTCATATACTGTGAGTACACTGTAATCTACTTCATATGCTGTGAGTACACTGTAATCTACTTTATATACTGTGAGTACACTGTAATCTACTTTATATACTGTGAGTACACTGTAATCTACTTTATATACTGTGAGTACACTGTAATCTACTTTATATGCTGTGAGTACACTGTAATCTACTTTATATACTGTGAGTACACTGTAATCTACTTTATATACTGTGAGTACACTGTAATCTACTGCATATACTGTGAGTACACAGTAATCTACTTCATATACTTTGAGTACACAGTAATGATTCTTTTGTTGATGTATGCGTTGCTGTTCTTGTTATATTACGGTTGTTGTTGCTGTTGTTATTTTGCAACTGACGTTTTGTTGTGGTTAGTGTTGTTGTTTCTCGTGTCTTCTTCTTCTTCTTCTTTCGTTCACTTGAAACATGTCTATATCTGTAATTCTGTCTCCTTAATAAAACTCACTGTCTTTTGTAGTTCATACAGTGTCCCATAGAGCTTTGATTCCAGTGTTGTTTCCTCTGGCCAATATGTCTGCCTCAGCGTTTCATGCTCAGAACACTCTTGAAGTATATGTTTGGCACTCTGTGCTGCCTGTCCACATGTACACATGGCCGTGTTGCCAATCTTGAACTTTGTATACATGTGACTGCGGAGTCGGTTGTGTCCTGTTCTGAGACGTAGAATTATAACTTGTTCTGATCTGTTCATATTGTGATAGTCATCTTGTGTTGGTGTTTGTGGCTTTCTTATTGACTTTATCATCTGTTTTTTCTGATGGTAGGTGATTGGTATATCTGGTTGGTCTTCGGCAGCACCTACCTTAGCCAGTTGGTCTGCTTTTTCATTTCCTGGTATTCCACAGTGAGAGGGTATCCACTGCATGGTTACCCTATACTGGTAAGACAATTCGCTAAGTAGTTTTTTTAAATCTGTTAGTTTTCCAGACTGGAGAGCTTGAAGCACTGACCTTGCATCTGTCAGGAATACCACAGGCTGTAGGTCAGAGTTGGAGTTCAGCAGTTTTTTTGCTGCCACACTAATTGCCTGGATTTCTGCATCATAATTATTGCAGAATTTTCCTGTCGGTGTTCTGATTGTATCTCTAGGCTTGTGTGGATATTCTATATATACACCTGCACCTCCATTCCTCACAGCATTCTGTGCTGACCCATCTGTGTACACTCTGACCCATATATCTTGTGGATATTCCTCATCCAGGAAACTGAGGGTGACTGTCATTCGCTGCACACTGTTCTGTTCGTCCTCGCTTAGTATTCCTTTCACATGGGTCTGAATGTATATTGGCATTCCATGGCTTTCACTCCACGGGGTTTGCTCTGGTACAGACCTTAAGGGGCTGTCAACTTCATGTAGGTCTGTAAGTTGTCTACGGAGTCGTTTAGCTTGATGGATAAAGCTGCTCCTTTTCAGTCGTCCCATTGCTAGATTTTGGAATCTTTCCTTCATTGGATGACTTGGCATACACTGAAACTTTTCTGCTTGAATTAGTACTTTTGTGTCTCTGCGTTCGCCAAGTGTTTGCATTCTTCCCATTTTCTGCATCTCTGCTATGGGTGTTGATTTCATTGCTCCCAACATTATTCTAAGTGCCTGGTTTTGCACTTTATCTAGATCTTGTAATGTGGTGTTTGATGCAGGATACCACGCAGCTGAACCGTATTCCAGGTGTGGTCTTATGCCTTGCTGGTAAACTTTACTGAGTATATTTCCACTGGCTCCCCATGTGGTTCCACTTAGTTTTCTCAGGATAGCTAGCTTCCTCCTGGCTTTTGTAGTTGCTTTGTTTATGTGCAGCTTCCATGTCAGCTTATCATCAAAAGTAACTCCGAGGTATGTGGGTTGTTTGTCTTCTTTCAAGAGCTCTCCATCTATCCTGATATGACCAGCTTTTTGTTTTGGTGAGAGGGTAAAGAGTGTAGTGCTGCACTTATCTGTGTTAATGCTGACGCACCATCTATTAGCCCATAAGGTTAGGGCATCGATAGCTCTTTGTATTTGTTTAGTGGCCACTGTTGCATGTTCTTCCGTGCACCAGATCACCAGGTCGTCAGCATACATTGCCACTTTGATCCCGTGTGGTAGTTCAGCAACTAGGTCATTGATGTAAACCAAGAAAAGTGTGGGTGACAGGACTCCTCCCAGGGGGACTCCATGACGCAGTAGAACTTTCTTGCTCTTGCGACCATCTAATTGTACCCTGGCTCTTCTATTATGCAGGTATGCTTTTACCCATTTGTACATTCTTGAGCTAACCCTGCAATTTCGCAATTTCTTTAGGAGCCCTTCTTTCCAGACCTTATCAAATGCTTTCCTGAGGTCTATCCATGCTGCTAGTGCCAGTTTCTTTTCTTGGAAGGCATCCTCAATCTCTTGGGAGAGGTAGGTTGCCTGATCTTCAGTAGAGTAGCACTGTCTGAAACCTGCTTGCTGTGATACCAGAAGGTTTTCACTTTCAAGGTACCACTGAATCCTAAGATTGATAATGCGTTCCATTGTTTTACATAGACAGCTTGTGAGGCTGATGGGCCTGTAGTTGGAGACTGTGTTGCCACCTTTTCCTGATTTGAGGAGTGGTATCATTATTGCTTCTCTCCACGCCTGTGGTACATTACCCGTGGACCAGCTTGTGTTAAAGATCTGCAGTAGCTTTGCTCTTGCTGCACTTCCCAGGTTTCTAATCATTTCATTGGACACTCCATCAGCTCCAGGGGACTTTTTCATTTTCAATTTGGATATTGCATGCTCCAGTTTTCTCATTGTGATTGGTGCCTCCATGACTTCAGGTATAGGTTCGCCTTGTCCAATGTTTTGCTGGTTCTATCGAACCTCCTGTTGTTTGTCTGGGCTGACTTTGACGTTATTGTCTTCTGCAAAGGAATCTGCAAAGTAATCAGCTGCATGTTTACCTGTTAAAATGTTTCTATCTTTATAAAGTGTGATCCTGGTATTTCTCCCTGTACCTTCATCATTTAGTTGTTTTACAAGTTTCCATAATTTTCGTGTCATTATTATTGCTGCTTCTACTGTTGTTCTTGTTACTCCTGTTTCTGCTGTTATTGTTGTTGCTGCTATTGTATTTATTACTCCTGAACTTGTTGCGCTTGTTGATTTTTCTTGTTGTTCCTGTTTATGTTGCTTCTGCTGATGTTGTTATTTTCTTATTGTTGCTGTTGTTGTTGTCGTTCTTGATGCATCTGCTACTTTTGTCGTTGTTTCTCTTTTTGTTGTAGTTGTACCTGCATCCGCTGTTGTTTTTCTCGTTGTTATGTTGTCGTTGTTGTTGTCGATAAGTTCACGTTCTTGTTGTTGCTACAGTAGTTATTGTTGCTGTTACTGCCACTACTGATGTTGTTGTAGTTATTGTTGCTGTTACTGCCACCACTGATGTTGTAGTTATTGTTGCTGTTACTGCCACTACTGATGTTGTTGTAGTTATTGTTGCTGTTACTGCCACCACTGATGTTGTAGTTATTGTTGCTGTTACTGCCACTACTGATGTTGTTGTAGTAGTTATTGTTGCTGTTACTGCCACTACTGATGTTGTTGTAGTAGTTATTGTAGCTGGTACTGCTACCACTGATGTTGTTGTAGTTATTGTTGCTGTTATTGCCACCACTGATGTTGTTGTTGTAGTTATTTTCTGTCACTATATCATAAATATACATCCTTGTCTTCTCCAACAGACACCAGCTGCTATGGTGATTCCAGTTTCATGGGCTCCGTTTGAGCAGAAATATCAGATTCACGAAGAGTCCAGAGAGTTTGTAAGAGCTCTTGAAGCCAATGGAGTCATACCATACTCCCAGCTTAGCGTGGAGAAGGCTAGAGAAGTATCCTTATTTCATTCATTAGCACTTTCAGGAGAAATAGAATTTGACGGAGAAGAAAATGAAATAATCGTCCCATCACCATATACTGCGACTGGAATTCATATTTCTATTTATAGACCAGCTTCCCACCCAGAGACCCCAACAATCTGGATCTACTTCCATGGGGGCGGCCTCGTATTATGCAGTAGGAAAACTCACGAGACAACATTGAAGATCCTGGCTAGAGATTCAGGAGTGATTGTCGTCAATGTCGAGTATCGTCTGCTGCCTGATCCCGATGCTCCGTGCGCACCTTTTGATGACGCTGAGGTGGTAACTAGATGGGTGCTGGACAATAAAGAGATTGTTGGCGGTAAACTAAATAGTAAAGTTGGTGTAGGTGGTGACAGCGCTGGTGGTCAGATCGCTATAGGAGTCACTAACGAGATCCAAGATTTAGATTTTCAAATCTTGATATATCCATTAGCAGATACTACAATGTCAAATGAGAGTTTCAAAGAATTTAGACTGGTTCCAGGACTGAACGAAGAAGCCATTAAATATTTTTCTGGAAACAGTTTCTTACAAATTCCAGATTATCAAACCGATCCAAGAATAAACGGAATGGCAAGAACCAATACTGCGTTATCTCCTCCAGCTCTAATTATCTTGGCAGAGTTAGATCCCTTAGTTGGATGTGGGAAAGGCTACGCGGAGAAACTTCGTGCAGCTGGGGTAAAAGTTCAGCTAGAAATCATCAATGGAGTACCTCATTCTTTCTTCACATTTAGGAAGGTATTTAAAACAACAACTTCCCAAGCATACGATCACATCGTCAAGTATCTTCAGCAGTTCCAGTAAACATGTCTAAGGTAACTCTTGTTCTGAGAAGAGAACCAACAACTTTTAAGAAAATTCAACAGTCGAAAATTGAAATCACGTAATGAAGTTTTGCAAATCATTAAAACACTCGAAAAAAAACACACAAAAATTGAAGAGTTTTCGGCCATGTCCTTTGACAAAAACACAACACAAGTTCTAGTAACGACTTTTTTGTAGACACTTTGATTCACATGTAATGAACATTGAGGAGATATAAACAGATTTTATTTTATTGAACCAATGCAGCAAGAATAAATCTGATGTATTTTGTATAGAACATTTTTTATTACAAGAACAATGAGGAGAACAATATTACAAGAACAATGAGCGGAACAATATTACAAGAACAATGAGGAGAACAATATTACAAGAACAATGAGGAGAACAATATTACAAGAACAATGAGATATAAATAACAACAGTGATGATACAACATAATGAATAATATTAACCCTTTATGTACTGACGGCAATAATAATTGCCACTATACAAATATGCTTATATATCTCTGTAAATGTCTCAAAAGCCTTACCGGCACTTCAAAGAATATGTACTTTGTTATGTCAACCGTCGCTACCTGGTGTGTTTGGACTGAAATGATCTATTTTGTGAAATGGAAATATTTGATCTCATCTCCCGGTAACCATCATGTGAGATTATAGACGTGTAGTTGGTTTACAAGAATTTTCTTGTATATTTTGCACTTTAAAAAAATTATCTTTATTTCTATTATCTTTATTATTGTATAGATAAACATTTCTAATAATGTCTGCCAGAAAATTATTTTAATTTTTCAATTTTTGCATATGGTCTTGAAATAAAGACATTATAGTAACATTGAAATATGTTAATATTTATTTTATATTTATATTTTGTGTGTGTGTGTGTGTGTGTGTGTGTAACTGGGTATGTGTCTTTCTGTATGTATATGTGAGTAGTTTTATTTTTGCTAAACAAACGCAGCAATTTCCCAATTAGGTCCAACAACCTTTCTTTTTATAGAACATGCTTTTTTTAGGTACTAAACACTGTTAGACATATTCCTATTGTTCTCCTGCCCTGTTTCCTGTCTTATTCTCCTGCCTTGTTCTCCTGCCGTGTTCTCCTGACCTGTTCTCCTGGCTTGTTCTCCTGCGTTGTTCTCCTGCCTTACGACAAACATGGTTGAACACAGCGGTGTTATTCTGCGTACCGTATTTATATCTCAAAACATACGGTCGAGACAGCATGTGTCGCGGAGACTCCACGGATAATGCTCAATATCTATGTGACTGTCATATGTTTGATTGCCATATGTTTGATTGTAATATGTTTGACTGTCATATGTTTGACTGTCATATGTTTGATTGTCATATGTTTGACTGTCATATGTTTGGTTGTAATATGTTTGATTGTCATATGTTTGACTGTCATATGTTTGACTGTCATATGTTTGACTGTCATATGTTTGACAATATTGTGTGTTTATTTATAGCAAATATTGCTGTCACTACATCAGCTATGCTATTTATTTCAGGATTCACATGTGTATGTTAATTACTGTAGTAGTAAGAGCATACTTGTTAACCAATAAATACGGGTATTATAAGATGAAAGGTAAGACCAAGTTGATGACAAGCGACATTACCACTACTAAGATATTAGTTAGAACATGTTAGAATAATAACTAGAACATGTTAGAATAATAACTAGAACATGTTAATACTAACATATTCTCAGTCTTGGCCAATAACAGAGAACTAGAGAACAAGTTAGCTGTTTCGAGAACCTTGGTTCCCCTAAAAAAGCAACGGGGATTGCTATGAAGAAGTCAGATGGAGGTTAGCCATTGATCAAATAAAATGGCACAAATGAAAAAAATAAAACTTGATTGCAACATTAGTTTTCCTAAGATGCTGCATATTCCCAGTTGCAATATTCGGATGCGAATATTGGACAGTAATCAGTAAGCTGAGAAACTAACATTAAGCACTTGAAACAAAATCCTCCGAATACGCATGTGTGGGATCATTAGGGCAAATAAAATGTCGACACAACGAATTTCAATTATCAGGAATAGATCTGTTGGAAATCTAGTAGAACCATTTTCCTGCTTACATGAGAGATGCAGCGGGAGTTTGAGAATGAACTCTGAACAAGAAAGAAGAAATAAAATGTTACCAAAAAATCTTCAGAATCCCATGGAACAGGAGGAACACCAATAATATAATGGTGTGGTCGAAGATGGACAAAAGTGTTGATTCGAGTTGCAAGGCTAGCGGGTACCATCTGAGGGAACCTGGCTCAATTCCCAGTTACTGCATTATGCTTTTTATTTGAAGATCACCAATGGAAAATTATGAAAGAATTGAAAGTAACAAACACAACTGACTAAACAATAAGATCCTGTAAAGAAAATTACAATATTTTGTCCACATTCAACGACAGGACAATCTAGACAAGACAACGATGGGACAATAAAAATAAAATAATAATAAAAGTAAAAATAATAATCTGTTCATTGCTAGATAATTTCAGAAAGTTGCTCGTGTTTCGTTGATAGGGATTATGGAAGGTCAAAGAAAAAAATGGGTTGCCGTTTTACGTGCTATTAGTGGTACTCTCAGCAGACGCCCTGTGGCTTTGTACAGGGTGGCTATGGTACAAGGAAGTAAATCATCCATTCTTTTTCAACATTTGTCACCACTTTTATATAAATATATCCCTGACTAAAGTTGTGTCTGCAGACATGAATACACGGAATAACTTGTTTCTATCCACTGATTAACTCACATAGTAATTACCATAATGGTTTTATATCAATTCTTTAATTGGTAGAATATCCTATCCAGGACGTAGCTATCAATCCAGCATTTGTTGGCTGTGGTGATGTTCTAGGCAATATAAATACGTTCAGTAGGTTGTCATTGCTTTCTGAACGGTTCGGATGATCAATTGCCTGTGGTGAGGATCGAACTCGGTACCTTTGCCGTCACAGACGCGCTCTGTACCACCTCGCCACAGAGACGGACAATTCACTCTTGCTAAATCAGAAATGACATGAACATGAACTTCTCTTATTTTTTGGACTATAAGAAACATTAGGTAACATTTGTATAACATAGTCAATTCTATAGTAACATTTATATGATGCAGTCCCTTCTGTAGTAACATGTTTATAATACAGTCCCTTCTGTAGTAACATGTTTATAATACAGTTAACTCTGTAATAACATGTGAACTGTATATGTGTGTATTGATTAAAAGTTTGAGAAATGTTTTACTATTGGTGGATTCAACTGCTGTAACGTTACACAGTTACTGACCTTTATTATTTAAATGTTGTATAGTAAACTTTATGAAAACAACCCCCACAGCGACATCTTGTGTCATGGTAGCTTATTAGTCATTGGAGATTGTTAAATAAAACCCATATGCAGCGCGATAATTTACTGCATATACTGTGAGTACACAGTAATCTACTTCATATATCGTGAGTACACTGTAATCTACTTCATATATCGTGAGTACACTGTAATCTACTTTATATACTGTGAGTACACAGTAATCTACTTCATATATCGTGAGAACACTGTAATCTACTTTATATGCTGTGAGTACACTGTAATCTACTTTATATACTGTGAGTACACAGTAATCTACTTCATATATCGTGAGTACACTGTAATCTACTTCATATATCGTGAGTACACTGTAATCTACTTCATATATCGTGAGTACACAGTAATCTACTTCATATATCGTGAGTACACTGTAATTTACTTCATATATCGTGAGTACACTGTAATCTACTTTATATACTGTGAGTACACTGTAATCTACTTCTTATATCGTGAGTACACAGTAATCTACTTCATATATCGTGAGTACACTGTAATCTACTTCATATATCGTGAGTACACTGTAATCTACTTCATATATCGTGAGTACACAGTAATCTACTTCTTATATCGTGAGTACACTGTAATCTACTTCATATATCGTGAGTACACAGTAATCTACTTCATATATCGTGAGTACACTGTAATCTACTTCATATATCGTGAGTACACAGTAATCTACTTCATATATCGTGAGTACACTGTAATCTACTTTATATATCGTGAGTACACTGTAATCTACTTCATATATAGTGAGTACACTGTAATCTACTTTATATATCGTGAGTACACTGTAATCTACTTCATATATAGTGAGTACACAGTAATCTACTTTATATATCGTGAGTACACTGTAATCTACTTCATATACTGTGAGTACACTGTAAAGTTACTTTTGCTGTTGTATATGTTGCTGTTTTTATTGATTTATGATTGTTGCTGCTATTGTTATTATTATTGTTTCTCTATCATTATTGTTGCGACTTCTACTATTTTCACTGTTATTTCTGTTTCTTCTGTTTTTGTTACTGCTATTGCATTTATTGCTCGTGTTCATGTTGCTATTGATGATTTTTCTTTTTGTTGTTACAGTTTGTGTTGCTTCTGCTGATGTTGTTATTTTCTTATTGTTGCTGTTGTTGTAATCAATCTTCATGCTTCTGCTACGTGTGTCGTTGTTTCCCTTTTTGTTGTTGTTACTTCTGCTGCTGTTGTTCTTGCTGTTTTTTTCTTGTTGTTATGTCTCTGCTGCTGTTGTTCTCGCTAAGTTGATGTTCTTGTCGTTGTTAAGTAATTATTGTTGCCACTACTGATGTTGTTGTCTTTATTGTTGCTATAGTAGTTATTGTTGCTGCTACTGCCACTACTGATTTTGTAGTTATTGTTGTTGCTACTGTCACTACTGATGTTCTTGTAGTTATTGTTGCTGTTACTGTCACTACTGATGTTGTTGTTGTAGTTATTGTTGCTGTTACTGTCACTACTGATGTTGTTGTTGTAGTTATTGTTGCTGTTACTGTCACTACTGATGTTGTAGTTATTGTTGCTGTTACTGTCACTACTGATGTTGATGTTGTAGTTATTGTTGCTGTTATTGCCACCACTGATGTTGTTGTTGTAGTTATTTTCTGTCACTATATCATAAACATACATCCTTGTCTTCTCCAACAGACACCAGCTGCTATGGTGATTCCAGTTTCATGGGCTCCGTTTGAGCAGAAATATCAGATTCACGAAGAGTCCAGAGAGTTTGTAAGAGCTATTGAAGCCAATGGAGTCATACCATACTCCCAGCTTAGCGTGGAGAAGGCTAGAGAAGTATCCTTATTTCATTCATTAGCACTTTCAGGAGAAATAGAATTTGACGGAGAAGAAAATGAAATAATCGTCCCATCACCATATACCGCGACTGGAATTCCTATTTCTATTTATAGACCAGCTTCCCGTCCAGAGACCCCAACAATCTGGATCTACTTCCATGGGGGCGGCTTCGTTGTTTGCAGTAGGAAAACTCACGAGACAACAGCGAAGATCCTGGCTAGAGATTCAGGAGTGATTGTCGTCAATGTCGAGTATCGTCTGCTACCTGATCCCGATGCTCCGTGCGCACCTTTTGATGACGCTGAGGTGGTAACTAGATGGGTGCTGGAGAATAAAGAGATCGTTGGTGGTAAACCAAATAGTAAAGTTGGTGTAGGTGGTGACAGCGCTGGTGGACTACTCGCCATAGGAGTCACTAACGATATTCAAAATCTAGATTTTCAAATCTTGGTATATCCATTAGCAGATACTACAATGTCGAATGAGAGTTTCAAAGAATTTAGACTGGTTCCAGGACTGAACGAAGAAACCATTAAATATTTTTCTGGAAACAGTTTCTTACAAATTCCAGATTATCAAACCAATCCAAGAATAAACGGAATGGCAAGAACCAATACTGCGTTATCTCCTCCAGCTCTAATTATCTTAGCAGAGTTAGATCCCTTAGTTGGATGTGGGAAAGACTACGCGAAGAAACTTCGTGCAGCTGGGATCAAAGTTCAGCTAGAGATCATCAATGGAGTACCTCATTCTTTCTTCACTTTTAGGAAGGTATTTAAAACAACAACTTCCCAAGCATACGATCACATCGTCAAGTATCTTCAGCAGTTCCAGTAAACATGTCTAAGGTAACTCTTGTTCTGAGAAGAGAACCAACAATTTTTACGAAGATTCAACAGTCGAAAACTGAAACCACACCAGCAGTTTAGCTAATCATTCAAACACTCAAGAAAACACACAATAACCAAAGAGTTTTCGATCAAACGTCCTTTCGCAAGAACACAACACAAGTTCTAATAAAACGTTTTGGTAGAAAGTTTGAATCACGTGTCGTGAACAATGAGGCGATATAAACAGATTTGATTTTATTGAACTAATGCAGTAAGAATAAATTTGATATATTTTATATAGAACATTTCTTAATTCACGAACAAATGAGGAGAAACTACAACAGCAATACTATAACATAGTGAATAATAATTAACTTTTTTTTTATACTCATGGCACTTATAAGTACCACTATACAAATATGCTTATATATTCCTATTCATTTATCATAAATCTTGAAAGTACGTCTAAGAACATGTACTCTGTTGCTATGTCAACTGTCGCTAGGTGATGGGTTTCGACTGAAATGATCTATTATGTGAAATGGAATCATTTTTTCTTACCGCACGGTAACCATAATATGATATTATAAACGTGTAGTTGGTTTGCAAGAATTTTCTTATATTTTGCACTATTTCAAAATTATCTTTATTTCTATTGTCTTTAGTATTCTATTGATAATCATTTCTAATAATATTTGTCGCAAAAATATTTCATTTTTTCAAATTTTGCATCAGCCCTTGAAATAAAGACGTTAGAGTAACATTGAAATATGTTAATATTTATTTTATATTTACTGTGTGTGGGTGTGTGTGGGTGTGAGTGGGCGTGTTTGTGTGTGTATTAGTGTATGTATATGTGAGTATTTTACTTTATCAACTAAATAAACGCATCAATAAACGCACTAAATAAACGCACTAAATAAACACACCAATTAAACGCACTAAATAAATGCACCAAATAAGCGCACTAAATAAACGCACTAAATAAATGCACTGATTAAACGCACTAGTTAAACACACTAAATAAACGCACTAAATAAACGCACTAAATAAACACACTAAATAAACACACCAAATAAACGCACTAAATAAACGCACTAAATAAACGCACCAATAAACGCACTGAATAAACGCACTAAATAAATTGCACTAAATAAACGCACTAAATAAACGCCCCCAAATAAACGCACTAAATGTACGCACGAAATAAACGCACTAAATAAATGCTCCAAATAAACGCACTAAATAAACGCACTAAATAAACGCACCAAATAAACGCACTAAATAAACGCACCAAATGAACACACAAAATAAACGCACTAAATAAACGCACTAAATAAACGCACCAAATAAACGCACTAAATAAACGCACCAAATAAACGCACTAAATAAACGCACTAAATAAACGCACCAAATGAACACACAAAATAAACGCACTAAATAAACGCACTAAATAAACGCACCAAATAAACGCACTAAATAAACGCACCAAATAAACACACAAAATAAACGCACTAAATAAACGCACTAAATAAACGCACCAAATAAACGCACTAAATAAACGCACTAAATAAACGCACCAAATAAACGCACTAAATAAACGCACCAAATAAACGCACTAAATAAACACACCAAATAAACGCACTAAATAAACGCAACTAATAAACACACTAAATAAACGCACCAAATGAACACACAAAATAAACGCACTAAATAAACGCACTAAATAAACGCACCAAATAAACGCACTAAATAAACGCAACAAATAAACGCACCAATAAACGCACTAAATAAACGCAACAAATAAACGCACTAAATAAACGCACCAAATAAATGCACTAAATAAACGCACTAAATAAACGCAAAGTGCTCAAAAAGAAACTTAAATGGAGAGGAAGGCACATCACACGCAAAAGAAAAGACTGAGACCTGTAATAGAACAACAACTTAGCAATACACAAATGGGTTTTAGAAGAAACAGAGGATGTACTGATGCAATATTTACTCTGAAACAGTTGGCAGAGAAGTCAATAGAATGCAACCAAAATTTATACATATCCTTCATAGATCAAGAGAAAGCATTTGATTGAGTAAACAGAGAAAAACTATGGGAAACATTAACAATTTATGGAGTATGCCAAGTCTATCCGTGACTTTCTAGCTGCTCTCCGCTGTTGAGCTGCTGCATTTCTTTTCTTTTAACAAGATGATGCTCTCTTTTTTATTTTAGAACGCCATGTAGATCTATTTTGTGCAAGTTCTTCCTATGTATTGTGGTCTATTTCAAAGGCTTTCGGTGAGTTCTTTAACGAGTCCTTGTAGCGCTTCCTTTGGCCACCTTGAGATGTTACTAACATGATATTAATATGAGATGCTATTAATATGTTAATACTAACATATTCTCAGGCTTGGTCAATAACAGAGAACTAGAGAACAAGTTAGCTGTTTCGAGAACCTTGGTTCCCTTAAAGCAGCAACGAAGAAGTCAGAATGTGGTCGGCCAGTGCATAAAATAAACTGATACAAATGAAAAACATAAAGCTTGGATGCAACACAATAGCAAAATTACTTTTCCTTAGAGATTGCATATTCCCAGTTGCAATATATATATGCGAATATTGGACAATCATCAATAAGCTGAGAAAATGTTACCAAAAAATCTTCAGAACACCATGGAACAGGAGGAATACCAATAATATAATGCTGTGGCCAAAGACGGAGAAA
This sequence comes from Meghimatium bilineatum, assembly GCA_034231615.1. Lineage (NCBI taxonomy): Eukaryota > Metazoa > Mollusca > Gastropoda > Stylommatophora > Philomycidae > Meghimatium > Meghimatium bilineatum. The sequence continues at coordinate 40,285,888 of CM067309.1, read as the reverse complement.
AGTGTTGATTCAAGTTGCAAGGCTAGTAGGTACTATATGAAGGAACCTGTTTCAATTCCCGGTTACTGCATTATGATTTTTATTTGAAGATCATCAATGGAAAACTATGCAAGAATTGAAAGTAACAAACAAATCTGGCTAAACAACAAGATGCTCCCCAGAAAATTACAATATTTTGTCCACATTGAACGACAGGACAGCCTAGAACAGACCGTGATGGAGACAATAACAATATTAATAGTAATAATAATAATAATAACAACAACAATAATAATAATTATAATTATAATCTGTTCATTTCTGCATACTTGTAAAAAAGTGACTCGTGTCTCGTTGAAAGGGATAATTGCTGGTGAACGAAAAAATAGTGGTAGCCCTTTTGTGTGCTATTAGTGGTACTCTCAGCAGACTGCCTGTGGCTTCGTTCAAGGAAGTGCTTCCGTGGTACAAGAAAGCAAATCACGTTTTTACAACATTTTTTCATCTTTTTTATATAAAAATATCCCTTACTAAAGTTGTACCTGCAGTCACGAAAACACATAATAACTTGTTTTCATCTGCTGGTTAACTCACATAGTAGGTACTATAATGCTTTTATATGACTTATCTCTTGCTCAATCACAATTGACATGAACAAGAAACATTTGTAGTAACATATTTATAATACAGTTAATTATTTAGTAACATATTTATAATAAAGTTAATTCTTTAGTAACATATTTATAATACATTTAATTATTTAGTAACATATTTATAATACAGTTAATTCTTTAGTAACATATTTATAATACAGTTAATTCTTTGGTAACATATTTATAATACAGTTAATTCTTTAGTAACATATTTATAATACAGTTAATTCTTTAGTAACATATTTATAATACAGTTAATTCTTTGGTAACATATTTATAATACAGTTAATTCTTTTGTAACATATTTATAATACAGTTAATTCTTTAGTAACATATTTATAATACAGTTAATTATTTAGTAACATATTTATAATACAGTTAACTTTTAAGTAGCATATTTATAATACAGTTAATTCTTTAGTAACATATTTATAATACAGTTAATTCTTTAGTAACATATTCATAATACAGTTAATTATTTAGTAACATATTTATAATACAGTGAATTCCTTAGTAACATATTTATAATACAGTTAATTATTTAGTAACATATTTATAATACAGTTAATTCTTTAGTAACATATTTATAATACAGTTAATTATTTAGTAACATATTTATAATACAGTTAATTCTTTAGTAAGATTTAAATACTTCCAGCAATCCATACACCTATGTTTATTCAAAAAGTTGAAGTGACTACATTACCACAACCGCGACCTCCACTATTTTTATGGTTGTAAAGTCCCTGATATAATAAAATTGGACTACCATCTGCGGTTGAAAGTAGCGTACTTCACTATGTGAGATATATTTTATTTCACAAAAAAAAACCTGTAATCCGTTAGGGTCGTTGGGGTATTACATTGAGCTTTTCAACAGAAACAGGGTCGTAGGGGGACTACATTGAACCTGTCAACAGAATCAGGGTCGTAGGGGTACTACATTGGATGTGTCACCAATTTCTGGGTCAAATGTCTGGCAACCTTTACATGCTGGAAGGTCAGATTCAAAAGTCTTTAATTAAAATGGGAATAACAAGCCAACTTTAGTCCTGTGTGTGGTGATTAAAAGTTTGAGAACCGCTGTACTATTGTAGGGTTCAACTCATGTAACGTTATAGTTACTGGCCTTTATTATATAAATATATAAGCTTTAGAAGACCTAGAATCACAGCGACACCTTGTGCCATGGAAACTTATTAGTCATTGGAGATTGTTAAATATAAGGACCACAAGCAGCGAGCTATTGTTCAATATAAGGACCACAAGTAGAGAGTTTTTGTTAACTATAAGGACCACAAGCAGAGAGTTATTGTTAAATATAAGGACCACAAGCAGCGAGCTATAATCTACTTCCTATACTGTGAGTACACTGTAATCTATGTAATATATCGCTAGTACACAGTGTGTGTTACTAAATTGTTGATGTATATATTGCTGTGGCTTATTGTTTTATTGTTGTTGCTGTTATTGTTATATTTTCGCTGATGTTTTGTTGTCGTTATTCTATAATTGTTGTTATTGTTATTATTGTTGTTTCTCTGTTGTTATTGTTGCTACGTCTACTGTTGTTACTGTTATTCGTGTATATGTTTTTGTTGTTGCTATTGTATTTATTACTCGTGAACTTGTTGCTCTTGTTGATTTTTCTTATTCTTGTTGTTGTTTATGTTGCTTCTGCTGATGTTGTTTTCTTTTATTGTTGCTGTTGTAGCTCTTGATGCTTCTGCTACTTTTGTCGTTGTTTCTCTTTTGCTGGTTGTTGTTGGTGTTTCTACTGCTGTTGTTTTTCTTGTGGTTGTTATGTTGCTGCTGTTGTTATTGTCGCTAAATTGATGTTCTTGTCGTTGCTATAGTAGTTATTGTTGCTGTTACTGTCACTACTGATGTTGTTGTTGTAGTTATTGTTGCTGTTACTGCTACCACTGATGTTGTTGTTGTAGTTATTTTCTGTCACTATATCATAAACATACATCCTTGTCTTCTCCAACAGACACCAGCTGCTATGGCGATTCCAGTTTCATGGGCTCCGTTTGAGCAGAAATATCAGATTCACGAAGAGTCCAGAGAGTTTGTAAGAGCTCTTGAAGCCAATGGAGTCATACCATACTCCCAGCTTAGCGTGGAGAAGGCTAGAGAAGTATCCTTATTTCGTTCATTAGCACTTTCAGGAGAAATAGAATTTGACGGAGAAGAAAATGAAATAATCGTCCCATCACCATATACTGCGACTGGAATTCCTATATCTATTTATAAACCAGCTTCCCGTCCAGAGACCCCAACAATCTGGATCTACTTCCATGGGGGCGGCCTCGTTGTTTGCAGTAGGAAAACTCACGAGACAACATTGAAGATCCTGGCTAGAGATTCAGGAGTGATTGTCGTCAATGTCGAGTATCGTCTGCTGCCTGATCCCGATGCTCCGTGCGCACCTTTTGATGACGCCGAAGTGGTAACTAGATGGGTGCTGGACAATAAAGAGATTGTTGGTGGTAAACCAAATAGTAAAGTTGGTGTAGGTGGTGACAGCGCTGGTGGATTACTCGCCATAGGAGTCACTAACGAGATTCGAGATCTTGATTTTCAAATCTTGGTATATCCATTAGCAGATACTACAATGTCAAATGAGTCTGTCAAAGAGTTCAGACTGGCTCCAGGACTTAACGAAGAAACCATTAAATATTGTTCTGGAAACAGTTTATTACATATTCCAGATTATCAAACCAATCCAAGAATAAACGGAATGGCAAGAACCAATACTGAGTTATCTCCCCCAGCTCTAATTATCTTGGCAGAGTTAGATCCCTTAGTTGGATGTGGGAAAGACTACGCGGAGAAACTTCGTGCAGCTGGGGTGAAAGTTCAGCTTGAAATTATCAAAGGAGTACCCCATGCTTTCTTTAATATGAGGAAAGTGTTTAAAACAACATCTTCCCAAGCATACGATCACGTGGTCAGATATCTTCAGCAGTACCAGTAAAGATGTCTAAGATAACTCTTGTTCTGAGAAGAGAACCAACAATTTTTACGAAGATTCAACAGTCGAAAACTGAAACCACACCAGCAGTTTAGCTAAGCATTCAAACGCTCAAAAAAAAAACGCACAATATTCAAAGAATTTTCGACCACATGTCCTTTGCCAAGAACACAAAACAATTTATAATAAAGACTCGGTTTGTAGAAACTTTGATTCACGTGTCATGAACAATGAGGAAATAGAAACATATTTTATTTTATTGAACCAGTGCATTAGGTATATAGATCTTCTGTGTTTTATATGGAACATTTCTTATTTCAAGAACAATGAGAAGATATTTAAAAAGGCTAAAAGTACCTTCAATGACATGAGGAAAATATTAACATCTAAACAAATTACAAAAACGTTAAAAATGAGAATTATAAAATGCTACATCTATTCTATAGTAATGTATGGCTCAGAAACATGGACACTAAATAAGCAATAAGATAAGAAGACAGAGTTGATGCCTTTGAGATGTGGGTATATAGAAGAATAGGGAGAACATCATGGACAGAGAAACAAACAAATAAAGAGGTGCTAAAGACATTTAATATGAAGAAAGAACTACTAAGAGAAATAAAGATCTGGCAAATAAAATATTTTGGTCACATTAAAAGATAGGACAACCTATTGAAGACCTTACTTGAGGGTAAAGTCAAAGAGGTGAGCAAGAGGTAGGCATAGATACAAGTGGGAGACTAACATCACACGATGGACAGGTTACAGTCTAGCAGAGTGCACCACCAAGACAAGAGACGGAAGTTGGAGATCCGTTGTAGTCAAGCTTCGTTGCGAAGACGGCACTTGATGATGATGATGATGATGAGACATAAACAGAATATATTTTATTGAACCAGTACAGCAAGAATGAATCTCATGTATTTTGTATAGAACATTTCTTATTTCAAGAACAATGAGGACATATCAACTACAACATCAATAATATAGCATTGTGAATAATATTAACCCTTTATGTACTGACGGCACTGATAAGTGCCACTATACAAATATGCTTATATATCTCTGTAAATGTCTCATAAACCTTTTCCGGCACTTCAAAGAATATGTACTTTATTGTTATGTCAACCGTCGTTTCCTGGAGGGTTCGGACGGAAATGATCTATTTTGTGGAATGGAAACATTTGTTCTTACCTCCCGGTAACCATCATGTGAAATTATAAACGCGTAGTTGGTGTGCAAGAATTTCCTTGTATATTTTCCACTATTTCAAAATTATCTTTATTTCTATTATCTTTATTATTGTATTGATAAGAATTTCTAATAATATCTGTCAGAAAAATATTGTCATTTTTCAATTTTTGCATGTGGTCTTGAAATAAAGACGTTAGAGTAACATTGAAATATGTTAATATTTATTTTATATTTACATTACATGTGTGTGTGTGTGTTTGACTGGGTGTGTGTCTATCGTTATGTATATGTGAGTAGTTTTCTTTGTAAGCTAAATAAACGCAGTAATTTCCCAATTTATGTTAGGTTCAACAACCTTTCTTTTTAGAGAACATGCTTTTTTTAGGTACTAAACATTGTTAGATATATTCCTCTTGTTCTCCTGCCCTGTTTCCTGTCTTGTTCTCCTGCCTTAGTCTCCTGCCTTGTTCTCCTGTCTTGTTCTCCTGCCTTAGTCTCCTGCCTTGTTCTTCTGTCTTGTCCTCCTGTCTTGTTCTCCTGTCTTGTTCTCCTGCCTTGTTCTCCTCTATTCGTTTAGAAATTTCTGTTGTTGACAGGATGTAGTGCAGAGAACAGAATGTGTTATTTTATGGTTTACAGCTTAACTCCGATATAACACATCCCTTTTCAGCCTAACATATGCGTTAATTGAACACGAAGGATAGAAAGGATAACCCTATTCCCAAACCCTCCTCAGTCACTTTTACGACAAATATGGTAGAACACAGCGGTGTTATTCTTTGTACCTTTTTTGTATTTCGAAACACACGGTCGAGACAACACACGGTCGAGACAACACACAGTCGAGACAACACACGGTCGAGACAACACACGGTCGAGACAACACATGGTCGAGACAACATATGTCGTGGACACTACACGGATGCTCAATATCTATATGATTGTCATATGTTTGACTGTCATATGTTTGATTGTCATATGTTTGACTGTCATGTGTTTGGTTGTCATATGTTTGACTGTCATATGTTTGAATGTCATATATTTGACTGTCATATGTTTGACTGTCATATGTTTGAATGTCATATGTTTGAATGTGTCATTCAATCATATATACATTAGTGCCATTCAATCATATAGACATTGGTGTCATTCAATCATATAGACATTGGTGTCATTCAATCATATAGACATTGATGTCATTCAATCATATAGACATTGATGTCATGCAATCATATAGACATTGATGTCATGCAATCATATAGACTTTGATGTCGTTCAATCATATAGACATTGGTGTCATTCAATCATATAGACATTGGTGTCATTCAATCATATAGACATTGGTGTCATTTAATCATATAGACATTGGTGTCATTCAATCATATAGACATTGGTGTCATTTAATAATATATACACTAGTGTCATTCAATCATATAGACAATTGTGTCATTCAATCATATAGATATTGGTGTCATTTAATAATATATACACTAGTGTCATTCAATAATATATACACTAGTGTCATTCAATCATATAGACACTGGTGTCATTCAATCATATAGACATTGATGTCATGCAATCATATAGACATTGATGTCATGCAATCATATAGACTTTGATGTCGTTCAATCATATAGACATTGGTGTCATTCAATCATATAGACATTGGTGTCATTCAATCATATAGACATTGGTGTCATTCAATCATATAGACATTGGTGTCATTCAATCATATAGACATTGGTGTCATTCAATAATATATACAATGGTGTCATTCAATCATATAGACATTGATGTCATTCAATCATATAGACATTGATGTCATTCAATCATATAGACATTGGTGTCATTCAATCATATAGACAGTGGTGTCATTTAATCATATAGACATTGGTGTCATTTAATAATATATACACTAGTGTCATTCAATCATATAATCAAACGAAAAAGTTACAGGCTCTCGTGTGATGTCTGCTAAAATAACGGACCATCATAAGTTATGCATGCATAGAGATTTCTGGGTACGAGGCTTATTCTAGAAGTATTACGTCAATCTGAGAGTTGGAGACATGGGTATATTAAATAAAGATCTCGCGCTACAACCCATTGCTAGTAGTAAAGAAGGACTGCATCACTCGTAAATTCTGCATGTCAAAATAAATACAAAGAAACTCATTATTTGTTGTGCTGTAGTCTTGTTATAGATACTTTGGTGGATACGTCTGTGTATGATTTCTCATGTGTGCTTCCAACGATTATCAGAACGTAATTACCGTACATTTTCTAATTTTGCATGTTGGATAATAGTTTTACAGCAATTATGTCTACTACAGATTTTCCACTAATGTACCTTGGTGAACCATTTACTAGTTTGTCATTGCTTCAGATATTACACTTCAGAAAAAAAACGCTGAATCAGAAATAACAAACATCACATCACGTTCGGTCTGAAACTAGTCTAAAGTAGAGCGTTATTATCAAGGCAAATAGACCAAAGTTCAAGGATGTAAATTATGTGTCGAGTAGTTGTTACAGTTTTATAATATACAACATGTTATTACATGTATTCTGTATATAGTTTATGTGAACTGGGTTGTACACATCTCTTCTGTAGAGTTTATGTGAACTAGATTGTAGACATTTCTTCTTTAGAGTTTATGTGAACTAGATTGTAGACATTTCTTCTGTATAGTTCCTGTGAACTTATTGTAGACATTTCTTCTGTAGGGTTTATGTGAACAAGATTGTAGACATGTCTTCTGTAGAGTTTATGTGAACTGGATTGCAGACATTTCTTCTTTAGAGTTTATGTGAACTAGATTGTAGACATTTCTTCTGTATAGTTTCTGTGAACTTATTGTAGACATTTCTTCTGTAGAGTTTATGTGAACTGGGTTGTAGACATGTCTTCTGTAGAGTTTCTGTGAACTAGATTGTATAATTAAATAATGTCATCTAATAGCCCATCTAATAGTGCTATATAACTCATATACTAACATATGGATGCGAGTAGTGGACAATAAACAAACTGGAAAGTGGGAAATTAGATGCAATAGAGATGTAGTTCAATAGAAGAATGCTGAGAATACCATGGACTGTCAGAAAAACTAATATGGAAGTGTTGAAAGAGTCAAATGCGAAACGGATCTTAATCAATAATATAAGAAAAGACATTTCTTCATTTTTTGGCCACTTCAGGAAACAGGCAGGTTTGGAGAACATAGTCACAACAGGCAAGATTGAAGGCAACAGAGACAGAGGGTGACAACGTGAGAAAATATCAGACAGTTTTGCAACCTGGCACGACAGGAAAAAAAAACAACGATCTTTATACATAATACTGTAGAAAGAGAGCTGTGGAGATCCGTGATCGCCTACGCCAGCCGGCATGGCATCTGATTAGGATGATAAATAGCTCTTCACTTCTTTGTCTTCAGCCGCGCGCTAATAGCAAGATGTAGTCCGTAGAACAAATGCGTTGTTTCATGGTTTATAACTTGTCTGCGCCATTTGTAGACCACAACCTACTTATAACTTTGTTTTTAGATTTTACAGTACAGCTTTTGGGTCACCTTGACCTTCGAGGAGAAAGCCAACCCCATTCCCATATAAGGTAATGTAAAAATGTAACTACTGTAAACTGCATTCTTCAGTGACATTATAACTACGATGATCGTAGTCTGTAGTTGTATTAATACGTCGAAAGCTTTAATTTCAAATTATAAAATCATTGTAATTATTTACATTGCAAGATTTCATGCAAAAGTTGTTTTAATCTCGGACACGGGTTACTATAATGTTAAATGCAGTTTTACGGCAACCATTAGGAAACGCACTATAGATAGAAATTTTTTTAACGACACACTGAGTAAACATGGGATTACAGTGTACAGTCATGTCTGAGTGTGCCACACTACAGGGCTATATTTCATTATTTGAACTGATAAGGTTTTCACTGGTCGATAATAAACTTTTCATTATATTTGCAATGGTAAATGACGACAACTGTCTTCGATTAATGCACAAATGTTCTATCATCAGTGTTTCACAAACTGTTGTACAATATTTCTGTCTATTTCAATAGATAGTGACCATTTCTTACATCATGTCTGCCTATTTATTCTCGTAGGGTATGTCCAGTGCAGAACGTTGTCCGCACTTCCGCTCTATAAGAAAGACCTCTGCACTGAATTAATTAGGCCTTTATTCATTTCTTTAAAAAATTATTGTCGTCATTTCCTATGGTCACTATTTATATACTTGGAGTCGCTTTGACTATTTTTGGCGTGCAACTTCAAGTATATAAATAGTGACCAACGGAAATCACGATAATATTTAAAAGAAACGGATGAAGACCTAATTAATTCTGTACAAAGGTCCTTCTTTTGGAGACGGTTACAGCAGAAAATGACAAGTCGCTTTCTCCATAAACCTGCTCCGGCATGCAATCATGTAGGGACATGTAGGGACTTGTAGGGACATGTAGGGACATGTATGACATGTAGAGACATGTAGGGACATGTAGAGACTTGTAGGGACATGTAGAGACTTGTAGGGACATGTAGGGACATGTAGAGACTTGTAGGGACATGTAGAGACTTGTAGGGACATGTAGAGACATGTAGAGACATGTAGGGACATGTAGAGACTTGTAGGGACATGTAGAGACTTGTAGGGACATGTAGAGACTTGTAGGGACATGTAGGGACATGTAGAGACATGTAGGGACATGTAGGGACATGTAGGGACATGTAGGGACATGTAGAGACATGTAGATACATGTAGGGACTATGTAGATACATGTAGGGACATTTAGAGACATGTATGACATGTAGGGACATGTAGAGACATGTAGGGACATGTAGAAACATGTAGGGACATGTAGGGACATGTAGGGACATGTAGAGACATGTAGGGACATGTAGAGACATGTAGGGACATGTAGAGACATGTCGAGACATGTAGAGACATGTAGGGACTATGTAGAGACATGTAGGGACATGTAGAGACATGTATGACATGTAGGGACATGTAGAGACATGTAGGGACATGTAGAGACATGTAGGGACATGTAGGGGCTATGTAGATACATGTAGAGACATGTAGAGACATGTAGAGACATGTAGGGGCTATGTAGAGACATGTAGAGACATGTAGGGACATGTAGAGACATGTAGAGACATGTAGGGACATGTAGAGACATGTAGAGACATGTATGACATGTAGGGACATGTAGAGACATGTATGGACATGTAGAGACATGTAGGGACATGTAGAGACATGTAGGGACATGTAGGGACATGTAGAGACATGTAGAGACTTGTAGGGACATGTAGAGACATGTAGGGACATGTAGAGACATGTAGGGACATGTAGAGACATGTAGGGACATGTAGAGACTTGTAGGGACATGTAGAGACATGTAGAGACTTGTAGGGACATGTAGAGACATGTAGGGACATGTAGGGACATGTAGGGACATGTAGAGACATGTAGGGACATGTAGAGACTTGTAGGGACATGTAGAGACATGCAGGGGCTATGTGTCGTGGTAGTTCCATTTAATATCTCACAGTTCATAGGAAATTTGACACTGGCATGTTTACCAACAGTTTGTAATGACGCACGAGGTTATCATAACCTTATTCTAATATTCCCTTTCAGAAATTGTGTCATTTCATCGTTCAAGAGTGCGAGTCCATTTTTCAACTTTTCACTACACCAGAGTTTCTCAATCTATTTATGTTCTGTTCCTATTTCACTTATCGGTACAGTACAAGTAGACGCCTCCACAAGTTTAATTATTTCCATTGTCTATGTTTGTTAATTTCATGTTCATCATTTAATAATTGAAATATTTATTTATTTAGAGTTATGGATAGTTATGTAAAGCACAGCTATCCGAACCCTAACCCAAATCCTAACCCTAACCCTAATCCGAACCCTAACCCAAATCCTAAAAAAAAAGTATTATTTAAATTATTAAACAATGAACATGAAATATACAAATATAGACAAGGGAAATAACTCGACTATGTTGTGGCGTCTACTTGTACTGTATAACTGATAAATAATTGTGCTGTTTCCTCTAGAATGTAATAGTCTATGGTATTTTGACAGAAGCACAAAGAAAACAGGTGTTTGTATGTGTGTGAGTTAGTGAGTGTGTGTAGTATGTGTGTGTAGTATGTGAGAATGCATATGTGTAAGAGAGTGAGTGAGTGTGTGTGTAGCAGAGAGAGAGAGAATTAGGAAATGTGTGTGAATGAATGCGGGTGTGTGAGAGAGCGAGTGAGTTTGCGTGTGAATGCATGAGAATGATAATAAAATTGCCCACGATTGCATTCGAGAACAGTGGTTTGAGGCATTCGAGAACAGTGGCCTGAGGCAGTCGAAAACAGTGGCTTGAGGCAGTCGAAAACAGTGGCCTGAGGCAGTCGAGACATCCATGTTGGTATGTGCTCCAAGCATTTTCGTATCTCGTCATACGGGTGTTCATTGCAGCAAGAGACCAGATCGGCTGGCTGGTACTGTTACCGAGTCTTGAATAGAGCAATGGGTTGTGCTATCATGTTGAACGTCTTACAAGAAACAACACGGGTACATGAACGTAATGGAGGGTGATGATTCTCTTTCCATGTGCATAATAAACGAGCTAGACTTAGAAATACGACTTTATCAGATTTGAACGTTACTTTGGATATGAACGTTACTTTGGATATGAACGTTACTTGGGATATGAACGCTACTTTGGATATGAACGCTACTTTGGATATGAACGCTACTTTGGATATGAACGTTCTCTTGGATATGAACGCTACTTTGGATATGAACGCTACTTTGGATATGAACGCTACTTTGGATATGAACGTTCTCTTGGATATGAACGCTACTTTGAGCTTACTATTAGTCATCGCGTAATTGTGGATACACTCAAGATGAGATCGGAGCATCTATGGACTTGTTAGGAGTACAATGATGATGATCTTATGACTTGCTAGCTAACCGAGCAGCATTATCTTCCAATTCTAGCTGTATTTCTCTCGTTCGCACAAACAAAGCTGGGCAACGCGTTCAGACCAGCAGGTGGGATTCAGCATTATTCCCGTGGAAGAGTATGAGGTCTGCCAACATGTCTTTTTAGCTCTTTAATATTCCAAATTGTATTCCTGAACTACAGAACTACAGAGTACAGTAGATTTTAGTCAAATTTAAGGGCCAGTTACAGTGACATGGTAGACCGAATTTGACATGCGGGCTTTGTTTTTCCAAACCCTGCTGTAGACATTTCTTTCAAAAGACTTTCTAATCCAGTGTTCAGTGACTCAAAGTATGAGAATCGTACTAATTCACAGCCAATGTGTATGACATTACAGTTTAGTTACATATCCTGAACTTTGTTTTAACTGCACCTTCACTGGCCTTCGCTAAACAATCTCTGATGTATTTCAAAATCACGTTTTCTCTCACGAGATTCTATCCACACTGTGTAATGTGTATTTAGTGATATCACTGCAGTATAACCGTGAACACACTGCGATCTAATTCATATATCTAAGTGTGCTGCAACCTACATCACATATTGTAGAAAGCTATAATCTACTCCATATGACTACGCTACAGATTGCTTCATGAATTATTACTCAATTATAATCTACTTTATATAATTGTGAGTACACTATAATCTACTTCATTATATATTATGATTACACTATAATCTACTTCATTATATATTATGATTACACTATAATCTACTTCATACTTTGTGAATACACTGTAGTCTACTTCATATGTTGTGAGTGAAGGTAGTCAACTTAACATGGGATGACAAAGGACTGTGTACCGGTCGCGTGGCATTCACGGGCTAACCGGGAGCCCCTACACTAAAGCATTTGTGGACAAACTTGGAAAAATTGGTCTGCAAGTTTTTTTATGATACATTTTCCGAACTAATGGTTCAGTGCATTTAGCAATTGCAAAAAAACAACAAAGATAGCAGGCCAGCAAAAATATGACTAGGCGGAATGATTTTTGGTTCAAACATTCTGCTCACCAATTCCCTAAAGACACCTGCTTGTGGTGCATACTGGCAGCAGGCAGGTAGTTGCGAAGCTCGTATGGAATATTTGATCCAAATCTTGGGATCGAGTCCCGGAAGTATAGACTGAGATGGAATGATAATTGATTTCTGATTGGCACCTCTGAGTCTGTCCACATCAAACACAGTCGCAGAATAGTGAACGAAGATAACGGCCAGCTTTGACTGCTAGTTTGTCTGTGACAATTACATGTGTGTGGCATCTTATCGCTACACTGTGGAGCTCTGGTTTCTGCCCTATTCACCATATTCGTAGCGGAAGAAAATAGAATGATAGATGGATGAATGGATGGATGGATGGATGGATAGATATTTGTATCATTTTATTGTTTATCTTTATTTTAATCTCTAATGTTTGCCCTCAAAACAAAATTATCCATAATTAATATATCTTGTTAAACTCTTGTATAATGTCTTTGCTTTCTAGCATTTCGTTGTTAGTAGAATAATAGTAATGGCAAGAATAATGGTATTTCAAATAATAGTAATGGCAAGAATAATGGTATTTCAAATAATAGTAATGGCAAGAATAATGGTATTTCAAATAATAGTAATGGCAAGAATAATGGTATTTCAAATAATAGTAATGGCAAGAATAATGGTATTTCAAATAATAGTAATGGCATGAATAATGGTATTTCAAATAATAGTAATGGCAAGAATAATGGTATTTCAAATAATAGTAATGGCAAGAATAATGGTATTTCAAATAATAGTAATGGCAAGAATAATGATATTTCAAATAATAGTAATGGCAAGAATAATGGTATTTCAAAGCCCAAATTTTAACCAGAATAACAACAAATTTCAAGAAAACACACACACAAATGTGTAATAGATCCCCCAGTTCTCCTTATCTATATGACACACCTGCATTCTGACGTCACATAAACGTGTAGCACATCTGTCTATCTAGGAAGCCATGATTAAACTCTGTTTGTTCTAATATTTTAGTTCTGTGGTTATGATCTCTGCAAAAGAAAAGATTAGCAAAAGCTGGTATATATTTCCTTGAGCAGACAGTGGCTTACTGTAGTTAATACGTTATCTTGTGTACATTTCGGTATATTATTATTATTTGTTATCGCATACTGACGGATGTATTTCTATTCTCTACCAGACTCCGGTTGAAATGGCAACACAAGTTTCTTGGGCTCCTTTTGAGAAGAAATACCAGGTTCACGAAGAGTCTAGAGAATTTGAAAGAATTCTGAACGCAAGTGAAGTCATGCCTTACTCGCAGATTAGCCTGGAGACAGCTCGAGAGTCAGTATCAAGTCGCTCGATAGAACTTTCTGGAGAAGTAGATTTTGTTGGGGAAGACGATGAAATAATAGTACCCTCACCTCACACCTCTACCGGAATACCTATATCTGTTTACAGACCAGCTTCCCGCCCGCAGGTACCAGCCATCTGGATCTACTTCCACGGGGGTGGTTATATTTTTTGCAATAGGAAAACTCACGAGACAACATTGAAGATCCTGGCTAGAGATTCGGGAGTAATTGTTGTAAATGTCGAGTATCGTCTGCTGCCTGATCCCGATGCTCCGTATGCACCCTTTGATGACGCCGAGGTGGTAGCCAGATGGGTGTTGGACAATAAAGAGATTGTTGGTGGGAAACCAAATAGTAAAGTTGGTGTAGGTGGTGACAGTGCTGGTGGTCAGATCGCCATAGGAGTCACTAACGAGATCCAAGATCTAGATTTTCAAATCTTGGTATATCCCGCAGTAGACCCCACAATGTCGAATGAATCTGTCAAAGAGTTCAGGCAGGCTCCAGGGTTAAACGTAGACAGCGTAAAATTTGTAAATGAACACGTTTTTTCACGTATGCCAAATTATGAAACCGATCCAAGAATAAACGGGTTGGCAAGAACCAATACTGCGTTTTCTCCACCTGCACTCATTATCTTGGCAGAGTTAGATCCCTTAGTTGGATGTGGGAAAGACTACACGGAAAAACTCCGTGCAGCTGGGGTGAAAGTTCAGCTAGAAATCATCAAAGGAGTACCCCATTCATTCTTTACTTATAGAAAAATATTTCAGACAACATCTCCACAAGCATACGCTCTGATAATTAAATATCTTCAACAGTTTCAGTGAATGATTACTACGAGGTTTCAGTGAATGATTTCTACGAGGTTTCAGTGAACGATTTCTACGAGGTTTCAGTGAACGATTTCTACGAGGTTTCAGTGAACGATTTCTACGAGGTTCTTGTTCTTGAAATAAAGCCAAACTGTGAAACAGAAGAATGTAGAACAGAAACTCAACATAACTGCGGTCAGCGTTATTTTTCAGACAACTATCGATTTTTGTAATATGTGACTTTAAGAATTCAATCTTTCAAATACGTCACATTGATTTCAACAATATTATTTATCCCTAACAATGTAAAGAACAGGTAAAGAGATAGTTCATGATTGTGAAACAATAAAAATGTGAACACTTTCAATAATTAACGAGTTCACAGCTCAACTCTAGAAGCTGTTATATATCTATAGACCATCGGTTGACATTGTGACAAGTTGTGTTATATATCTATAGACCATAGGTTGACATTGTGACAAGTTGTGTTATATATCTATAGACCATAGGTTGACATTGTGACAAGTTGAGAAAATAATCAAACTGATTGATCAAGGATACGGATGGAATAGGTTAAGACTCACGAACATGCATATCTACACTTATAATCTCTAGTATTCAGAGGCTCGCAAGTCATGGTTGTGCAAACAATTGGTTACGAATATATCCTGTATAACGTACAAGATAATGGCGTATTTACACAATTGATGATGTTGTTTGTTATTTGTGGGTTTTTTTCGCCGACGACGGATGTGTTGAACCATTGACGCAAATAAAATGGTGACACAACGCATTTCCATTTTCTGGACTACATCCTGCTGGAATTCTAGTAGGACCATTGCCCTGCTACAAGAGAGATCTAGCGGGAGTTTGAGAATGAAGGCTGAGAAAGAAGAAGATGTGTTTGTTTGAGAGCCCCAGCAATTGCTAGCGAGTAGCTTTTAATTACTATGTGCAGTTGGGTGGTTTTTCTGAGCTTTGTTTCATATTCAGGAGATTTAAGCGTTAACTTATTGCAATGCCTATTGAAGGAACCTTCTACTCAGAGGGGGTGATTGCTAATGTATATTTATTTAGATCAAATTGTGTATTAAATGTATTTGTTTGTTTAAGATAATCAGATTAAATATTGTGTAGAATTCATGTAGAGTTTGAAAATCAGTTATTCATATATAAATATTGTTTCGTTTTGTAACCATTACTTCTGTGATAGATATTTCTCTTCTGCTTTCGTTCTCAAATTCCTGCATGTTGTCAGGATGTAATCCGGTGAACGGAATACTATATAATATAGTTTACAGCTTGACTTAGGAACTGTCCATATATTGAGTCACCAATCAGATGGGAAGGGTCTCTGAAAATGTTTGAAAGTTATTGACAGGAGGGGGCGGGGTAGACACATATTCTCGTCTACAATACTAGTACGGTGTTCCATGAATTCGTGATACATTTTTGACCCAAAAAAAGTGGAGGGGTAAAACAACTAAGAATGGTTGCTTCAATTCATGAACAGCCCGCTATAGTATCCTCCAAGTACAGTTCTGTTTGCTTTGTGTCTCAAGATATCGCGAGTTTAAATAGAAACTGCATTTCGTCGTCTTGGTTACACAATAGTCTTCCGGGATATCCATGTGCTAGATTATCGCATATAGCGACTGAGTTATGTGCCGTAAGTTGAAAATCTTAAAAGGTGCCTACAGCTTTGTTTAACGAGATGGAGTACATCAGGCACCTACCGCTTTGTTTAACGAGATGGGGTACAACATGCACCTACCGCTTTGTTTAGTGAGTTGGTGTACAACTGGCACCTTCCGCTTTGTTTAGCGAGATGGGGTAAAATATGGGATAACCCGAGTAAAATAATTCTCACCGAATTTTCCACCTTTTAACTTATAACTTGACTGTGTAAGTTTTATGCCGGCTGTCTTCGCGTGAACGAATTCATTAGAGTTCTGGGCCACTTTGACCCACTATAGGAATCATCTTCACCCTCAAACCCTCCTTAGTCACACATGTTGACGTATATTAAGACAAATATACGTTCAAGTATATGTATACAAATACACGTTCAAGTATATGTATACAAATACACGTTCAAGTATATGAAGACAAATACACGTTCAAGTATATGAAGACAAATACACGTTCAAGTATGTGAAGATAAATCTCGTGTTGCAACCAGACCTGGACTAGGTCTAGTCCATGGTGCAAAAAAGGTCACTGTCTTCTTTCCATGAACGTTGTAGGAGTCGATTAAGATAATGTGCGTTATAATCTGACATAATGTCACCTTTGAAAATAATCACCATTTTTACATCTTGTCTAAATGTCTTACTTCTTTAAAAATCAATTAATCAGCACAGATGACAGAGACATGCAGATCAGTAACATATCACCTTTGTCTCTTTTTGCGTCACACTTCCTGGCTGACTGGAAAACCTAGATCTTCTATCACTGCTGCGTCACATTTCCTGGCTGACTGGAAAACCTAGATCTTCTATCACTGCTGCGTCACACTTCCTGGCTGACTGGAAAACCTAGATCTTCTATCACTGCAGATGGATCAACAAATATGACAGAAATGATGAGTTGATTCAGAAGTGTATTTTGTGCTCCTGACAGGATGTATTTTGTGCTCCTGACAGGATGTATTTTGTGCTCCTGACAGGATGTATTTTGTGCTCCTGACAGGATGTTTTTTGTGCTCCTGACAGGATGTATTTTGTGCTCCTGACAGGATGTATTTTGTGAGTCTGACAGGATGTATTTTGTGCTCCTGACAGGATGTATTTTGTGCTCCTGACAGGATGTATTTTGTGCTCCTGACAGGATGTATTTTGTGCTCCTGACAGGATGTATTTTGTGCTCCTGACAGGATGTATTTTGTGCTCCTGACAGGGTGTATTTTGTGCTCCTGAGAGGATGTATTTTGTGCTCCTGACAGGATGTATTTTGTGCTCCTGACAGGATGTATTTTGTGCTCCTGACAGGATGTATTTTGTGCTCCCGACAGGATGTATTCTGTGCTCCTGGCAGGATGTATTCTGTGTTACTGGCAGGGTGTATTCTGTGCTCCTTACAGGATGTATTCTGTGTTACTGGTAGGGTGTATTCTGTGTTACTGGCAGGGTGTATTCTGTGCTCCTGACAGGACGTGGTAATTCCGGAATACTGGCGCACTGGAATGCCTCCCTTTGGGAATTAAACATGGATTCATAAAACTGATTTATATAGCTATACATTTACACAACTATACATTTACACAACTATACATTTACACAACTATATATTTACACAACTATATATTTACACAACTGTGCATTTACACAACTATACATTTTCACAACTATGCATTTATACACATATGCATTTACACAACTAGGCATTTACACAATTGTGCACTTACACAACTATGCATTTACACAACTATACATGTACACAACTATACATTTACACAACGCATTTACACAACTATACAATTACACAACTATACAATTACACAACTATACAATTACACAACTATACATTTACACAACTATATATTTACACAACTATACATTTACACAACTATACATTTACACAACTATATATTTACACAACTATACATTTACACAACTATACATTTACACAACTATACATTTACACAACTATACATTTACACAACTATACATTTACACAACTATACATTTACACAACTATACATTTACACAACTATACATTTACACAACTATACATTTACACAACTATACATTTACACAGCTATACATTTACACAGCTATACATTTACACAACTATACATTTACACAACTATACATTTACACAACTATACATTTACACAACTATACATTTACACAACTATACATTTACACAACTATACATTT
The DNA here is from genome assembly GCA_034231615.1 of Meghimatium bilineatum. Taxonomy (NCBI): domain Eukaryota; kingdom Metazoa; phylum Mollusca; class Gastropoda; order Stylommatophora; family Philomycidae; genus Meghimatium; species Meghimatium bilineatum. The sequence goes on along the minus strand of CM067309.1, from coordinate 40,267,014 downwards.
ACACAACTATACATTTACACAACTATACATTTACACAACTATACATTTACACAACTATACATTTACACAACTATACATTTACACAACTATACATTTACACAACTATACATTTACACAACTATACATTTACACAACTATACATTTACACAACTATACATTTACACAACTATACATTTACACAACTATACATTTACACAACTATACATTTACACAACTATACATTTACACAACTATACATTTACACAACTATACATTTACACAACTATACATTTACACAACTATACATTTACACAACTATACATTTACACAACTATACATTTACACAACTATACATTTACACAACTATACATTTACACAACTATACATTTACACAACTATACATTTACACAGCTATACATTTACACAACTATACATTTACACAACTATACATTTCATGCAATATTACATGAGTCAAGGTGTCGCATAAATGTGCAGCTAAATAAAACAGTTGCTCCTGTTTAAAAGACTATAAGCTATCACGACAATGTACTCACTGCAGCAAAACTCAAGTCCAACAGGTAAAGCTTTAAACGAAGTAATAAAGTTTTGCTAACAATACGAAACAAACATAGGGACACACACACACATCGACTTTTCGACCAAAAGGTCTTTATCAAGGTTCACGAACACATATAAATCAAAGACGACAAGTAGGGAAGGAACATCTTGCGTTCACATGTCTAGTAAGTTTATCAAATTATCGTTCACGTGTCTAGTAAGTTTATCAAATTATCGTTCACGTGTCTAGTAAGTTTATCAAATTATCGTTCACGTGTCTAGTAAGTTTATCAAATTATCGTTCACATGTCTAGTAAGTTTATCAAATTATAGAAATGAGATCTAAGGTGACATAAACAGGAAATGTACAGAAATAGGAAGTATACAAAAACAGAACTGAATACATGTGATAAAGAGACATATAAATGAAGGAAAAACTCCATATTTATGCATACGTCAAGAATTATTCATACCCAAAGGCTTCAGAGTGTCAAATTCTTATATATAGATAACCAAGCGCTTGAGAAGAAAAACAAACCTGAATTCTGTAAAAATGACAATGTCTAATAATTTTTGTTCCATGTAATGAAACTGTTTGGTTTTCTTCTTCTTCATCGTTCTTTCTCTAACTCCCGCCGGATCTTCCTTGTAGCATGACCATGGTCCTACTAGATTTCCGGCAGGATGTAGTCTAGAGAATGGGAATGTTTTGTGCCGCAGTTTATTTGCGCCAATAGCCCGACACATCCGTCTTCGGCAGAAGGATGTTAATCAAAAACGTAATAGTCTGTTGTGTCTTGAGAGAAGCACAAACTTGAAATTTTAAACATAAAATTGATATGTGAATATCTATGATATCAAACACCGAATACACGAGCATTGCCTGACTGCACCACGCCAGGTGTACTGCCCCAAGCCAGGTGTACTACATTATTGTGCTCTAACAACAAAGGTGGTCAATAATTTTGAAGCAGCGGGCCGGAATGAGTATTATTTTTGTGTGGAAGAGGATCAGGGTGGTTGGCAACACGTTTTTTTTAACCCTTTGAAGTTCTAAATATATATCCTGAGTGAATGATTTAGTAGCTGTGTTATTTCTTTTCATCATCCTTGCGGGTCCTTAAAATTGACTTGGCATTCGAGCCATTTACAGTGACTTGGTTTTCAGTGACGTGGCTTGCGGGCTGTATTTGACGCAACCCTGCTACAGACATTACTTCGCAAAAAAACTTTCTAATCCAGTGTTTAGCGATTCATAGCTTGAGAATCGTTGTACTAAAATAAGGTTAGTTTGTGCAACATTACAGCTTCAGTTATATATATTGAACATTATTTGTAGCTTCCATTTTATGTACGTCAATCCCCCATGTACTTTAGAATTATCTGTTCTTCCCCGAGAACCTATTCCCGCTTCATAATATATAATATATGTACATAAGTATGTATATATTTATATATGTATGTATATATTTATATATGTATGTATGTATGTGCATATATTTCTCTCTCTATATATAGAGAGAGAGCTGTAATTATATTTATATAGTGAATTGTAATATAATTGAGTCCACTATAATCTACTTCATATATTGTCTGTACAATATAATCTACTTCATATATTGTGTGTACAATATAATCTACTTCATATATTATGTGTACAATATAATCTACTTCATATATTGTGAGTCCACTATAATCTACTTCATATGTTCTGTGTACACTATAATCTACTTCATATGTTATGTGTACACTATAATCTAATTTATTTATTCTGAAAACATTATAGTCTACTTCATATATTGTACAAACGTATAATCTGTTTAATTTACTTAATATATCTTAACACACTATCATCTACTTCCTATATTGCAGAAGTCAATTTGTTTGTTTGTTTTGCGTTCTCCATTGTAACCAGCACGGATATCCGTTCGATTTCCGCCGGGAGCGTGATTACGTTGTGCCACCGTTTAAAATGCTTCTTGTAGGCCTAGCACATCTGATTTCGGCATGCCTTGACAATAAGGGTGGGCTACCCTAGCCTGTGACAGCCTCAATATCTGTCTCCAGGCATGCGTGTATGTGGTGACTCTTCGCCCAGACGATGTTTGCTCTCGTCGGTCTTGCACGAGGTGTTCCACTGTCTATGAACTTAACTCGTGAAATTGGACGTACTGTGCCTGTGTCCATCGGCTACTGAACCGTTTCTTATCCGTGAGCCTGGTTCCGTATGAGGAAGAACTCGCCAGAAGAGTTGGACCATGGCTCTTTCGCCCTCTTAGCTGAGGTGTCATTCATCGACATAGTGTACCCCTTGTCCAAATTCGAGTCTCACACCACGCGTTTGAGAGCAAGGCGTTCTCGAGCTGAGCGTCCTTGTCCCAATAGCGCCTGAGCCCATCAGGTACTGAACCCTTTCTCTCTGCTAGTGTATTTCCGGTATAGGAAAACCTGACATTAGAGTTGGGCCAGGGCTAAAATCGTTGTCTCTTTTGTGCCTGAGCCCATCAGGTACGGAACCCTTTCTCTCTGCAAGTGTATTTCCGGTATAGGAAAACTTGACAGTAGAGTTGGGCCAGGACTGCCATCATTGTCCCTTTCTTGCCTAAGCCCATCGGGTACAGGACCCTTTCTCTGTGCGAGCATATTTCCGGTTTAGGAAGGCTCGACATTAGAGTTGGATTAGGACTTCTTGCTTTTCCGAACGCCAATGATTGGGTCTGGGTCTCTGTCTGTAAGGAGCACAGGTAACTAGAAGCTCGTCTCGAGCTGACGGAGCTTGTAGTTCCCCTTTCCAAGGAACTTTTCACTTTCTATTTGCAGTTCGCGCAGCCCTCTATCGCTGTTCTGCCTTTTCATTGTTTCTTTTTACTCAGTATGAAATCTATTTGTCTCTCGCCATGCATCTACCTTTACGTGCATTTTGCATTGGCAGCCCCTCCAATGTTCGGACTAGACTGACTAGCTTCACTGTATGTCGACAGTGTCGCTATATGTGGTGATGCTGGTGGTGTCGGAGATATTGTCTGTCTCTTGTGCAGTCAAATCTCTTTCCATCTGCTACCTCCACATTCTCGGACACGATCCCCAAATGATTTGGCCAGAGTCAGCTCGAGCTGCTGTATTTCTGTTTCCAGGGTGCACCACGAGGAGGTACATTTGGGATCTTGGTTATCTGCTAACCCTGGATCCGCCTAGAGCAATGCGTTCCCTGTGCACCCCGCAGAAGCCTATTATTTACTTTATATATTGCAGAAGCCTATAATCTACTTCATATATTGCAGAATAATATAATCTACTTCATATATTGCAGAATAATATAATCTACTTCATATATTGCAGAATAATATAATCTACTTCATATATTGCAGAAGCCTATAATCTACTTCATATATTGCAGAATAATATAATCTACTTCATATATTGCAGAATAATATAATCTACTTCATATATTGCAGAAGCCTATAATCTACTTCATATATTGCAGAATAATATAATCTACTTCATATATTGCAGAATAATATAATCTACTTCATATATTGCAGAATAATATAATCTACTTCATATATTGCAGAATAATATAATCTACTTCATATATTGCAGAATAATATAATCTACTTCATATATTGCAGAATAATATAATCTACTTCATATATTGCAGAAACCTATAATCTACTTCATATATTGCAGAATAATATAATCTACTTCATATATTGCAGAATACTATAATCTACTTCATATATTGCAGAATAATATAATCTACTTCATATATTGCAGAATAATATAATCTACTTCATATATTGCAGAAGCCTATAATCTACTTCATATATTGCAGAAGACTATAATCTACTTTATATCTTGCTAGTACAATGTAATTGCGGCAAAGAATGTCAACGCCTTGAAGATGAAATGCTACATAAAGATACTTAGAATATCATGGAAGGAAAATAAGAGAAACTCAGATATTATAAACACTTTGAAGATTCCAGAGTGTTGGTTACTAAAAACAATAGCAAAAATAAACTACACCTGTTTGGTCATATAAAGATACACAACTGTTTAGAAAGATCAATCATATGCAGAGCACCTGGGAGCAGGAGAAAAGGCAGACCAAGAAGAAGATGGACTGACGACATTAAAGATAACATTAATACGTTGTTGGAAAATGCAAGCCGCATCTGCCCAAGACAGAGAAGGGTCCAGTGAGTTCTTTGGGAAGACAACGTTCTGGAGAGAATACGTCCCATGACATACACTATAATCTGCTTCCTATATTGTTATTACACTATAATTTACTTCATTTATTGTAAGTACACTATAATATACTTCATACATTGTAAGTACACTATAATCTACTTCATTTATTGTAAGTACACTATAATCTACTTCATACATTGTAAGTACACTATAATCTACTTCATACATTGTAAGTACACTATAATCTACTTCATACATTGTAAGTACACTATAATCTACTTCATACATTGTAAGTACACTATAATCTACTTCATACATTGTAAGTACACTGTAATCTACTTCATACATTGTAAGTACACTATAATCTACTTCATACATTGTAAGTACACTATAATCTACTTCATACATTGTAAGTACACTATAATCTACTTCATACATTGTAAGTACACTATAATATACTTCATACATTGTAAGTACACTGTAATCTACTTCATACATTGTAAGTACACTGTAATCTACTTCATACATTGTAAGTACACTATAATCTACTTCATACATTGTAAGTACACTATAATCTACTTCATACATTGTAACTACACTGTAATCTACTTCATACATTGTAAGTACACTGTAATCTACTTCACATATTGTAAGTACATTTTAACATACCTCACTTATTATTACTACACTGAAATCTACTGTTGCTATCTATATGAACTACCTTCCTTTCGTCGTCACAAATATACTGCCATATCCTTATCTATATGAACTACCAGCATCTTTCTGTCACACATATCCTGTCACATCCTTGTCCATCTAGAAGAATATTATTAAATTATGTTTGTGGTAAGGCTTTAGTTGAGTATGACAATCAATTCAATGTAACTGCCTGAAACGTAACAACAATTGTACTTACGTAAAACATAGGTTTATATAATCGCTTCAATCAGACACGAAAGACTATAACTAAAACTAGTGGGTAATGATGCGCACACAAGAAAACATACAAATTACAATACACAAATCATATTCAACGTTTCAATCAAAAAATCTTTATCAAGATCTACACAAAATATCAAAATATACTTTCTATGACTTTCAAAATATATGACCTTCCGGCATATCATTTCCATATTTCCGTTGGATACGTATGTTTGTTGCGATAATATTTCCATTCGGTGTCTTTTGATGTTTTGTGTGTATCTTGAAAAAGATTTTTTTAGTGAAACGTTGAATATGATTTGCGTATTGTAATTTGTATGTTTTCTTGTGTGCGCATCAATACCCACTAGTTTTAGTTATAGTCTGTCGTGTCTGATTGAAGCGATTAAATAAACCTATGTTTTACGTAAGTCTAATCTTAGTTCAGTAGTGATGCTAAACAAAGCAAGGATAAGGAACAGCTGGTATATATTTCCTTGAGCAGACAGTGGCTTACTGTAGTTAATACGTTATCTTGTGTACATTTCGGTATATTATTATTATTTGTTATCGTTTACTGACGGATGTATTTCTATTCTCTACCAGACTCCGGTTGAAATGGCAACACAAGTTTCTTGGGCTCCTTTTGAGAAGAAATACCAGGTTCACGAAGAGTCTAGAGAATTTGAAAGAATTCTGAACGCAAGTGAAGTCATGCCTTACTCGAAGATTAGCCCGGAGACAGCTCGAGAGTCAGTATCAAGTCGCTCGATAGAACTTTCTGGAGAAGTAGATTTTGACGGTGAAGAAGATGAAATAATAGTACCCTCACCTCACACCTCTACCGGAATACCTATATCTGTTTACAGACCAGCTTCCCGCCCGCAGGTACCAGCCATCTGGATCTACTTCCACGGGGGTGGTTATATTTTTTGCAATAGGAAAACTCACGAGACAACATTGAAGATCCTGGCTAGAGATTCGGGAGTAATTGTTGTAAATGTCGAGTATCGTCTGCTGCCTGATCCCGATGCTCCGTGCGCACCCTATGATGACGCCGAGGTGGTAGCCAGATGGGTGTTGGACAATAAAGAGATTGTTGGTGGGAAACCAAATAGTAAAGTTGGTGTAGGTGGTGACAGTGCTGGTGGTCAGATCGCTATAGGAGTCACTAACGAGATCCAAGATCTAGATTTTCAAATCTTGATATATCCATTCGCAGATACTACAATGTGAAATGAGTCTGTCAAAGAATTCAGGCAGACTCCAGGGCTAGATATAGAGAGCCTGGAGTTTGTGAGTGAAAACATTCTATCTTATATACCAAATTATCACAGCCATTCGAGAATAAACGGAATGGCAAGAACCAATACTGGGCTATCTCCACCTGCACTCATTATTTTGGCAGAGTTAGATTCCTTAGTTGGGTGTGGGAAAGACTACACGGAAAAAACTTCGTGTAGGCTGGGGTGAAAGTTCAGCTAGAAATCATCAAGGGAGTACCACATTCTTTCTTTACTTATAGAAAAATATTTCAGACAACATCTCCACAAGCATACAATCTGATAGTTAAATATCTTCAACAGTTTCAGTGAACGATTTCTACGAGGTTTCAGTGAACGATTTTTACGAGGTTTCAGTGAACGATTTCTACGAGGTTCTTGTTCTTGGAATAAAGCCAAACTGTGAAACAGAAGAATATAGTAAAGTAAGTAAGTCAAGTAACCCATATCATTTATTAATGCCGTACGGGTGTGAGATGTTAGCGATCTCATATTTCATAGGCTCTGCAAATGAGGGCGGTAGCCATCTCCACTCTCTCGCACTCTTTACTTCCCGAATTAATCCGGTACCCATTTAAGACTGGGTCGACCTGGGAGCCGTTGCGATCTGAGAAACATTTCCTCCTCAGATGGGGAATGAACCCAGGACCACTCATATGCGAAGAAAGTGCGCTAACAACTGCGCCACGCGGCACTAAAATATATATATAGAATACAGGACAGCAACTCAACATGTATATCTGCTGTCAACGACATTTTTCAGACAATTGCCGATTGTTTAAAGTCGTTACATAAAGAGTCTAATCTTGAAAGATAATTCAGATTCACAAATAAGTCTACATTATTATTCATATCAAGAAGAACGTTAAGATCATGTAAAGAGATACTTCACGGGAAGTGGGGGAATAATAACAGATGAATGCTAACAATATTGAATTCCTGGTTCACTTCAATTCCTGAACCCTAGAAGCTACTGTATATTTATAGACTACCAGAAAATCCCATTAGTTGACATAGTAGTAGTTCGAGAAATTAGCCAAACCGATTGATCAGAACACGGGACTGAAAGGGTTAACGATGTCACGAAAATTTATGAATACGCCTAGAATTGCAAATAATTAAAAGTTGACAAGATATGTTTGTACAAACAATTGCTTGTGAATAGCACTATATTATGCACAAAATAATGGCGTATTGATACAATTGATCATGAAGAATTATTTACATCGTTTCTTGTATTAAATGCACTTGTTTGTTTCAAATAATCAGAATAAATATTGTGTAGTATTCTAGCAAGAGTTTGACAATCAGTGTTATAAATCAGTGTTATAAATCAGTGTTATAAATCAGTGTTATAAATCAGTGTTATAAATCATGTTTACAATTATGTAACCATATCTTTCGTCAGAGTTTTTTTTTCTTCTACTGTCTTTCTCAAATTCCTTCACGCTATCAGGATGAAATCCCGAGAACGGATTCCGTTATGCTCTGGTTTACAGCTTGACGTATGGACTGCCTACATATTGGGTCACCAATTTGGTGGTAAAGGGCTCAGAAAAATGTGAGTCATTGACAGGAGAGGAGTGGGCGGTGAAAACAAATATTGCCGTAAACAATACTGGTTTATATACCAATTATACATTTGTGGTTGAAAGAAAATATAATTATAGAAATATGAAGTAAAACATGCATTTTGTTGTTCACTTTCAAGAAAATCTGAATTAAATATTGCTTGAGGGAGGATTGACAGTTATTGATCAGGGGGAGGGGAGGAGAGGAGAGGGTGTAAAAAATTCGGAAAGCGTTGTTGACTCAATTTACAGACATCACCTAATGGGATCTCCCAAGTCAAGAGCTGAAGCTGTTTGCCTTATGATAAAGGGGTCTGGGTTCAAATCGAATCTGGATCGTGTCGTCTTGGTTAGACATTGATTTTTTTGTGTGCATTTCTCTGTGGATTATAGCCTGACGCTATTACGTGCCTAGAGGTGCACGCATCACATGCACTTAGCACTTTGTTGTACACATCACATGCACCTAGCACTTTGTTGTACACATCACATGCACCTAGCACTTTGTTGTACACATCACAGGCACCTCGCGCTTTGTTGTATACATCACATGTACCTAGCACTTTGTTGTACACATTACATGCACCTAGCACGTTGTTGTACACATTACATGCACCTAGCACGTTGTTGTACACATCACATGCACCTAGCGCTTTGTTGTGAGTGACGGCAACACATCGGAGAGCCCATATCGAGTAAATACTTAAAAGAGTTTTCAACCCTCAAACCCACATCCTGACTGTGTCAATTTGCATCTTTTATCTTGATGTTTCCGACATCATACGATCATGATGGACTATGGGTCTTATTATTATGTGTGTCTCTTCATCTCAAATTCTGGTCACCTATGCATTTTGGATACTTAAAATTATAATTGAGATCTGAATTCAGAACTGAGATTCAGATGTACATGCGTTATAAGAGTGTAACTTGTTACATTTAATTAGCAATTCTCCAAAGAAATTGAGAAAACTTCTTCAAACATTACGCACATTAACTTAATTTCATACTTCAAGAGTTTTCTGAGCGTGAAACGTTGAGGCAGAAATATTGGCCAGAGTAAACAACACTGGAATCAAAGCTCTATGGGCCAGTGTATGAACTACAAAAGACAGTGAGTTTTATTCAGGAGACATAATTACAGATATAGACATGTTTCAAGTGAACGAAAGAAGAAGAAATGAATTTCATTCAACAAATTACTCACTGACAAAACTACCGACCAGTTTCATCTCGGGCTATACACAATTAAGCTGTCGCTTCGTGTGATGTAATCTAGAAGTTCATGTTCTAATACATTACTCATCAAGCAACAAGATGGTGGTGGGGAAATTATATTCTATCCGAGGTCTAACAAGTGTTCTATAACAACCGTTGTGTTCTTTAACAAAAGTTAATTTATTAACATTACAACAATAAGCCATTTTCTACTTGAGGAAATATATACAGGGAGATAACAGACATCAAAGTACATCATATTTTCTAATGTAAACAGATGTAATATTATTACCCGCCACAGTTCGGCTTTTCCGAATGTAAACGAATTAAATATTTTTACAGCCACAGCTGGGCTGTTTAATATGTGAACAAATTAAATATTATTACAGCCACAGCTGGGCTGTTTGATATGTGAACAAATGATATATGAAACTGGTCGTTGTATATAGTGTCGTGTCGCTGCACTTACTATTGTTCCAATTTCTATTAAACTTATGGCAAGCTTCCAGCAGGGCCGTTTATACCTCAGTAAATGGGAGTTTTATGGGAAATAATGTTTATTCGCCACTTTTCGTGCGTAGTTTCTATGGTTTTGGCGAGTGATGTCCAACTTTCACATCCGTATAAAGGTGGACTTTGCACTAGCGATCTGAATAAATTAGTATGTAGTGTAATATCAGCATTAGAAATCTTACAGTAAGCGTTTATTTCAGTCCTGCATATATTTTGACGATCTTACAGTAGGGGTTTATTTCAGTCCTGCATATATTTTGACGATCTTACAGTAGGGGTTTATTTCAGTCCTGCATATATTTTGACGATCTTACAGTAGGGGTTTATTTCAGTCCTGCATATATTTTGACGATCTTACAGTAAGCGTTTATTTCAGTCCTGCATATATTTTGACGATCTTACAGTAAGCGTTTATTTCAGTCCTGCATATATTTTAACGATCTTACAGTAAGCGTTTATTTCAGTTTTGCGTATATATTTCGACGAATACTTTCTCTTTATCTCTGTAGTCACTTATTTCGTCACTTTGACCCCCCCCCCCCCCAAGCTCTACCGGCATGCCAATAAAACCCACATTTTTCTATTTGTACACACACTACACCTGGACAGGAGATTGTTATATCCACGGATACTGCTGTGTCATTTCCTACTAGATTGTTATATCCACGGATACTGCAGTGTCATTTCCTACTAGATTGTTATATCCACGGATACTGCAGTGTCATTTCCTACTAGATTGTTATATCCACGGATACTGCTGTGTCATTTCCTACTAGATTGTTATATCCACGTATACTGCTGTGTCATTTCCTACTAGATTGTTATATCCACGGATACTGCAGACTTACGTTGATTGACTATGTGGAGATAAGTCTGTGCATTACTTTTGCTATGGAGAAGATATTTTTTTTGTTATTATAAAGACATGTTATCTAGTTTGTGTTGAATGATACCATGGTGGCTGGTGTCTCCGACTTCAACACCTGTGCTTGCTTAGGCAGAAATTTAGTCCTGCTCAATGTATGGGATGGCCCGACCAATCTTTGTTTCGAGTGTCTCTTGGCTAGACTCAACCATATCCAACTTCAAGGATTTGATCTCGATGGGGCTACACATAATCTATCTTCATTTTCATTTGGTGTATGGTTAAGTGTTCAAAAACAAACATGGATTCTGTAAAAAAAAGAATATCTGATATTTTTGTTTCATCAAATCAAACCGTTGCTCTGCTCACCAAAATAGTCTCTGTCGTGTTTTGAGAAAGCATAATCGATAAAGACACTTGAAATTATAAAATAAAACTAATATTTTCCTATATATGACATGGGGCAATGATTACGTGATCTTTGCCTGATTGCCCCACGTGTCGGACCTACTACTCTAATCTGCTCTAAAAATGTGGGTAACATTGCGGAGAAGATGAAGTGAATGTACCTAATGAAACTGTATTTTACTTAACCCAGCAAAAAAATATTTTTTGGAGAAAAAAAAACCGTTCTAATTCAGTGTGTACAGACTCAAAGTTTGAGAACCTTTGTATTAAAACAAGGTCAATTTGTGTAACATGACAGCTTCAGTTACATAAACTAAACTTTATTTTTAACTGCTCTTTTACTGACGCTCGTTAAACAATCCCCCATGTACTTCAAAGTCACGTTTTCTTTCACGAGATCCTATTTTTGCTGTAATGTATGTATATAAATATAAATAATATAAATATATATATATGGATAGCACTGTTATTTAATTGTGAGTACACAATAATCTACTTCATACACTGTGAGTACACAGTAATCTACTTTATATATTGTGAGTACACTGTAATCTACTTCATACACTGTGAGTACTCTGTAATCTACTTTATATATTGTGAGTACACAATAATCTACTTAATATACTGTGAGTACACAATAATCTACTTAATATACTGTGAGTACACAATAATCTACTTTATACACTGTGAGTACACAATAATCTACTTTATACACTGTGAGTACACAATAATCTACTTTATACACTGTGAGTACACAATAATCTACTTTATACACCGTGAGTACACAATAATCAACTTTATACACTGTGAGTACACAATAATCTATTTAATATATTGCGGTTACATTGTAATGTATTACATATAGTGTGAATAAGTTGTAATTGACTGCATGTACAGTAACACTCCATAAATCTATTTCTTGTGATTACACCGTAATATACTTTATATAGTATTAATAAATTGTAATCGGCTTCGTTAAGTGAGATTGCATTGTAATCCACTTCAAATATTGTATCTACACTGTAATCTACTTCATATTCTGTGAATACACTATAATCTACTTCATATAACGCGACAATATAGTGTGGTGGAGAGGATGGGTGAGGACGGGGTTGGAACCCTTTACCTTTAGGAAATCAGAACATCACGTTCAGTGGTAGATGTTTAGCCATAGGGTAAATTTAATGATGTTCAGAAAAGTAGGTCACCAAAATATCTTTTGAAATCATTAGAATTAAGCACGAGATGTGACGAATAAGCGGTAAATAAGTGACGAATAAGCGGTAAATAAGTGACGAATAAGCGGTAAATATTTGACGAATAAGCGGTAAATAAGTGACGAATAAGCGGTAAATAAGTGACGAATAAGCGGTAAATAAGTGACGAATAAGCGGTAAATATGTGACGAATAAGAGGTAAATAAGTGACGAATAAGCGGTAAATAAGTGACGAATAAGCGGTAAATAAGTGACAAATAAGCGGTAAATAAGTGACGAATAAGCGGTAAATAAGTGACGAATAAGCGGTAAATAAGTGACGAATAAGCGGTAAATAAGTGACGAATAAGCGGTAAATAAGTGACGAATAAGCGGTAAATAAGTGACGAATAAGCGGTAAATAAGCTAACATCTTAGGTAGACGGATAGTGTTTTAATACATATTGGAACATCTTAAGTGCAGTGATGTGGAAATGTATAAGACCCCTAGCATTGCATTTTATTCAGAAACATATTGAAAATCAAGCTGTAGCCAAATTAATTAATATTAAGTTTCATTGCAGCAGAAATTTCTACTTAAACAGTAGACAAACTGATGTACCGATGGCTGTGATTAGAACAGTAGACAAACTGATGTACCGATGACTGTGATTAGAACAGTAGATTAGATGATGTACCGATGGCTGTGATTAGAACAGTAGATTAGATGATGTACCGATGGCTGTGATTAGAACAGTAGATTAGATGATGTACCAATGGATGTGATTAGAACAGTAGATTAGATGATGTACCGATGGCTGTGATTAGAACAGTAGATTAGATGATGTACCAATGGCTGTGATTAGAACAGTAGATTAGATGATGTACAGATGGCTGTGAGTGGAACAGTAGATTAGATGATGTACCGTTGGTTGTCATATCCCTGTATATAGTAACAAATCAACAGTAAAAAATTACACAAATAATAAAAATAAATGAGTGACATTTAAAAAATTATTTTCTTCTTGATCTTTATTCAAATTTCTGATGTTTTACCTCCAAACACTTTCCATAATAATAACATGCTTATAACATTATAATAAAATACATATAACACTATAACAACAAACGTTTAACATAATAATAAAAAACGTATAACATTATAATAATAACATACTAACTTGGACATAATAATAAAATACTTATAACATAATAATAAAATACTTATAACATAATAATAAAATACTTATAACATAATAATAAAATACTTATAACATAATAATAAAATACTTATAACATAATAATAAAATACTTATAACATAATAATAAAATACTTATAACATAATAATAAAATACGTATAATAATAAAATACTCATAATAATAAAATACTTATAGGCTTATAATCAGATACTTCTAAAATGCTCACTCACTTGTTCTTGTCATTATTTCAATGTTAGTATAGTAATGACCGTGCTGTGCGTATCACCGGTATAACACATAAAGTTAATGACAACCCACAGAAATATTACAGAAATTCCACTGTTGTTTACATATGCAATAAAAGGTAATACTAGTTCTCGGTGGGTGTCGTTTTTGTGTTTATTCATTTTGTTCCGTCATTTACGTCATCTTTTTGTTCGTTTCGTTTCCACTTAAATTTACGTTTTTATGTAATTTCTGTTCCTATAGTTCTGACATCTCACAACCATATTTCGCTCGGACACGTTTGTGTGGTGTGGTCATTTCTACACGTCGCCTTTTGATGTTTTGTGCTGATCTTGATAAATGCCTTTTGGTCAAAACGTCGATTACATCCTGTGTATTGTAATTTGTATGATTATTTCCTGTGTTTTATTTTGTGTATTATTTCACGTGAATATCTGACTGTGATAGTGTATTAGCCGTCGTCCAGTAAAACGTCATTACCTGTTTCCTACCTAAGTACTGTTTAAATATACAACAGACCCGTTTCCTGATGTCATAAATATCGTGGTATAACCTTGTCTATCTAGACAGCTATGATTAAATCCTGTTTGTAGCAGCAAGGCTTTAGTCTTGGCTCGTCGTATCAGTAGTAATTGAAGGTTCAGTAGTAATATTTTCTGTAAATGCAAGTGTAATCAACCATCGGGATATATCTAAATGGCGCAGAAAATGGTTTATTGTCGTTAATAAGTCAACTTGTGTACAATTCAATTCTTTATATATTAGTATATTTAAATTTTCATATGCTTCAATGTATGTTTGTCATCTTCGTCTTCTTCGTTCGTTCTCAAACTTCTGCAATTAGCAGGATGTAGACCGGAGAACGGAATGCGTTGTGTAATGGTTTACAGCATTGCTGCGATATCTGCGTCTTTCGGCCTGACACATCCGACTTCAGCATGAATTTGAGTCACTGACCCTATATGGGATGGGACAGCTAACTCCATCCATTAACCTCCTTAGTCGCCTTTTACGACATGCAAGGAAGGTAAACGGTGTTGCTATTCTTTGCTCCCCTTTCGCGCCCCGCAACACATGGGCTATATTTGTCATTATATACTTGGACTATTATTTGTCTTTATAAACGGAACATGTATTTGTATTTTTATATGTGTACTTATTGTATTTACCTTCATATACGTGAAAATGTATTTGTCATCATATACTTGTACGTATATTTCTCTTTAAATATTTGAACGTATATTTGTCTTTAAATATTTGAACGTATATTTGTCTTTAAATATTTGAACGTATATTTGTCTTTAAATATTTGAACGTATATTTGTCTTTAAATACTTGAACGTATATTTGTCTTTAAATATTTGAACGTATATTTGTCTTTAAATATTTGAACGTATATTTGTCTTTAAATATTTGAACGTATATTTGTCTTTATATACTTACGGATGCTTTCTTATTCTCTATTAGATTCCGGTTGGTATGGCAAATCACTCCCCATGGGCTCCTTATGAGCAGAAATATCAGATTCACGAAGAGACTAGAGAATTTGAAAGGCATATTCAAGTCCATGGAGTGATACATCTCGCTCAGATTGGTCTAGAAAAAAGTAGACAGTTAGTATCAACTGACGGGATAGAACTTTCAGGAGAAATAGATTTTGACGGTGAAGAAGATGAAATAATAGTACCCTCACCTCACACCTCTACCGGAATACCTGTATCTGTTTACAGACCAGCTTCCCGCCCGCAGGTACCAGCCATCTGGATATTCTTCCACGGCGGTGGCTTCATAATGTGCAATAGGAAAACTCACGAGACAACATTGAAGATCCTGGCTAGAGATTCAGGAGTGATTGTCATCAATGTCGAGTATCGTCTGCTACCTGATCCCGATGCTCCATACGCACCTTTTGATGACGCTGAGGTGGTAACTAGATGGGTGCTGGACAATAAAGAGATATTCGGTGGTAAACCAAATAGTAAAGTTGGTGTAGGTGGTGACAGCGCTGGTGGTCAGATCGCTATAGCAGTCACTAACGAGATCCAAGATCTAGATTTTCAAATCTTGATATATCCTTTAGCAGATATCACAATGGCGAATGAATCTGTCAAAGAATTCACAGAAGCTCCAATATTCAATGTAGACGAATTTCAACTGTTGGCTGAAAGCATATTTTCGCTTATGCCAAACTATCAAACCGATCCAAGAATAAACGGAATGGCAAGAACCAATACTGCGTCCTCTCCTCCAGCTCTATTTATCTTGGCAGAGTTAGATCCCTTAGTTGGATGTGGGAAAGACTACGCGGAAAAACTCCGTGCAGCTGGGGTGAAAGTTCAGCTAGAGATCATCAATGGAGTACCTCATTCTTTCTTTACTTATAGAACAATATTTAAAACAACAACTCCCCAAGCATACGATCTGGTCGTTAGATATCTTCAGCAATTTCAGTGAATGATTCTACGACGATATTGTCCATTAAAAAACAAGTCAACAATAATATACAGAAGACAAACCCAGTATAACTACTTGCACGTCATTTTGCTGACAATCACTGATTATCAACGACGCAATTTATTAAAATTAAATAATTCAGTCATAGAAGATAAATCTGCCACTCCCGTAAACAATATTATTTATTTAAAGAGTAATGAAATGATAAGGTAAAGAAATATTTAACCAAACAAAACAAACAAACAAAATTAAAGATGAATGCTAACACCATTTACCTGTTTCCCTGGCCTTTCTGAACTCTAGAAGCCGCTGTATATGCGTAGACCACTGAAAAAGCCAATCAGTTGACATAGTAATAATTCAAGAAAATAGTCAAACCGATTACTGGACATCACGGACTGTATAACGTCAAGGACTGCAAGTAAATTTATTTCTACACCTAAAATCTCAAGTAGTTAAAAGTTGACAGGACATGGATGTACAAACATTGTGTTGCGAGTGGAACTATATAAGGCACACGACAATGACGTATTTATACAATTATTAATAAATAATTAGTTAGATAAATAATTAGATAAATTATTGTATTAATTGTACTTGTTTGTATTAATCATATACAATTGTATTTTATATATTATATATATTTATATACAGTTATACAATTGATAATTTATTTATACAATTGATAATAAATAATTAGTTAGATAAATTATTGTTTTAATTGTACTTGTTTGTTTCAAATAATCAGATTAAAAATGGTTTGGAATTCTACCATGAGTTTGAAAATCAGTTAATTCGAATTTTTGAAAACTATTTCTATGACTTTCACGAGAAATCGTATTCTATGTCCTTTCTCAAAATCCTGCATGTTAGCAGGATGTAATCCAAGGAACGGAATGTGTTGTGTTATGTTTATGTTGTACAACATGACTTATGCTCAAGCGGTCACTGTTTGAATCCAGCTCCTGCCATCTTGATTACAAAGTGAATCATTTTTGGATATCCATGTGGATATCCATGTGGATTACCGCTTGAAGCTACGGAGTTACGTGCTGTGAGTGGTAATCTCGTCAGGCACCGTAGCTCTTTGTTGAGGGTGACGAAGTACGTATGGAATAACCCGAGTACACTAAAGACAATCCTCAATGCTTTTTCAGTCTACAGCTTGACTGCGTCGATGTGCGCCTTTTGTTCAGATACATTAGACTTCAGCATGGTTTCTGGGTGACTTTGACCCTTTACGGGATGCGACAGACATCTTCACCCACAAACCCACCTCTTAAAACCTATGCCAATGTATTGTTGTCACTAATATAACTCGTCAGTGTGTTGCCGGGACCCGAAAGGGGAGCAAAGAATAGCAACACTGTTTACCTTCCACGCATGTCGTAAAAGGCTACTAAGGAGGTTATAGGATGGAGTTGGCTGTCCCATCCCATATAGGGTCAGTGACCCAACGCCATGCTGAAGTCGAATGTGTCAGGCCGAAAGGCGCAGATATCGCAGCAATACTATAAACCATGACACAACTCATTCCGTTCTCCGGACTACATCATGATAATCTGCAGGAGTTTGAGAACGAACGCAGAAGAAGAAGAAGACTAATATAACTAATAAATAGCAACAAAATAAAATTTTATATTTTATTTTTTATACTTTAGTCGGCCTCTGTGACTTGTATGGCGTGTCTCAGCGTTGTTATTCTTATCAAACTGAACAAAAATAGGTATCAGTATTACCGAAATAAGTCATAAAACAACCTCTAACAACGAGACATAGTGACAAACCACGTTTCGACTAAAAAGCTTTCATCAGGGTAAACATAAGACCACAGTAAAAAAATCTTACATAGAGACATTTATCTGATTTTACTTGCTTTATATCTTAACTATTTTCACTTTTAACTTTATTTCTGTGCATTGTCCCCTCCTTACTTACCACTATGTTCTCCTCACACCCTCTTCTTCCATGTCTTGCTGCCCTATCTTTGCTTCCTCCGTCATGCATTTGCTATTGTTCTTCCCTCCTTTTCTTTCCTTCCTATCACAACCATGTGTTTCTCTGTGTAAGATGTGTTTACTGTGGTGTTTTGTTTATCTTCATGAAGGCGTTTTACTCGCAACGCCGTCAATCACTGTGTCTCGTTATTAGGTTGATTTATTATTTCGGTAACACTTGTACCTATTTTTGGTCATTTTGATATTTGCCCTGTGTTACCCCAGCCACCTTTTTCCTGTCTGGGGTTGTTACTCGACACTGGAACATTTATCTCCTTGTTTTCACTCACAGCTGTGTGCAATGTTTGGAGAAGAAACATACACCTCAGCTGTGTGCAATGTTTGGAGAAGAAAAAAACATCTCTGCTGTGTTCAATGTTTTGATAAGAAACATAACTCACAGCTGTTTGCAATGTTTGGAGAAGAAACATAACTCACAGCTGTTTGCAATGTTTGGAGAAGAAACGTACTCAGGGAATATTCTCGGGGTTTAGTGTCAACGGAAAAGTAGGAAGGGTCTCGATTCTGTGCATTTTTTGTGTGTGGATCCATCATGACTTTTTGGTAGAAAATAGTAAATAACCCAACATCGTGGCATAGCAAAGAGCCAACAACGATCCTGATAAATGATACTTGAAATAGATAATTGTGGACAGCCATGATCGCCTACGTCAGTCGGCGTGACACCTGATGATGATGATTAGTACAACGTAGTTCCTACTAGAGACAGTAACGAGTATATATATGCTGCTGGTCACACGAAAACACCTGCGTCTATATCATCTGTCGGGAGAGATTGTGCATCTACTGGTGTCAATGAAATGTTGTGAAGTCTATATTATAGTTGTTTTTTTTTAAATTTCAGCAAGCGTGTCACATGACTATACATATTGTGTCACGTGTGTAACCACCAGCACCACAATCAATCTCCACAAGTGCCACACTGGAATGAATTTAATTTATGTATGTCAGGCAGCAGATCTGATCAAGGTTGCCATTGTACATAGTTTTAATTCGGAATGTGGCAATTTTCTTATAATGAACAGTGTCTTCATCTTTCTACGTCGTTTAAATATAGTCTGTTTGTGAAATATCTGTAGATGTTAAAAAATACCCGATTCTGGAATTTATAAAATATTTGAAGAAATTAAAAATGCCCAATTCTAGAATTTGTTAAATTTTTGAAGATATTAAAAATACCCCATTCTGGAATTAGTGAAATATTTGAAGATGTTAAAAATACCCAATTCTGGAATTTGTGAAAATATTTGAAGATGTTAAAAATACACAATTCTGGAATTTGTGAAATATTTGAAGATGTTAAAAATACACAATTCTGGAATCTGTGAAATATTTGAAGATGTTAAAAATACCCAATTCTGGAATAGACAAATATGTTTATTTCGAGTCAAGGAATATCTCATCAAATATTACACAGATAACTTATATTAATTAGGGGGGGGGGATTTTGGCGTCCATTCTTAAACTCCCGCTGGTTCTCTCTTATAGTCCGACTAGATTTACAGCAGCATGTAGTCTAGATAACGTACATGCATTATGTCGCCGTTTTTATTTGCGTCAATTGCCCGACACATCTGATAAAAGCAGTTGTAGCTAATACGTTCAGTGTTATTAGACTGTGTTCAAACGGGAGAGCCGACTTATTGGCAGGTAATGCGGCGATAGACGGTACATTGCTAAGAAGAGATAAAGCAGACTTAATGAAGGCAGTAATACATTCATTTCAAGATGCAGATGATGTCAATGAGGTTGAGAACGTACACATACAGAGAATGTTAGAAATGGGAGTATCTAGAGGTGAGGGGAGGAAAAGTAAATTTTTGGAAAGTCCCGAAGATCACACATTCACCACCTGACCGGGACTCTTAGTCTACATACACTGGGATGGCTGCTGGAACGGAGGGCGGAGCACTTATGGGAATGCCCTACTTGCTGTTAAACCTATTTCTAATCACGAAGATAATCAAGAAGTTCAGTGTGTTACCACTTCCCACTGAGGCAAGACAGGCAGGGATCATAACTTCTTCACAGGTGATAGGTTATTAGTCCATCACTCAACTTTTCTTAGTCGTCTCCTTTGACATATCTTATTTAATTATTTCACTACTCTGTTGATTGATCAAGATTCACTTCCATACATCCATTTCACTATTCTGTTAATTGTTCAATATTCACTTCCATACATCCATTTCACTATTCTGTTAATTGTTCAATATTCACTTCCATACATCCATTTCACTATTCTGTTAATTGTTCAAAATTCACTTCCATACATCCGTTTCACTATTCTGTTAATTGTTCAATATTCACTTCCATACATCCGTTTCACTATTCTGTTAATTGTTCAATATTCACTTCCATACATCCGTTTCACTATTCTGTTAATTGTTCAATATTCACTTTCATACATCCGTTTCACTATTCTGTTAATTGTTCAATATTCACTTCCATACATCCGTTTCACTAGTCTGTTAATTGTTCAATATTCACTTCCATACATCCGTTTCACTATTCTGTTAATTGTTCAATATTCACTTCCATACATCCGTTTCACTATTCTGTTAATTGTTCAATATTCACTTCCATACATCCGTTTCACTATTCTGTTAATTGTTCAATATCCACTTCCATACATCCGTTTCACTATTCTGTTAATTGTTCAATATTCACTTCCATACATCCATTTCACCATTCTGTTAATTGTTCAATATTCACTTTCATACATCCGTTTCACTATTCTGTTAATTGTTCAATATTCACTTCTATATATCCGTTTCACTATTCTGTTAATTGTTCAATATTCACTTCCATACATCCATTTCACTATTCTGTTAATTGTTCAATATTCACTTTCATACATCCGTTTCACTATTCTGTTAATTGTTCAATATTCACTTCTATATATCCGTTTCACTATTCTGTTAATTGTTCAATATTCACTTCCATACATCACAATTAGTTCTATACACCTTCTTCTAAGAACTCTTTTTCTCGCCTCAAATTGACACAGATTTATAACATATCTTCCTCTTGTTAAATATTGTCTTTGACTAGACAATTCTACATTTGGCTTCTTTAATACATCTTCCATCTGATGTTATAAAGGTACTCAAGTATTTCAAAACGTTAACTTGTTTCATACTGACTCCATTTACTTCGAGTTCAAGTATAAGTTCAGATATTTTTTTTCTGAGTAGGTAAAGGTGAAGGTAAGCTGAGTTAAGAGCCAGCGTCATAACATACGGTTTACCATAAGTTCTCAGCTGTCTAGTCAATGGTTGAACAGAAACCGCCTGATTAGCGTCCCCCTCGCTCAGTATCGATGGTGTCATTAATCGATCTTCCCAAAGCATGAGCCCTGGCACACTAGTTCTTGGTTGCTAGGCGAACCACAGGAGTAATTTTCATTTCAAACTACGAATAACCAGTAGATTCGAAACCTTGGTCTGCTGATCAGCGGGCTAATGACTTAACGTGACACTATGGCGTCTCACAAAAATATAGAAGCATCAGACATTATATATGATGGTCTTAATCTTGTGAAATGCTGTCTTTGTCTGAGCTGTTATACATTTGACTTCTCTAATACATCTTTCATCTGATGTTTTATTATTGTACATAAATAATTTGAAACGATTAAAAGAATATTATAATATGGAAGCATCAATGATATGTTAATAAAGAAAAAACATGGCAGCAAATGGAATAAACTATGTGGATGCAGTGTGGTCGAAGGCGGAAAACGTGTTGATTCAAGCTGCGAGGCGAATAGGTAATATCTGACTAAATCTCGTTCATATCTCATTTGCTGTATGATATTTTCCTAATAATTGATTACTTGTTTTATACACCCTATTTACTCTGAATGATTGTTTCAGGCTTGAAAGGGGAACAACACTGAAAACTTGATATCAACAATTGGAAAAATACTTGAAACAACACTGAAAACTTGAAATCAACAATTGGAAAAATACTTGAAACAACACTGAAAACTTGAAATCAACAATTGGAAAAATACTTGAAATAACACTGAAAACACAAAGAACCAATACTAAAAACACTGAAATCCATATTCATAATAATTCATATTATCCATAAACCAGTAACCCGTTGTCACTGGAAAGATATAGCTTCTTAATAGTTGTAGCTTTGTTACTCTGTTTTCCCTTGCCATAGATTTTCCATCTGTATTTTTTTAACAACTTATTATATTCTCGGAAACCCGCCGAAGACGGATGTGTCGGGCCATTGGCGCAAATAAAACGGCGACACAACGCATTTCCATTTTCTGGACTACATCCTGCTGGAAATCTTGCAGGACCATGATCCAGCTAGATCCAGTTGGAGTTTGAGAATGAACGCAGAAGAAGAAGAAGAAGATATTCTCGGAAATACATCCTTCCTGTTGGAATCTGTGAGAAACTGTAGGAATCTGTGGGTAAACTGTGGGAAACTGGAAATCTGTGGGAATCTGTGGGAAACTGTAGAAATATGAGATGCTTCTTCTATCCCAAGAAGATACATGTTCTTGATATATGTAATATTATTTAAACGAATCAGCTATATCTTGCAGCAATGGTATAGCAGTTTCAATAAGATTATTCTTTAAGGAATATATTTTTTGCAGAACAACGTTAAACGTAAGCTTCTTGATATGTTTGTTCTGAGATAAACTCTCTGTTATGATTGTTCTGAGATAAACTCTCTGTTATGATTGTTCTGAGATAAACTCTCTGTTATGATTGGTACCCAAAAAAATTCCAAATGTTCGTACATCCTCCATTACTGGAATTGTTGGAGAAATCTGACCACGTGATCGTATGCTTGGGAAGATGTTGTTTTAAATACATTCCTAAATGTAAAAAAAGAATGGGGTACTCCTTTGATAATTTCAAGCTGAACTTTCACCCCAGCTGCACGAAGTTTCTCCGCGTAGTCTTTCCCACATCCAACTAAGGGATCTAACTCTGCCAAGATAATTAGAGCTGGAGGAGAGAACGCAGTATTGGTTCTTGCCATTCCGTTTATTCTTGGATTGGTTTGATAATCTGGAATATGAAATAAACTGTTTCCAAATAAATATTTAATGGCTTCTTCGTTCAGTCCTGGTACCAGTCTAAATTCTTTGACAGACTCATTTGACATTGTTGTATCTGCTAATGGATATATCAAAATTTGAAAATCCAGGTTTTGAATATCGTTAGTGAGTGTTATAGCGAGTTGACCACCAGCGCTGTCACCACCTACACCCACTTTACTGTTGGGTTTCCCACCAACAATCTCTTTATTGTCCAGCACCCATTTAGTAACCACGTCTGCATCTTCAAAAGGTGCATAAGGAGCATCAGGATCAGGCAGCAGACGATACTCAACATTGACGATAATCGCTCCTGAATCTCTAGCCAGGATCTTTAATGTTGTCTCGTGAGTTTTTTTACTCCAAATAACGAGGCCGCCACCGTGGAAGTAGATCCAGATGGCAGGAACATCCAGGCGGGATGCTGGTCTGTAAACAGATATAGGAATGCCTGTTGATGTGTGAGGTGAGGGAACAATTATTTCCTCATCTTCGCCGTCAAAATCTATTTCTCCCGAAAGTGCCAAAGCCCGACTCAGTAATACCTGTCTAGCGTTCTCCACACTAAGTTCGTAATACGGCTTGGCACCACTTGCAAGAGCAAGTCTTACATACTCTCTGGATTCTTCGTGAACCTGATACTTCTCTTCAAACGGTGCCCATGGATCGTGAGCCGACATTGTTTGTCAAAGTCTGTTTGAGAAAATATAATCTTGTATTAATTTATAAGAAAATAAGAAATGAAATGATGCTAATAAGAAGTCACTGTGCCTAATTAACTTATATAGATATTACAACGATGAAAGATGATGTGATTCCGCAATACCACTTGATACGGATCCCTGTCTACAAATATCTTACAAGAAATAGTTGAAGGTGGAAGAATCGTTGGGTCACTGAGGAAATCACGGAATGATATCATCAAAGAATCACAGAATTTGAAACCTACACACTCATTCGCACCGCAGATGACATGAGTTTTCTTATCCTCTACGGCACGTCTACTATCCAAGATCGTTCGTGACACTACTACTAATACTACTACTATTACTACTAATACTAATACTAATACTGCTACTATTATTATTATTATTATTATTATTATTATTATTATTATTATTATTATTATTACGCGTACTACTTTTACTATTAATACTACTAAATCTCCACTACAACTATAACTACTATTACTACTAAGACCTTTATTATTAGTACTATTAGTATTAATATTACTACTACTACTTCTACTGCTAATATACTTTTACTATTACTACTACTAGCTACTACTATTACAATTAATACTCCTAACTACTGCTACTACTATTACTACTACTACTAGTGTAATTACAATATATAAAGTAGATTATATTGTAATTACAATATATTAAGTAGATTCTAATGTAATTACAATATATTAAGTAGATTATAGTGGCCTTACAATATATTAAGTAGATTGTATCACTCTCGCACGATATAATGTCCTCCGACGAATATGATCTCGTGAAAAAAAATGTGTTGAAATGGATAACTCTGGATTTCCTGACAGTAAAATGATTGTATGTATAAAACTATGGTCATTATTTGCGTAACATTACAGAAAATGAACTGTGTATTCATATAGCGGTTCTTAAACATTGAACCATATACACTTGGTTGGAATGATGGTTTGGTTATTTCAGACGTTATAGGAAACAAATCTTTATGAAGTGACATCATGAGTTTCCTAGAAAATAAATCTTTATGAAGTGTCATCATGAGGATGCTAGAAAACAAATCTTTATGAAGTGTTATCATGGACGTTCCTAGAAAAATCAATGCCGATGAAAAATGTTACATTACTAAGCCGTGAAGTTGGAAGCAAAGCCCCGTTGGATAAGTTGTCATGTTCTGACAATCATTGAGCTTCTTACAACACGTGATTATGTGCTAGAATTTAACCTTAAGAACGGTCATCTAGATATGGTGAAGTTCTCAAAGATGTTCGAATTAAACGACAAAGAGTTATCACCGTCAAGATCAAAGGGAGAAGAGACAGAGGAAGACAAAAAAAGAAATTTCTAGATGGGTTATCACTTGGGCACAAAAATAAGTCACCAAATTAACTTATTAGCAACACAAGAGGAGAGAGTTGTGGAGAAGTGTGATCGCCTACGTCACTCCGCATAACACTTGATTAATTGATCGATCGATCGATCGATCGATTGATTGATTGATTGATTGATTGATTGATTTATTGATCTAGATATGTATGAGGTCATGGTACATGACTAGAACAAAAAATTCGTTGTTATCATAAATATCCAGGATTATTTTCTTTCCAATAAATGCCAAACCCTTCTCCAGAATAAGCTCAAGATTTCCTCTTTGATGATGTTTCCCTAGCATCATCTGCTACGGCTGGTTATTATTATTTGATGATGCTGCCATCGTCTTCTACTGGCTATTATTATTTGATGGTGCTGTCGTCATCTGTTACGACGTCAAATAGTAGAAGTATATAACCAGCTTTGAAACTAATTTACCCAAAACAACAACAACAAATTATACAATCTATGGTTATGAAAATGTTATCCGCCGTGGCTCCTTTTGAGACACAATTTCTTCCTTGTCCCTACTTAAAAATCATGTCAACTTTCTTCATTATTTTTTTTCAAATAGTTTCCTTTCAATGAATCCTCTTAAATGGGTCCGGGACCCCTTCAATATCCAATTGTTTACTTCGTGCCTCTCGTTTCAGTAAAGCGTTGTGGCACCTAAGGCACCGCTATAACCCTCTTTGAGAACCACTGATCTAAACCAACTCGACATCACGTTATGAATATCTTGTAATCATGAAGATGTTGAGAGCACTTATTGTGTTGCATACGTGTGTGTGTGTGTGTGTGTGTGTGTGTGTGTGTGTGTGTGTGTGTGTGTGTGTGTGTGTGTGTGTGTGTGTCAGTGACGGGTCTGCTACATGACAACACAAAATATGACTATGATTTATGAATAATGAGGACATGCCCGTGAATAATCTGACAGTTGCTGCAATCACTGATGATGAGTTATGTCAATGGATATTGATGTAGACAGCTTGGATATTGATGTAGACAGATTGGATATTGATGTAGACAGCTTGGATATTGATGTAGACAGATTGGATATTGATGTAGACAGATTGAATCTTGATGTAGACAGATTGAATCTTGATGTAGACAGATTGGCTCTTGATGTACACAGCTTGGATCTTGATATAGACAGGGTGGATCTTAATGTAGACAGATTGAATCTTGATGTAGACAGCTTGGATCTTGATGTAGACAGATTGGTTCTTGATGTACACAGCTTGGATCTTGATATAGACAGAGTGGATCTTACTGTAGACAGATTTAATCTTGATGTAGACAGCTTTTTATCTTGGTGTAGACAGTTTCGATCTTGATGTAGACAGCTCTGTATCACTGCTCCTCATATGGTAATGATGTATGAACAAATTCTCGGTCCATGCAATTTGGGAACTCTTCATTCAATGAACGGGTGTGTCGTAGCCGGGTCCTGGACGTCAAGTTAAAAGTGCAAAGAAATGGGTATGTCTTCTTTCCAGACATGTTGTAGGAAACGAATAAGGGAAGTTGGGCGATGGACTGACAACGATGGGCGATGGAGATGCAGACATGCGAATATTTCACCTTTGTCCTGTTGTGGCAGACTCCTAGTTAGCTGATAATGTTTGGTTTGCTATCACTGCAAATTGGACAACAGATCTGACGGAAGAGTGATGAACTACAAGGTTGTTTCAGATGTATTTGCTGCTGCTGTCCTGGCAAGACGTAATGATCATGGAAAACTGCTGTACTGGATGCCTCCCTTCAGGCTTTAGATGGGCACCCATAGAACCCATGAACACTGCTGTACCGGAGAACTCCCTTCACGCTCTAGATGGGCACCCATAGAACCCATGAACACTGCTGTACCGGAGGCCTCCCTTCAGGCTCTAGATGGGCACCCATAGAACCCATGAACACTGCTGTAGACTGAAAATGGACATGAGTTAACTAGGTTATTTGTTATATCGGACACTCAATATATTCTAGGACCTTCATAACTGGAGCATGTGTTATATCGGACACTCAATATATTCTAGGACCTTCATAACTAGAGCATGTGTTATATCGGACTCCAAATCTATTCTTGGATCTTGTTCTGTAGAGCATTTACTATTTCCGACCATGAACAATCAGCAATATACGACCTGTTGTTAAATAGCCTTCAAATGAATTCATTTGGCTTTTCCTGTGATTTTATTGACAGACAAAAACATCCACAACGTAACCAATGAAAATAACGGGAAAAATCAAATGTGTCACATTAGAAGTGTTGTTGTTTTCAATTAGCCAGTGGGTGTTATATTTACAATTGGCCACAATCACATTCAGTCTACTCTAGGAAATTTTTTACTAAGGCATTCACTGTCTCAAGCCACGATTGTCTCTAATAAGATCTGGTATTTAGAATTGTCACTTCACAGGACGGGGACCCTTGTTTGGATTTCGGTTGGTCATTATTTATATACTTGGAGCCGCCATGGCTATTTTTGGCATGCGATTCCAGGTATGTAAAGAGTGACCAACCTAAACCTAACAATAATTTTTTTTAATCTAACGAATGGGGCCTAATTATTTCTGTTGAAGTAGTGTCAAGAAATAGTGTAAAGAAGTAATGTCAAGAAGTAGTGTCAAGAAATAGTGTCAAGAAGTAGTGTCAAGAAATAGTGTCAAGAAATAGTGTCAAGAAATAGTGTCAAGAAATAGTGTCAAGAACACTAAAACATATCCAGGAGCAGATATCAACTCTGACCATAATCTAGTGCTGTGTAAAAAAAAACATGTCAAACTTAAAAAGATAGAACATAGAAGATAGCACGATCCACAGATAGACACATCAGCAATAAAACAACCAGACATATACAACATAAATACCTTGTAGATGTAAGGAAAAATATGAATATCTAATGATAGAATGCATGGAAAAATATAGAAGGAAAAATCCAGAAGAGAAAATAGACAATAAATGGCACAGTCTAATGAAAGGTCATCAAATGAAAATGTACCATTAGAAAAATCTCAGAACAAAGACAGATGGCGGATGAAATATGTGAGTAAATGTCAGAAAGAAAAAAAACTAAAAATACCCCAAAATATTCACTTATAGACAATGAGATACCTAACATGTGCAGAACATCGAAAGAAGAATGGATTCCAACAAAATGCAGAGAAATAGAGAATCTGTTACTACAACAGACAACACAAGAAATGCATAATGAGATAAGACATATCACAAATAAGAAAAATAATTCCAGATCATTGCCAGCTCTTACATCCAGCATTGTTATGTAATGAGCTCTTACATCCAGCATTGTTATTTAACGTAACAAATAATATGCATTTATGTGAATGTCATTAGAAGCACATCAGAAAACAGAGGAAAAATACACAGGAAACAGTAGTCTAATAAAGCAATAGAAACATTTCTAGCGTGTTCGGGATTTGTTATTCTCATATTCTTATTATAAATTGTTCAATTTCTTCGTGAAATACGAAAACTTATTGTATATGAACTAATAATAGATTTCATAACACATAATACAAACAAAATTACACAGCAAGACTTTCTATAAAAATGGCATTTATTATTTTAAAAGCACGATGTCATTGTTGTATGCGCAGAAACACAAGATTTCAAACCCTGGATGATCTGCGCTCTTGATTTCCCACTTCCGCAACGTTGCCATAGTTACTTGTATGTTCTGTACTACTTCCTTGACAACGGTCCAATTCTTTAGCACTATGACGTATGTGTTGATTGTGAACTACATCATTGAAACCTGTGTAAATATAACACAATTTAATAATATAACAGTCCAATTAATAAAGAAATAGTCATAACTTATTTTAAGCAAATGTTTCTTTCAATCAATTCAGCAGCTTCGTGTATGAGACACGCTTCAGTTAAGTAACGTATAATTTAAAATACATATTAATCAAACCACCCAAGAAAATAAAATGTGTGATTACTACTAAATGATATCCGTCATTTTCATTCATGTTTTTTTAATAAATAATTACCACTGACTTCAACCACGAGCGTGGAGATACAGAAGGACACGGCGTCA
Source organism: Meghimatium bilineatum (assembly GCA_034231615.1). Taxonomy (NCBI): domain Eukaryota; kingdom Metazoa; phylum Mollusca; class Gastropoda; order Stylommatophora; family Philomycidae; genus Meghimatium; species Meghimatium bilineatum. The sequence continues at coordinate 40,237,161 of CM067309.1, read as the reverse complement.
CCGACACAGTCAATTGTCAATGAATATTGTTGCGGTTTTCCTTAAAATTAATACCAAGACATTTTCAAGAATAGTCCGGAGTTCTTCTCGCACACAGCGTCACTCATCACGGTTGATGCGAATGGTTGCTTTTAGAATAATTTGTGTTGACAGCCAATGAAAAACACGGGGAAAATCAGATAAGCCAAGATGGGTGACGCTGCGTGAAATCAGTATGCAGGACTTTAATGTAGAAGGATTTGGTACATATGATGCTTATACATTTTATTGCTCCACTAGTGACGATTTGTTCAAGGTCGTGAAATCATAAACCTCGTATTGACAACCGACTGTTTTTGTGACGTCATAGTATGTGCCTTTACCTACCTATAAATCTGTGATATATATATAACATCAGAATTCACTTTCCATTGTCCGAGAAAAGGGCCTCGAGTATCTTAAACATTGTCCGAGAAAAGGGCCTTGAGTATCTTAAACATTGTCCGAGAAAAGGGCCTCGAGTATCTTAAACATTGTCCGAGAAAAGGGCCTTGAGTATCTTAAACATTGTCCGAGAAAAGGGCCTCGAGTATCTTAAACATTGTCCGAGAAAAGGGCCTTGAGTATCTTAAACATTGTCCGAGAAAAGGGCCTCGAGTATCTTAAACATTGTCCGAGAAAAGGGCCTTGAGTATCTTAAACATTGTCCGAGAAAAGGGCCTCGAGTATCTTAAACATTGTCCGAGAAAAGGGCCTCGAGTATCTTAAACATTGTCCGAGAAAAGGGCCTCGAGTATCTTAAACATTGTCCGAGAAAAGGGCCTTGAGTATCTTAAACATTGTCCGAGAAAAGGGCCTCGAGTATCTTAAACATTGTCCGAGAAAAGGGCCTTGAGTATCTTAAACATTGTCCGAGAAAAGGGCCTTGAGTATCTTAAACATTGTCCGAGAAAAGGGCCTCGAGTATCTTAAACATTGTCCGAGAAAAGGGCCTCGAGTATCTTAAACAGTGTCCGAGAAAAGGGCCTCGAGTATCTTAAACATTGTCCGAGAAAAGGGCCTCGAGTATCTTAAACATTGTCCGAGAAAAGGGCCTCGAGTATCTTAAACATTGTCCGAGAAAAGGGCCTCGAGTATCTTAAACATTGTCCGAGAAAAGGGCCTCGAGTATCTTAAACATTGTCCGAGAAAAGGGCCTCGAGTATCTTAAACATTGTCCGAGAAAAGGGCCTCGAGTATCTTAAACATTGTCCGAGAAAAGGGCCTCGAGTATCTTAAACATTGTCCGAGAAAAGGGCATCGAGTATCTTAAACATGTCCGAGAAAAGGGCCTCGAGTGTCTTAAACAATTCCTTATCTGTTCTCTGTATATAATCACCGAGTTGCCATATTGGCCATTACATAGCCAAATTAACTGATATTATATGTAATATTTTGTGATATTTTCATCAAGATAGTAAAACCTACCAGCAAAGTCTATATGCCAACGACGGTTCCCAATGTTATATTCCTCAATTCTATCAAATCTGTGACCCCATAGAATTTCCTTTGGTAAATAAGAAGTTCTTGCTTGACACAATTCTCCTGCATATATCGAATCAATATCAAAACTATATTGTGACAATTATATACAATCTTCTTATGTAGAAGTCAATCATAGCCATAAATAGTTTAACATATATCGAATCAATATCAAAACTATATTGTGACAATTATATACAATCTTCTTATGTAGAAGTCAATCATAGCCATAAATAATGTGTTTGCTGTTGTACTCTTCCTCGATTAATACAAAAACACTAGAAGCAGACACGCATGCGCGCTTGAAGATATGCTCTCAACATAGCCCGTTCTTCTGTCATCAAACAACAATACAGGATAATGATGCTCCACCTCAACATGAGAAGATGTGCATGTCGTTGAAAAAAATAGGACAAGTTTGGGGTTTTTTTTATTCCTAAGATGGTTGACGAGTCACATCCGGATTCTGTAAGACCGTGTTGCAGTGTGAGCATAAATGTAAAAAACATATGAGATAAACCTTCAGTGTTGGACAGAAAATATCAACATTCAGCATCCGGGCAGAACATAAGTGACAAACTTCCAATGTCTGGACAATCGATATAAGGTAATACTGCGTGAGACGACGTAACAACAATATTACTTACGTAAAACAATATTTTTATGAATGTTCCACTTAGACAAGGCGGACTATCACTAAAACTAAGGGTTATGATTTGTAAACAAGAAAACATACAAAATGTCTGAACAGAAGAGATAAATCTTCAGTGTCTGGACGGAAGACTAGAGATAAACCTTCAGTGTCTGGACAGAAGCGATAAACCTTCAGTGTCTGGACGGAAGACAAGAGATAAACCTTCTGTGTCTGGAAACGATCCGACGTGCTGTAAATGCGATGGTCGGTTAATACAGGACAAATATGGAGATAAGTCGAAGTAAATAAAAAAAATGCATTGGACAAACAGCAATCTTACAGTTTTTTTGTTTCGTGTATTGTTTGTATTGATGTCTTTCATTCTGATGAATGTTTTCTAATCGAAACGTCATTTGTCTCGTTTCTTTGTTAGTATACTTTGTTTATACATAATGATAACATGTATGTGTGTCTCGGTTTACTCATTAATACTCACCTGTAGACTCCACGGTGCCTGATAGATATAAAATAATTTCAAATTTTTCTGAACTCAGTTCTGCTGGACGGACGTCATAAAGAGGGCTGTTTTTGTCAATAACGTGGGTCAAGATAATTGGCCACAGCAGAAACACACGATCCGACATCCCATTGGCCGAAAATTCACAATTGAATTGATACAGAGGGTAATATGCACCTTCTTCTGTTGAATGGCGGCGTACAACCATTCCCGAAATAGTAGCACCAACAAGGTGAGACTTTCTAAGGTCTCCAACACGAACCTGGAGTAAAGAATGTTATCAGTAACTACAAAATAATATAGTAACTATGGTTACATTGAATATCATTATCTAAAAAGAAACTGTCTTCTTCTTCTTCTTCTGCGTTCGTTCTCAAACTCCTGCAGATTGGCAGGATGTAGTCCGGAGAACGAAATGCGTTATGTCACGATTTACAGTATTGCTGCGATATCTGCGCTTTTCGGCCTGACACATCCGACTTCAGCATGAAAGAAACTGTAACAACTATGGTTATTACAGAAACTATGATTGTCTTAACTTTATGTAAACTTGTATTTCGATAACAAACAATACATCTCATATTACTTATACTGATCTGCATATAACGTAGAATTCCATTTATGTGGCAGAATATAATGCCATTCATATGACATAGAATATACATTGGATGTTTCTTAGAACATTCATTTACATGCCTGCAAGACTAACTTCCCATTTTCCATATTGACGACTGCGTGTTTAGAGAACACAATCGTATTTGCTCTGTACTTAGGTCTAGCAATTTTCACAAAGACAAAGCCAAGAATGAAAGTGTCCAGCAGAAATCCAAGTACAACCTGACATGTAAAACAGTAATAATAAATTATAAAGAATTAGTATGTAATTTCTTATTTTTAAATGTTTTGTTCAAACCAGCACTTATAAATTTCATTTAAATGTTATGTTCAAACCAGAATTTGTATATTTCATTTAATTAGGCTCTTATAGCCAACTCACATTAGACCATGTCTATAGATTACGTCAGTAATTTTGTTGCCATTTTTGCCCCATCCTCACTTGTCAACAATTGTAAAGAATTCAGGGACATTGCCTGCCTGTTTCAGAGATCTTCCCTGTCTGATGTAGTGACCTTTCCCGATTGCGAGACCTTCCCTGCCGGATGCACTGATTCAGTGACCTTCCGTGCCTGAGTCAGAGACCTCCCCTGCCTGATGTACTGATTCAGTGACCTTCCCTGTCTGATGCAAAGACATTCCTTGAATGATTCAGAGACCGTCCCTAAATCAGAGACCTTCTCCTCTGTCTGATGCACTGATTCATTTTTCCTTCCTAATGCAGAGACCTTCCCTGATTCAGAGACTTGCCCTGCCTGATGTTCCCTGCCTGATACACAGATTTAGTGACCTTCCTTGCCAGATTCATACACTTTCCCTGCCTGATTCAGAGAGTTTCCCTGCCTGATTCAGAGACTTCCCTGCCTAACAGAGACTTTCCCTGTCTGACAGAGACTTTCCTTGCCTGACAGAAGCTTTCTATGCGATTTTCTTTCATACAAACAACAAATTGCTTCTGACTTCTTGTTATTTAAGAAAATGCCTTTGTCTTTGCTTTCGGCTACTGTTATGTTGATTGGTTATTTTGTAGACAGTTTTCACTTTTGACAATCAGAACACGGTCATAAATCTTGTTTAATGTGTCTATAAAACCACCATAGACAGAACAATGTCATAAATCTTGTTTAATGTGTCTTTAAAACCACCATGCAATGACGTTACACAAAACTTCACCAAATACCCACAATTCATATGACGTATGGTTCTTAAAACGATCCCACTTTACACACACGAGACCTCCATATAAATCGAGCTGCGATTTAATATTTATTTTCTCATCACATGCCCTAAAATTTACTTTTAGTTAATAATGTGTCAGGTTAATAGTGAACCAAGTTAATAGTGAGCCAAGTTAAAAGTGAGCCACGTTAATAGTGAACCAAGTTAATAGTGAACCAAGTTAATAGTGAACCAAGTTAATAGTGAACCAAGTTAATAGTGAACCAAGTTAATAGTGAGCCAAGTTAATAGTGAACCAAGTTAATAGTGAACCAAGTTAATAGTGAACCAAGTTAATAGTGAACCAAGTTAATAGTGAGTATCCTTACTATCACCGGGTTACATCGTGCCAGGTTTTAAACCATGTCTGGACAAAACAAAAATCTGGGTCGTTATTTTCCGACTGACGTGACTGCTCCTCTAGTCGACCCAGCTGTAAATGGGTACCTGATGTATGTGTTAGGGAAAGTAAACATGGCAAAGAAGGGAACTGACCACCCAACCTAATAGTTGCTGCGGATCAGAACATGAAGTGTTATCTTCATCCCCGGCGGCAGGTTTCCGCCATAGAACCACCCTTTACCTTAGTAAGATACATGTTAACTTGTGGAAGAATTGTTCTGTATTTCAGCCCAAAATGCACATAAAAATCCGTATTTTACCCCGTAATATGTTCATATTCTACATTTAAAAAGTACTTTATTACAAGAAAATATCAAAGAACAATACAGGCTTTATTTAATGAAACCAGAATGTTTCCTTTACAAATATATCAAATCTGTACATGTTGACAGGTATGCAGCGTTACCACTAATGTAAATGAGTGCATAGTGACTTTTTACACACTCGGTAGTTAGATTACGTACCTGCATGTACAAGATTGGTAACGTCCCAATACATTTGGCGTTTGGGTACGACATGCCATATCCAATAGTAGTTTGAGTCTCGATAGAAAACATGATTGCGTCAGTGAATGAGCTGATGCCCATGACGCAGAACTCGTGGTCTGGGTTTTTTAAGTTAGCAAGGTCTCCATTGTTGAAAGCCAAAAGCCACCAAGCGATTGCAAATAGAAGGAAAGTGGCCAGGAAAGCGTTGAACACAATAGCCAGAGCATACCTCCACTTCAGATCAACAAGTGTAATAAAAATGTCTGCCAAATATTTTCTTTTGTGTTCACTTAAACCTGCAACAGACAATCTGGCAGAAACATGAATATGTTATTGGATGAAGCAGAGAATGAGGTAATATATGGCAAATATATGTAATATGTCTGTGTGTTTTTTATATTCGATATGATGTTGTTTTCACAATAACGCTGAAAACTGAGGACAATACATTTCAAACTTTTATTTATTATTTTATTGGCAAAAATGTATTATCAAACAAGTTCAAATACACTGAACAATACTGAAGTTATGATTTTTTATAAGGTTGTTTAAAAAAATTACGTTGGCAGCTACAAAACTAATATAGGAGCTATGAGAGATGCTAGAGAAAAGAGAGAGAGAAATTTAACAAAAATTAGAGATAGGCAATCAAGGTTTTTAAGATATGAGATGGGAATTTGAAATTTGACTTTTTAAATATGGAAGCTATAAACATTATATGATATCATTGCGAGTTTAGACGATACAGGACAGGATATCCTTGATAGTTTAGACGATTCACTACAGTTGACACGAACCTGTATTTTCCACTCTTTGTCACCAAAGCCTTTCTTTTCTTCTCTAATTCATCTGTCTGGCAGATGGAGGCTATTGGACAGCACTTCGGCTTCAATCTCATCCACCATCTTTTCCTTTGTGATACTTCCTGCTCGCGGTCAGCAAACAAAAAGATGGTGCCTCCCATTTCTGAATCTGTCCTTGTTAGAGGCTGCATTATCTGAGGAGTATAGATGAAGCAATGTTGTCAAGAGGTAGGTAGATATATAAAATTCTGAAATTACCGCCAAAGTTTGACGTGGTGTGTCATTGGCACACACAATAACCGTGACACATTATATTTACCTTTCCTGCACTTCAACAGGCTAGAAATCTAGTGGTACCTTCCTGCTACAAGGGAGATCAGTGGGAGTTTGAGAATATAATAATACAAATGCAGAAATAGTGTTTCTCGTCGTTTCTTGATTTTTCATTGTTTACCATGTGCAATAGGGAAACAATTATAAGACGAAAATATGAAATGGATTAAACTAACACAGTTTTACTGCTGCTCCATGTTCACCTCAGTGGGGTTAGACACGTAATTGTATAGGAAAATTGCTGCGGGACATTCACACAAAAACAGCCTCATTATATACGCATAGATAGAGGTGTACAATGAGTTAAACTGTAGCATGATAGCTGATCAATGGTCGATCACTGGTTGGTCAATGGTTGATCACTGGTTGGTCAATGGTTGATCACTGGTTGGTCAATGGTTGATCACTGGTTGGTCAATGGTTGATCACTGGTTGGTCAATGGTTGATCACTGGTTGGTCAATGGTTGATCACTGGTTGGTCAATGGTTGATCACTGGTTGGTCAATGGTTGATCACTGGTTGGTCAATGGTTCATCACTGGTTGGTCAATGGTTGATCACTGGTTGGTCACTGGTTGGTCAATGGTTGATCACTGGTTGGTCAATGGTTGATCACTGGTTGGTCAATGGTTGATCACTGGTTGGTCAATGGTTGATCACTGGTTGGTCAATGGTTGATCACTGGTTGGTCAATGGTTCATCACTGGTTGGTCAATGGTTGATCACTGGTTGGTCAATGGTTGATCACTGGTTGGTCAATGGTTCATCACTGGTTGGTCAATGGTTGATCACTGGTTGGTCAATGGTTGATCACTGGTTGGTCAATGGTTGATCACTGGTTGGTCAATGGTTGATTACTGGTTGGTCACTGGTTGACCACTGGTTGGTCAATGGTTGACCACTGAAGAGACTGAAAACTTCTTTATGCATGGCTAATTTATAAATGTGTACAAGAATACGTCCTGCTCTGTGGCGGCGAGGTATAGAGCGCGTCTGTGACGGACATGGTGCATGGTTTATATCCTACCGTAAGCAGTTATGTATTCGGACCGTTTCAGACAGCAATATCAAACTAATTCCGCTGAATACGGATGTGTCGGACCATTGTCGCAAATAAAACGGCGACACAACGCATTTCCATTCTCTAAGCTACATCCTGTTGGACATCTAGTTGGACCATTGTCCAGATACAAAAGATATCCAGCGGGAGTTTGAGAATGAACAATGAAGAGAAATAAACTACTGGATGTATCTATATTGTCTAGAAAATCACTGCATCCAAAAATTGCTACATCCAAAAATTGCTGCATCCAAAAATTGCTAGGCTGATGGCTACGTTCTGAATGGAATATGCAATTAGTACAAGAATATATTACCTTCTTTCACCCGGTTGAGATGTTCAACAACTGCTTCGAAATATACAGCAAATTACTTTAGAAAGTGGAGATACTCTGATGAATTCTGAAAACATACTCCTTCAAAAATGTGCCCTACCTAAAAATTATTATTATTATTATGTGTATATCCCCATCGATTCTCTAATCTCCACATTTGTGTCCCTTCCTTTGAAGTTTAGTTATCTCCCTTTAAATAGTCCAGAGTTTCTCAAATTTGGGCGTACATGGTGACAATTTGAATGTTTTCAAAAGAAATTTGAGAATGATATATTCCATTCATGTTTAAAGTACTAATTTTTATTTTAACTATTCTCAGAATTTAGTTGACATTTGTGATATTTGGAAGGTGGGGGGAGGAGTAATTACTATTATTACTATTATTAGGTAACTTATGATTGAAAAAAGCTGGGAATCACTGACCAAGTCTACTAATAAACTGCTAGTTATGACAGTCCATTTGTCACGATCACTAAATTCAAGTTGTCCATTCGTAGAATCTGATCATTCAACTCAATTGAAGTCGTAGCGACATTTCCTGTCTCTGGGTTAAGACAGTATACACACGATACTTTGTTCTAGTTACGTTCTGCTTGTCAATCAAACATTGAAAGCTACATGACTGTAGTTCAAACATGACAGATTGAATGTGACAGACTGAATGTGACAGATTGAATGTGACAGATGGGTTTTGTGACCACCATATACTCTCAGTAAAATGTAAATCACTGATATTCCTGTGCTTCTTCTTCTTCTGCATTCGTTCTTCTTCTGTGTTCGATCTCAAACTCCTGCAGCTTAGCAAGATGTACAACGATATGCTTTGCAACATACCTTACAGCATGGATGAGATATATGCGCCTTTCGAATGAGCACATCAAACTTTAACTTGGCAGTATTAGAAATCATTTACCATCTTACGGGTGCGCTCAGTCTTCCTTGATCTCTTCTAGCGACATATATAGCCTGTGGCGATGCTTCTCTTCGTTTTTATTTCAAGCAGCAATGACATAACAATGGCATGCAATCGTTCTCAATCTCCTGCCATAAACTATTGATGACCAGCTTTTTGAATGTCCAGTACTGGCTGCATTGATGACCAGCTTGTTGAATGTCCAGTACTGGCTGCATTGATGACCAGCTTTTTGAATGTCCAGGACTGGGTGACTTCAGGAAAATGTTTCTCCTTCCGAGGACAGATAAATGAAACACATTATATGGTAACACCTCACAAACACATGCATATATAACACAATGACATTGTGTCAAAGGGTCTGAGCCCATGGACCGCTGAATCAGCAACCAACCGACTAAACACTCATACACTTTGGAAGTCGTTATGGTATAATTACCTGAACCACTACCTCTATTATTTTGAATAGTCACACATCCCTGATATTCTTCTTCTTAGGCATCGATTTTCATACTCTCATTGGATTTCTCCTATAGCCGGACAATGGTCACGCTAAATTTCTCCTACTCTCACTTGATCTCCTTTATAGCAAGACAATAGTCATACTAAATTCCCAGCAGGATGTAGCCCATTGAATGGAAATACGTTCTGTCACCTTGTTATTTGCGCCCAGACACATCCAACTTCGGCTGAAGCCCTGATATAACCAAAATTGGACTAATATTTCCGCGATTAAATAGAGCGTATATTTGCGCCCAGACACATCCAACTTCGGCTGAAGCCCTGATATAACCAAAATTGGACTATTATTTCCTCGATTAAATAGAGCGTATATCGCTAAGGAAGTTACTTTTTATTTTAACTTTTATCTCAAACTGGTTGAAAAAAGGGGGGGGGAAGACGTAGAATAATCATTTCATTGTACTCCTGCTGTCCCATATGCACTCCGCCCCACTCAATGAAGTGACACTCTACCCCACTCAATGAAGCGATACTCCGCCGCACTCAATGAAGCGGCACCCCATCTGTCGAGAATACCCCTTATATCTCGTAACTACGAAGCTTCAAGCGATAGTCCCGGGGATTTCCTACAAAATTTCACTTTGTAAACAAAACGCCGCGAGCGGACTACAAACTCCTTAACCACTGCGCATGGGAGATCTTGTGTATAGACATACACACGTATAATCTAGCTAGATGACATAATCGTCCAATTTCACACTTAAATAATGCTAAATGTATGATCAATAAATCATGTGTAATTGACGTCATATAATTGACTGTAAACACCCTAATTTTTGTATTTGAAATGTGTGTTCACAAAGAGACTTAAATCTATATAACAAGTAAGAGAAAATTGAAACTAATGAATGCAATTTAATGGAGAAAACAATAATGTATAGCTTCTACACCATTTTCAATTCACACACAAAATTGTAATTAAATGAGTTATGTATTTGCTGAGATACATGATTTTCAAGTTAGACAAAGCTGGTAGAAAGTGTTACGGTTGGTGTAGTAATAGATGTTGATATGTCATGTCCACAAATTTGTTTACACAAATAATAGTTTACCTCATCACAAGAAAGTATAACGTTAAAACGGTTAATCAAACATGGCATGGGAGGACGAAGTTAATCTAAATCTTATCACGAAAACCAAGTGACTTCAGGATTTGTGTTGCTTCTATCAGGGATAAACAACGATTAGATCTTACTTTCAGTTTATAATATAATGTGATTTTTACAGAGTTTCTTACCCAAACGACTGCAACTCTCAGAAGTAAGCTTTGACAAACGACTGCAACTCTGAAAAGTAAGCTATGACGACTGCAACTCTCAAAAGTAAGATATGACAAAAGCGTCTTGAGAAGGAGTCTCCTACTCAAAGGGGTATATGTTCTAAGAGTTGTGTCAAGTTGTGGTGTTTCTACCTTTCACAACACGCAGAGTTAGTCATGAGATTCAACTCCTATGCCAAGCCTATTTTCCTGTCAGACGTGCCCATAGCAACCCAGCTCTGAACCATGGTCAATGGAATCGGTGCAGCAGCCTGATGCATATAAATTGAAACGAGTCCCTAAGCAGTCCTGTGGACTCATCTGGAGTCATCGGGGCTGTATATAAGTCTCAGTAGGGAAGGGGGATTTACCTACGTTTTTATTAAATACCTAGTACTAAAAGTTGTATTCTTATTTCACAATAGTGGGGGGGGGGAGTTCCTGAACACCTTCAAGTCTCTCCCCCCCATTTTCTGCGGGCTTGGAAATCATTTTTCAAACGTGAAGCTATTGGCCTTTTCTCGCAATTTTCATTGGCTGTCGACTCTAGAAAGACCAATGAAAATCATTTTAAAAAAGATAATCACCGTCACTTTTGAAGGATGATACCCAATGAATCCACAAGACTGTATAACTGAGTATGGACTCGATTAAAGTAATGGCCGAAATCTTAAGGTGCCATACAATTACTTCCCATCAAATAGCCAATATTCAGGACCCCCCCCCCTCTCCCGAATCATGTCAAGGTTATGATACTTCAGGGCAAAAGTAGCAATGGACACAAAATATAGAAATAAGACAAGAAATTCCCTGCTGGACGCTTGTTCAGGTCACCGGCTACAAAGTTCATCCTGTCAAATAAGATTGATATCTCTCGTTATCTGCGATAGTGTACAGAATCTAGATTGTCGTCAATAACCATTGTCAGATTTCGAGCAACATTGCCTCAGACTTAGAGCTTCGTACAGAGAAATATTAAGTTTTATCAAATATTGGCGTTGACACGATACATTTTTCAAATTTCTTCAATCAAGGAAAGGTAAATAGTTGTATTTATTTTAATTTTTGTACGTTTGAGAAATGTTTATGAATTTTTATTTTAAACTGGTTTCTCTCTCTCTCTCTCTCTCTCTCTCTCTCTCTCTCTAATATATTCTCAAAACATTCTGAAAACAAGTGCTACAGAAGTTTGTTCAGAATTAGTTATATAGATCACAAGACAAATATATTTATCCCACAGCAAACAAATGAATTTGCAGCTTGCTAAGAAACACTTTTTGCATTGGTGAAGCAGTTTAAACTTGTTTGGTTTAGACATGCAACGAGACGCCAATCACTTTCAAAAATTATGTTGCAAGGAACAGACAAGAGTGTAAGGAAAAGTGTAGACAAAAAAAAATTATTGATTGATAACTGAATTTAATTGACCAAAGAATTGTCTCGGCGTGATTTTTCTACACTTTCCGAACGACTGAGGATAGAGATGTTTGGAGAGCTTTTTTCGCTGATTTATCCAGTGTGTCAACCCTGATGTCTCCAGTGTGGCAACCCTGATGTCTCCAGTGTGGCACCTCTACAACCCAGATGGGTTATGGGTCTTATTTTTATTATTATACAAAACATAAAATCAACATAGGCATATTCGTGATAAACTTAATAAACAGTCTTGCAGGTCAACAAGAACATCTCATACGGAACACAATATCGATCTTATTATATAAAAGATCTATAAAAGAACAGTAAGTGACAGTGGTAAAACGTCATAAACTTGTGTGGTTTGTCCACGTGATGAGGAACAATTCCCTTTCCAATACTATCTTACAGGAAACTGTTGAGGGTGGAAGAAAAAGAGGAGTTGAATAAAGATAGATAATATTAATAACTAGAAGGGATTATTAATATTTTCTACATTTAAACAAAGAACTGATAACAGAAACACATGGTGGAATGTCTGTTGATGTCCGCATATTAGCACCATCACGGTCCTTAAGGGGCCTATTAAGACAGCAATTTAGAACTTCGTTAAGAACAAATCAGAAATTAATGGTCAAGAAACAACTTATCCCACTCCAAATCACAAATTTAGAAATGGGTACAAAATCCATATAAACAATAAAATGCGCCTTTTTCTATTTATTTACATACTATGCATACACGGACCTAATACCTGGACCTGATAGATGGACCTCATACCTGGACGTCATAGGTGGACCTCATACCTGGACCTCATAGATGGACCTCATACACTTGAGATATTTAGTAAAAAACATTTTTCCATGGAGAACTTTAAATGGTGTAATAGAGGTTAACTGTGTATTAGAGAGTTAATTGTGTCAGAGAGAGTTGATTGTGAAATAGGGGTTAATTCTAATCTTTTAATAAACGTGGATTGATAAATTTCCGCCTTCACATCAAATTTAGGACAGATATTGCAACCAAGCTGTAAAATATATCGCAATCCAATTCGTTTTCCGGACTGTGTTCTGCAACTCGACCGGAGTTTGAGAAGGAAGGCAACATAAGAAGTCTCTAAACCAGTAGCAAACTTCCTTTTTTGATTTAGATGACTGTTTGGTATTTTTATGTTGATGTCAAGGCGACACATCTGGGCTTGAAACGACAAATGAAGCTCCTACCCTACGCTTAACGGCAAGTGTGGATACTATCAACCATCATTCACCTGGGGATAAACAATGGACAGATGTCGCATTATCGTTTGTTGTATGTTGTATCGATCCCCATGAATTACAATCTATTAGCTCTTACTTCCTACGCACAATGAGGTGGTTTCTCCAGAGCTAGATTTCATACTCATAACTCCGCTGAAGACGATTGTTTCGGGCTATTGACGCAAATAAAACAGCGGCACAACACGTTTCCATTCTCTGGCCTGCATCGACTGGAAGTCTAGTATGACTATTGTCCTGATGCAGGATTGTCCAGCGGGAGTTTGAGAATGAACGCTAAAAAAGACGAAGAAAATACTCAGAAGACTAACAGCAGTGTGACTTATTTTCTTGTTCATTCATTATTCCAAATGTGTTCTTTACACTTTGACAGGGACAACCGATTGAAATTGGAAAGACGCGGTAGATAAAAAGTTCAATAACAGCACGATGAAACCTAGACGAACTTTAATGAGAAAAGAAGGACAGAGGTAGGTATTTATTGTGATGATGAAGAAGAAGAAAGACAGCAAATAAAATGGTGGTGGATATCTGATGAGAATAAGTCATAATCGACAATTGATAACTGTTGATGTGTTGTTGAGACACATAAGCAAACAAAGAATGGCAACACTGTAATCTGCTATGCATATTGTTGAAGGTTTTAAAGAATGGCAACACTGTAACCTGCTATGCATATTGTTGAAGGTTTTAAAGAATTGCAACACTGTAACCTGCTATGCATATTGTTGAAGGTTTTAAAGAGGCCTGTAATGGCTATCCCGTCTACATAAACTATAAGCTATTCCGCTACATAAGCTATTCCGAAGTCGGATGTGTCAGGCTAAAAGTCGCATATATCGCAGGCAAATTGTAAACCACAACACATCTCTAGCTCATAACAAACAACCTCTGAATGTGTTGTAGAAGGACAATAGTGCTATTATATATTCTTCTGAATGTAGTCCAGAGAACACAAAGATTAATTGTGTCTTCGTATTTTGTCCTCCAGTAGCCGGACATATCCGATCTCGGCAGTGGTGCCTAATTATGTTAGGAGTTTGTAACTAATTCCACTGAACTATGATGTTTGTAGCCATATGGGTAGTATTGCAGTCTTGTGCTAAAACTTGTTTATAAGCATTGCTTGCACTGCAATCTAGCCTCTTTAACTCTTAGAACGCTTGTCACGGTAAGTGATGTTTTATCTTGTGCAGTTATCTGTGTCGCTATTGACAAGGTTACATTCTCATATATTCTGTAACGTTTTCGTCTGCACTCGTTCTCAAACTCCTGCAGATTAACTCCTGCAGAATGTAGTCAAACATACGGAATGTGTTGTGTCCCGGTTTACAGCTTGACTTCGATTTTGTTTGCACCAATTTCATGGGTTATTATAGTGCATGCACTTCTAGCTACCATCATAAAGTACATGTGAAATTTGTTTCGGTTTCGATGCGCTATCTACCGATATGGGAGTAAAGAATAGAAACACTGTTACCTGCCATGCCTGTCGTTCGAAAAGTAGGTTTTGAATAGGAGGCGAATAGGAGGTTTTGAAGGTGTGGAATTGGCAGCCCATATAGGGTAAAAGTGACATAGAATTCATTCTGATGTTGGATGTATCAGACCGATTGATGCAGATATTGCAACCACGTTGTAAACTATGACACAACAAAATTACGTTCTTTTTTAACCTGCTAATCTGTAGGAGTTTCTACTTCGGCATTCATTCTCAAACTCCCGGCGGATCTCTCTTGTAGCAGGACACATTCTCAAACTCCCGGTGGATCTCTCTTGTAGCAGGAGACATTCTCAAACTCCCGGTGGATCTCTCTTGTAGCAGGACACATTCTCAAACTCCCGGTGGATCTCTCTTGTAGCAGGACAATGATCCTGCCAGATTTCCAGCAGGATGTAGTCCAGAGAATGGAAATACGATGTGTCGAAATTTTATTGAAGTCAATGGCCCGACACCCAGCGTTTGAGAACGAACAGGAGTATTTGAATCATCTTATGTGAGCTTTAATTAACACTTATGTGTAGCTGTGCTGATAGTAGACAGAGCATATTATGGTTCCACACTTGCGGGGATATATGTGGACATTTTGTCCTGGTTACGCTGATTTCTTGGTGGTTGTGAAGACACGTCGAGAAGATAGTCGTGTTGTGAAGACACGTCGAGAAGATAGTCGTGTTGTGAAGACACGTCGTGAAGATAGTCGTGTTGTGAAGACACGTCGAGAAGATAGTCGTGTTGTGAAGACACGTCAAGAAGATAGTCGTGTTGTGAAGACACGTCGTGAAGATAGTCGTGTTGTGAATACACGTCGAGAAGATAGTCGTGTTGTGAAGACACGTCGTGAAGATAGTCATGTTGTGAATACACGTCATGAAGATAGTCGTGTTGTGAAACACTTCGTGAAGATAGTCATGTTGTGAATACAAGTCGTGAAGATAGTCGTGTTGTGAAGACACGTCGTGAAGATAGTCGTGTTGTGAAGACACGTCGTGAAGATAGTCGTGTTGTGAAACACGTCGTGAAGATAGTCATGTTGTGAATACAAGTCGTGAAGATAGTTGTTATGCCATGGTTGCTGGTGCTCCTCTCGACCTGGTATCTGTTGACCTGCTCGATGTCAGTGATGACCCAACCAATCTGTTTCCAACGTCTGTTGGCTGGACTACGCCCCCATCTCCACTTCAAGGAGTTGATCTCGATGGGGCTGTGTAGAATATATCTTCATTTTCATATGGTTATGTTAAAGTGCTCCAAATCAAACATGGATTCGGTAAAAGTGATTGTTTTATCATTTTTGTTTCATCAAATCAAATTTAAATGAGTTGGCCTCGATGGGGACGCTGGGATTGAGGGTAAACTGACACAATGGTTTCAAGATTACACACATCAGCACCAAGTCCGTTGCTAATGATGGATGAATGAGATGGATTCAAAAGAAACAAAAATGTTCCCCCAGAAAAAAGTCACAATTCTTGATTCTTGATTAGAAACTGGCCTCACAGCACGTGGGGCATTCCCATAAGTGCTCCGCCCTCTGTTCCAGTAGACATCCGACTCAATGGTGTTTCGAGTCTAATGTCGCCGGAAACAGACGTCGACATCAGGGCACAACTCTGGTCCTTGCGACAGGTTTCTTTGTTGTTCCGCCCACCCATGCCGTGCACGTAACTAGTTCAAGAACAACGTTGGCCTGTCGGAATAACGTGGTAACTGTTATCGAAAGTTACGACTACGGGATTGTATAGATGACGTGCCATGAAGCTTCTATATGAAGATAACCTCAATATACAGGCATGTCATCTACTAAGGTTTTCTGTTGCATGGTTGGTTTGTCTAGTGAGCCATTGGTGAGACCCATAGTCACAATTATCTCAATATACTGACTGACTTGCTCACGAAAGCGAGGAAATTACCTTTCCTAAGATACTCTCCGTACTAAAAAAAAATTATCTTCGACGCTAAGTCTGGACAGATGACAACGGAAGAGGAGAAAGTTATTAACTACGCCCGGTTCTTGGTTGCGAGGTACGGGGGCTGCCTGTGATGGTCAAGGTACTGGGTTCACATCCCGCCGTAGACATTTGTGCATCCGGTTCGTTCAGAAAGAAATGATAAATTCCTGAATATATTTATATTGCGTAGAAAATCTATACAGCTAAACAATTCTGACCAGGTTATGGTACCATTTACTTTTATATATGTCCGTGACGATGATACTTTGGCACTGTGACGATGACACTTTGACACTGACGATAACACCGTGGCACTATGACGATGACACAGTGACGATGGCACCGTGGCACTATGACGATGACACCGTGGCACTGTGACGATGATACCGTGGTTTCGAGACTGTTATTATTAACAGATTAATATTTCCTCGGCAAGACCGCAGAGATAGAAGATTCATGGGTATGCTGATGGAATATCAGCAGGCTACAGGATCTATCGAGTCAATTACACAATCCTGTGGACTCATCAAGAATCTATTGCCTTTTGTCTGCCCCATGTGAATGATAGCCCCAGTGCCTTCAGCACTTGTATATAATGTCCCCACTGGTCTCTTTTGCAGTAATCTGATATTGAAAGGCATCCAGAAGAAACGGGTCAAGTACTTGAAAGATCTGTATGTGACTCTGCTGGACATCAAGTGGAGATGGGCAATCCTCGTTTTTTTATCCGGCTTCTTTCTTTCTTACGTCATTTTCTCGCTGTTTTATTTTTTCTTGTCCTACATGTAAGTTGATCGATGTTTATTGTGTCTTGTTTTATATTTGCTGTTTCAGTAGCTGTCTTGTTCGATGTTTGCTGTTTCGTTCATTAGTTAATGTCTTAGTTCGCTAAATAATGAATCAAGTTAATTAGTTAATTAATGAAATAGCATATGAAGTAACTAACTAACAAATAATTTCATTAGTTGGTTAACTAATTAGTTAATGTGTTGATTGGTTAATTACTTAGCTTGTTATTTTGCTAGTTGTCTAGCTCATTAGTTAATGTATTGATTAGTTAGTTACTTAGTTTGCTGTTTCGTTAATTGTTCAATTACTTAGTTAATGTATTAATTAGTTAGTTAGCTTGTTATTTTGTTAGCTGTCTAGTTCATTAGTTGATCTCTTGATTGGTTAGCTACAGAAATTAATTTGCTTTAATTTTGTTAATTTTTTAGCCAAATAAATAAATAGCTGGCTATTAATTCATCGGTTATTCAATCAACTAGTTAATTAACATTAGTTTAGCTTAGTTTATGTACGCCATGATTTAGTTTAGTTTCCATTAACTTAGTTTCGCTTACATAGTTTACACTATTTTAGTTTAGTTTACGATATCTGTATTTTAGTTTTATTTACATTATTTTAGTTTAGTTACCATTAATTTACATTAGCCTTATGCATCTCCGTGATTCTAATCCGCTCGCGACGTCTTGTTTATAAAGTGGAATTTACGGAGATCCACGTGGAATATCTACGTGAATATCCACGTGAAGCTACGGAAATACGTGCTTATAGTGGTACTCTCGGCAGACGGAGCGCCGCGTCGTTGCCAGAGACAGAGTATATATGGGGTAATCCAAGTGCAATGGAATCAATCCTCTACATCTTCTGGGTCTTTTCTTCAGTTAATCTTATTGTATATTACTTTGGTATCAATTTGTGTTACTAGTAATTTGAGTTAGCTTTCGTTACTTAGTTTAGTTTCCTTTACATTAAGTAAGTTTAGTTTAGTTTATTTTACTTGTATTTTAGTTTAGTTTACAATAGTTTAGTTTATTATATATTATTTCTGTTTAGTTTACATTGCTCGGAGTTTAGTTTTGCTTACATTGGTTTAGGTTATTCTTAGTTTATGTTTTAGTTAACATTAATATTCTTCTTCTTCTTCTTCAGCGTTCGCTCTCAAGTAACCACAACGAAACTATCGTGTGATTTCCGCCGGGGAGCGTGAAGTACGTTGTGCTGCAAGTTCCACAGTAGAACTGTGATTATTTGCACCCCGGTTGGCCACTTTGTGACCTGGACGTCCGAGGTCTAGCATATCCGTTTTCGTCATTTCTTTATTTCGGGTTTGGTTCCTATAACATTAATATATTTTCATTTTCTTCTTCCTTTGCGTTCGCTCTCTTCTTCTTCTTCTTTCGTTCACTTGAAACATGTCTATATCTGTAATTCTGTCTCCTTAATAAAACTCACTGTCTTTTGTAGTTCATACAGTGTTCCATAGAGTTTTGATTCCAGTGTTGTTTCCTCTGGCCAATATGTCTGCCTCAGCGTTTCATGCTCAGAACACTCTTGAAGTATATGTTTGGCACTCTGTGCTGCCTGTCCACATGTACACATGGCCGTGTTGCCAATCTTGAACTTTGTATACATGTGACTGCGGAGTCGGTTGTGTCCTGTTCTGAGACGTAGAATTATAACTTGTTCTGATCTGTTCATATTGTGATAGTCATCTTGTGTTGGTGTTTGTGGCTTTCTTATTGACTTTATCATCTGTTTTTTCTGATGGTAGGTGATTGGTATATCTGGTTGGTCTTCGGCAGCACCTTCCTTAGCCAGTTGGTCTGCTTTTTCATTTCCTGGTATTCCACAGTGAGAGGGTATCCACTGCATGGTTACCCTATACTGGTAAGACAATTCGCTAAGTAGTTTTTTTAAGTCTGTTAGTTTTCCAGACTGGAGAGCTTGAAGCACTGACCTTGCATCTGTCAGGAATACCACAGGCTGTAGGTCAGAGTTGGAGTTCAGCAGTTTTTTAGCTGCCACACTAATTGCCTGGATTTCTGCATCATAATTATTGCAGAATTTTCCTGTCGGTGTTCTGATTGTATCTCTAGGCTTGTGTGGATATTCTATATATACACCTGCACCTCCATTCCTCACAGCATTCTGTGCTGACCCATCTGTGTACACTCTGACCCATATATCTTGTGGATATTCCTCATCCAGGAAACTGAGGGTGATTGTCATTCGCTGCACACTGTTCTGTTCGTCCTCGCTTAGTATTCCTTTCACATGGGTCTGAATGTATATTGGCATTCCATGGCTTTCACTCCACGGGGTTTGCTCTGGTACAGACCTTAAGGGGCTGCCAACTTCAGGTAGGTCTGTAAGTTGTCTACGGAGTCGTTTAGCTTGATGGATAAAGCTGCTCCTTTTCAGTCGTCCCATTGCTAGATTTTGGAATCTTTCCTTCATTGGATGACTTGGCATACACTGAAACTTTTCTGCTTGAATTAGTACTTTTGTGTCTCTGCGTTCGCCAAGTGTTTGCATTCTTCCCATTTTCTGCATCTCTGCTATGGGTGTTGATTTCATTGCTCCCAACATTATTCTAAGTGCCTGGTTTTGCACTTTATCTAGATCTTGTAATGTGGTGTTTGATGCAGGACACCACGCAGCTGAACCGTATTCCAGGTGTGGTCTTATGCCTTGCTGGTAAACTTTACTGAGTATTTTTCCACTGGCTCCCCATGTGGTTCCACTTAGTTTTCTCAGGATAGCTAGCTTCCTCCTGGCTTTTGTTGTTGCTTTGTTTATGTGCTGCTTCCATGTCAGCTTATCATCAAAAGTAACTCCGAGGTATGTGGGTTGTTTGTCTTCTTTCAAGAGCTCTCCATCTATCTTGATATGACCAGCTTTTTGTTTTGGTGAGAGGGTAAAGAGTGTAGTGCTGCACTTATCTGTGTTAATGCTGACGCACCATCTATTAGCCCATAAGGTTAGGGCATCGATAGCTCTTTGTATTTGTTTAGTGGCCACTGTTGCATGTTCTTCCGTGCACCAGATCACCAGGTCGTCAGCATACATTGCCACTTTGATCCCATGTGGTAGTTCAGCAACTAGGTCATTGATGTAAACCAAGAAAAGTGTGGGTGACAGGACTCCTCCCTGGGGGACTCCATGACGCAGTAGAACTTTCTTGCTCTTGCGACCATCTAATTGTACCCTGGCTCTTCTATTATGCAGGTATGCTTTTACCCATTTGTACATTCTTGAGCTAACCCTGCAATTTCGCAATTTCTTTAGGAGCCCTTCTTTCCAGACCTTATCAAATGCTTTCCTGAGGTCTATCCATGCTGCTAGTACCAGTTTCTTTTCTTGGAAGGCATCCTCAATCTCTTGGGAGAGGTAGGTTGCCTGATCTTCAGTAGAGTAGCACTGTCTGAAACCTGCTTGCTGTGATACCAGAAGGTTTTCACTTTCAAGGTACCACTGCATCCTAAGATTGATAATGCGTTCCATTGTTTTACATAGACAGCTTGTGAGGCTGATGGGCCTGTAGTTGGAGACTGTGTTGCCATCTTTTCCTGATTTGAGGAGTGGTATCATTATTGCTTCTCTCCACGCCTGTGGTACATTACCTGTGGACCAACTTGTGTTAAAGATCTGCAGTAGCTTTGCTCTTGCTGCACTTCCCAGGTTTCTAATCATTTCATTGGACACTCCATCAGCTCCAGGGGACTTTTTCATTTTCAATTTGGATATTGCATGCTCCAGTTCTCTCATTGTGATTGGTGCCTCCATGACTTCAGGTATAGGTTCACCTTGTCCAATGTTTTGGTGGTTCTCTCGAACCTCCTGTTGTTTGTCTGGGCTGACTTTGACGTTATTGTCTTCTGCAAAGGAATCTGCAAAGTAATCAGCTGCATGTTTACCTGTTAAAATGTTTCTATCTTTATAAAGTGTGATCCTGGTATTTCTCCCTGTACCTTCATCATTTAGTTGTTTTACAAGTTTCCATAATTTCCTAGTATCTCTTTCTAGGTTCAGCGACTCTGTTTTTTCTTTCCAGCTGCTCCGTCTGGCTTGTAACTTGGCTCTTTGAAATTTAGCCTTTGTTTGCTGATATTTGTTGTGATGTTCTTGGCTAGGTCTGTTCTCAGCCTGCTTTCTAGATGTTTCCATCTCATTTTGCAGCTTTTCCAGTTCATCATTCCAGTAGGGTTTGTAGTTTTTGCGTGCCCCCCTGGGTATGGTTTTACTAGCAGCATGTAGTATACATCTATTAAATTCACTCACTGCTCTATTGATGTCTTTGTCCAAGTTCATGTCCTTAGCTAGAACA
This sequence comes from Meghimatium bilineatum, assembly GCA_034231615.1. NCBI lineage: Eukaryota > Metazoa > Mollusca > Gastropoda > Stylommatophora > Philomycidae > Meghimatium > Meghimatium bilineatum. The sequence goes on along the minus strand of CM067309.1, from coordinate 40,215,311 downwards.
CTGGTTAAATGCTGGTACATTTTCCAGTCTGCCCTCTTATAGTTCCACCTAGTGAGCGTGCTGCTGTCCTTGGTATATTCATTGTGAATTTCCAGAAATACTGGTCTGTGGTCACTACCCCCAAGCTGCTTTCCAACGACACGTGTGATGTTCCATTCCAGGCCTGGTGAGTAGAATGCCAGGTCTGGTGTAGAGGTGGTGTGCCATGCTCTCGAGTAGAAGGTTGGTGAGTCTGCTGGCTGGTTAATAAGAATGAGATTATTTTCATCCTGCCAGCTCTCAAGTTCCTCACCTCTCTTGTCGATATGATCGTAGCCCCAGCTCTGAGAGTGGCTGTTGAAGTCACCACACACCATAAGCCTTTCTTTGTCTGGAATTGTGTCTAGTGCCAATGGTTTATCATTTGGGCAGTAGTAGTTCAGGAGATGGAATTCTGCACTGTCTGTTTTTAGGTGGAGCATCTGGTATTCTGCCCCGTCCATGTATACTTCCAGCTGACATGCGCTGATATTGTTTTTAACTAGTGTCAGAATTCCACCCTTTCGCCTGTCTTTTCGGTCAGATCGGTAGCACTGGTAGCCTCTGATTTTGAAGGCTATGTCGCTGCTGAGGTGTGTTTCTTGGATACAGCATATATTTACTTGTTCTTCACTGAGGACATTTTCAAGTTCCAATTTTTTGCTGTATCCATCTCTTTTACTGTTGACACCCTCAGCATTCCAGTGCATTATTTTTATTGGTCGTTTGTTTGTTTGGCCAGTAGCTCTATTCCCTTGCCTCCTGGCTCCTCGGGGCAATTGAGAAGGACTTCCAGTAACTGAGGTTGGGCCCTTTCGAGGTATAGGGCCCGGCACCGTCCCTGCCTGAACGTCCGCCACAGGGCAGGCACCATAACGTTTATTAGATGCAGACATGTTTCCATTGTGTTTTATGCGTGGCAACCTGATTATCTGTGCGCCTTTTGGCTGGTTGCCTCCGTCTTCAGCACTCTGCTTACTTGGGCCGGACTATGGTCCTGCTCGAGTGGGAGTGCCCGACCAGTCTTAGTTTCCAGCCTCTGATGGCTGAACTAAGCCCCATCACCACTTCAAGGTTCTGGCCTCGATGGGGCGTTCGCTCTCAAACTCCTACAGATTAACAGGATGTAGTCCAAGAGAATGGAATGAATTGCATCATGGTTATGGCTTATCTGCGCTATCTGCGCCTTTCGGTGTACATATCCAACTTCAGCATCGCTTTGGATAACTTTGACACTATAAGGGATGGGACAGCCAACTCCACACCATAACCTCTTTAGTCGCCTACAGGACATGCATTGAATGCAAACAGTGCTGCTATTATTTGCTCCCCCTTAGGCCCCTGCACCACATGTGCGTAATTCAGTTTAGTTTGCATAGAGTATATTAATATAGTTTATTATAAGTGTACATTAATTAGTTTAGTTTATTATATACTTGTTCGGTTTAATTTATGTTACGCGTAGTTTACTTTTGTTTTGCTTACATTGGTTTAGTTTAGTGTTTAGATAGCATTAATTTAGTTTAGTTTACATAGAATACATTAATATAGTTTATTTTACAGTTTACACTAATTAGTTTATTTTGGATCGCCGGTGTATTGCCGGGTTCTGAAAGGGAAGCAAAGAATAGCAAATCTGTTTACCTTCGATACATATCAATCAATAAACCCATAACCCTTCAGGTTCGTAGGGGTACCACATTGGATGCTTCAGCACACAGAGTCCTCCAGCGAATTCTATCCTCAGCGAAGCGGATGAGTGTGAAAATATCTTGCCCTGTCCATTCCTTGATGTTGTCTGAATACATATCGATACATATCTTAGGAGGCGAATAAGAAGGTGAGATGGTGGAGTTAGCTGCCCTATCCCATACAGGTTCAAAGTGCCGCAGAAGCCATTCTGAAATCGGATGTGTCAGGTCGAAATACGCATATATTGCGGCAGAGCTGTAAACCTTGACACAACGGATTCGGTTTTTTTGTACTACATACTGATAATGTGCGGGAGTCTGAGAACGAACGCAGAAGAATAAGTTTAGTTTACAGTTAACATTAGTTTATTATAATTTGCATTAATTTACATTGTTTTACGTTAGTTTAGTTTAAATAATTAATGACGTTTGATACATATTGTAATACGGAAAAAAGTAAGCATCATTTATGATCAAGTAGGATTAACACTGAATCTACTACTTGTACTAGGCATAAATACCCAACAACATTTCGGTTCAATCCCGGTAGACGTGCTTACCTTTGTAGCGAAAAGTGAAACAAAATAAATGTCAAGAGGAAGACGTGTGACATTTTTTTCCAGCGATTATTTTCCTTGGCTATAATTACCAATCAGTGGTTACAAGTCGAGTCGAGATATTTAATTTTAGGAAGGGTGTATTGATGTGGCTCTCAGTGTGTGACGCACGAATTGGGGGGGGGGGAATTTTCAGTGAGTGACACCCACATCTTTACATCAGGTAGCAGTCTCCGCGACTGCAACACTTACTACATCTATAACAAACTTACCATACGTTAGCCATTTTGTATCTAGGACTCTGCTAGCACTAGATGACGTCACAAAATTGTGTATGGGCGTTGATTTTATAAAACGTTGTATGGTCGACCCGTTTTCTGGGATAGTACCTAGACTTCTTACCACAACGTGCAGATTAATCTGTGAAAACTAGTACATTACTACCATCTCCTGAATTATTATCTATCAGTTCATTAATTTCAATATTTAACATTTCTTCTTCTTCTTCTTCTTCATCGTTCTTCAGTCAGATATCAGGTTACAGCCCCAATAGCTTCAATGAATTGTGTGATTCGCTTCAGGTCATCCATGGAACCCCTCAAGTCTGGAAGCAGTGCCGTCTCAGTAGGCCATATTTTCTCCCTCTCTTCTTGGTAGAGTTGACAGGCATGAAGAATGTGTTCTGCAGTCTCTGGGCTCAGTCCACAGTTGCACAGGTCTGTCTCACCAATCTTCAGCTTTCGAAACATGTGAATTTAACATTTCTAAACCAAGTAAATGTAATAAAAACATGAAAGCGTATCTAGAACATGAAAGATTTTCCAACAATGTATTTTACATTCATCAGATTGTCGACTTCTTGTTCTGTGTCTAATCTCCAGGCACGGAGATCTTGAACATGTTGGTGACGTAAACCACAAGTCGTGCATCAACAACCTTGAAAGCTATTGGCACGCGCTGCTCTTCTCAATGGAATCACAATCTACAATTGGATATGGCACCATGTATCCTAACCCAGAGTGTCCTGGGACTATACCAGTATTGTTTTTACAGGTATGTAAAACAATTGAATAATTGTTATTTCCTATTTTACAAATAGAACGAATACAAACTGAACACTTCCACCATAAAGTATTTATGAAGAATAAGCACACACATAAACTGAAATTAGAGTAGACAAAAACTACATTAAAGCAAAGTATATGGACGCCCATGTTATCATATGTAAAATTAATGGAAGTAAACTACAATACAACATTTGTAATTCTATATATTTCTCCTATGGTAACATAAATGTCTACATACTTTCCTTTAATGTAGTTTTTTTTTAACTATATTCAAGTTTGAGTGTTTCTCCTTATCTTGAGAAAGACCCTGTGGTCGAAACGTGGTAGACGGTTTTACTGAAGTTTATATTTAATATTTACAGATAAAGTTAATTATTACATATATGGATATAGATACTTTTTTACAAGTATGGAGAATATACTTTATATGCTGACATCATGGGATGGCAGAGAGCCAGTAATTGAACCGTTACCATATAAAGAAGATAGTGTTGTGGAGATCAACGACCACTTACACAACCTAGCACGGCACATGATGATTATTATTTTCTGTATGTAGTTTTTTTTGTGTAAATGCTTAAACTGGACCTTCAGATTTTTAGGTGACTCCTGGTATACTATCCATGTATGACTCTCTCTTCTATGGTGACTCCTGGTATATCGTCCATGTATGACTCACTCTTCTATGGTGACTCCTGGTATATCGTCCATGTTTGACTCACTCTTCGATGGTGACTCCTGGTATATCGTCCATGTTTGACTCACTCTTCTATGGTGACTCCTGGTATATCGTCCATGTATGACTCACTCTTCTATGGTGACTCCTGGTATATCGTCCATGTATGACTCACTCTTCTATGGTGACTCCTGGTATATCGTCCATGTATGACTCACTCTTCTATGGTGACTCCTGGTATATCATCCATGTATGACTCACTCTTCTAGTGTGACTCCTGGTATAGTTTTCATATATGACTCTCTCTCCGCTGCTATCTAATTATAGCAATGTTATTATTAAAGTATAACAACAGATGACTTTGTTATAAAAACAGATGACTTTGTTATAAAAACAGATGACTTTGCTATATGTTATGTTGTGCAATTATTTGCTGTTATTTTCTCAGATAACGTTCGGGTTTCTTCTGGAGACATTCTTGCTGGGCTTTATTTTTGTCAAGATTGCCAGACCTAAACACAGACGGCATACACTTATATTCAGGTGAGTTTGATAGTTCACAAACACTCGTATTCAGGTAAGATTGTTTTTAGACAGTTACTGACAATGTGGAGGGGTGTTGACAGTTACTGACAATGTGGAGGGGTGTTGACAGTTACTGACAATGTGGAGGGGTGTTGACAGTTACTGACAATGTGGAGGGGTTTGACAGTTACTGACAATGTGGAGGGGTGTTGACAGTTACTGACAATGTGGAAGGGTGTTGATAACAGTCGACATCAATAAAAGATATTTTATATAGCAATTAAATTGTTTGAATGTGAAATGTTGTTTGTTGTTGTTTTGTTTTTTTTGTGTGTGTACAAAATATGATAAACCAAATAGGCATATATTTTTTTAATGTTCCCATTTGATTTTCAGATCAAGTCATCTCCAGCAATAGTTTGTACTAGTCGTTTAGTCAATGTGATATCCGTGTTGAAGCCGTGCAGTCATTAAGACCGCGTGGTCACACGCGGTCATCATTGATACTATCAGCTTCAGGCAGGGGCCTATTTGTCGGGGAACGAAAGGGATCGAAGAATAGCCACAATGTTATCTTCTAGGCATATCGTTTTATCTAACAATTATATCTATTATCTGTTCTCTGCTTTTGCTGTAAGGTATCGCAAGATTGAATGAAGATCTGTTCTGGCTATGGGATGTTTTATCTCTTGATATGCAGAAATATTACTAATAGGTAGCGTGGCCGAGCGGTCTAAGGCGCTGGTTTAAGGCACCAGTCTCTTCGGAGGCGTGGGTTCAAATCCCACCGCTGCCAATAATTTTTGGAGCGCATGGCCGTATTGCATGTTCTTAGATGTTTGAGTTTCCGGATGATTGTCCACAATTGGATTTTTTTTTTCTTTCTGAGGTGCAATCAAAATCTTTCCTGTGCATGTCGCGACGTCTGCTATGGCAAAGCGGCCTTTATTTCCACAGGTCATAGAAAACCTCACTACACTCCTTCACAAGAAAACATGCAGAAACGATTGACTGTCTAAATTTGATTGAATGTCTAAATTTGATTGAATGTCTAAATTTGATTGAATGTCTAAATTTGATTGAATGTCTAAATTTGATTGACTGTCTAAATACCAATTAGTGGAATATATCAACATACACCCCTCTGAGTATGAAGCTTCTTCTCAAAGAACTGCTTATCATTGAGTGTTGGGGGCCTTTCTTTGTATGAAAGAAAGCTCTTGGGAAACCCCTCACCCCCATTGCACATAGGAAACAAGAGCTTCATAGCTTGTGATTCTTGGGAATGTACATGAAACTTCGTCTCCAGCAATATTTCTTAAGACAATGTGGAGCCCTGTGTGAGGACGTGTTTATGTGTGAGTAAGAAGTAGTGTGTGCGTGTGTGTGTGTGTGTGATTGTATAAGTGCATTGTGTATGCATGAGGGCGCGTATGTGTGTACTTGTGTGAGTGTGCATGTGTGTGTGCTTGTGTGAATGCATGTGTGTGTATACTTGTGTAAGTGCATGTTTGTGTGAGTGCATGTGTTGCATGTGTGAGGGTGCGTGTGTATAGAAAAACAATAAATATCTACAATAAATTAACTCAGTGTTTGCCCACTTTCAGCCGTAATGCATGCATCTGTAAGGAGGACAATCACCTGACACTTCAGATCCGTGTTGGAGACATCAGAAACACTCACCTGATAGACACACACCTGTACGGTGTACTTGTCAAGCGATACGTTAGTGAGGAAAAATATGTGTATCCACTTTTCCAAGTAAGGATGTCTATCAATCTGGCAGTATTATACGTTATCTAAGTAAACATATGACAGATCTGTTTACATAGTTTTGTTATCTAAGTAAACATATGACAGATCTGTTTACATAGTTTTGTTATCTAAGTAAACATATGATAGATCTGTTTACATAGTTTTGTTATCTAAGTAAACATATGACAGATTTGTTTACATAGTTTTGTTATCTAAGTAAACATATAACAGATCTGTTTACATAGTTTTGTTATCTAAGTAAACATATGACAGATCTGTTTACATAGTTTTGTTATCTAAGTAAACATATGACAGATCTGTTTACATAGTTTTGTTATCTAAGTAAACATATGACAGATCTGTTTACATAGTTTTGTTATCTAAATAAACATATGACAGATCTGTTTACATAGTTTTGTTATCTAAGTAAACATATAACAGATCTGTGTACATAGTTTTGTTATCTAAGTAAACATATGACAGATCTGTGTACATAGTTTTGTTATCTAAGTAAACATATAACAGATCTGTGTACATAGTTTTGTTATCTAAGTAACAGTTATATAAGTATCTGTGTGTATGCTTGTTATTATAACTTGTTACTTATTCTATCTTGTTATCTAAGTAATAATATAACAGATCTGTGTAAGTCTTCTGTTATTTAAGTAACAATATAACAGATCTGTTTACTTCTGTTATCTAATTAAGAATATAACAGATCCGTTTACATCTTCTGTTATCTAATTAAGAATATAACTCATCTCTTCACATCTTTCGTTACTCAAATAAGAATGTACAGTAACTGTTGGGTTTATATCTTTTGTTAGGGAATAGATTGTGTGTTGCTAATGTAAACATCTAGCAAAAAATTAACCCTACTATAAACCTTTAGAGTAATTTCAATGTTACCATTATATTCTTTTTTTTTTAAATCAAAGCACGAGATGGCGTTTGAAGCCCATGGAATGGGAGATCGCTTGTTCCTGATCTGGCCAATGATAGTACGTCACAAGATTACGCCAGAAAGTCCTCTATACACTCTAACTCCAGAAGGTAACTGTTCTCTTGACCACTGCCCATATGGTCTATGGGGATGCCCTTACACTACAACAAATAAGGGAAGGAAATCTGATAAAGTTTGCAATTGTTGACATGGAGGTTTGATAAAAGCTGACGTCAGAAATGCTGTTTAGAAATGTATAACTTAAATTGTTAAATAATCTGTCAAATAGATATTATGGGAAAAGAGGGGGTGGGGAATTAGAAATGTAACATACACAGTGGAATCCCTCTATAGCGCATTATTTTATAACAAATTTCCTTCTATAAAAACACTTTTCAAAGTCCGTCATTATATTTATTCTAAACTGTTAGTACTGTATATGGCGAATTTCTGTTATTACATACATATTTTGTCGGTCCGGATCAATTTGTTATAATGGGATTCCACTGAATGAGTATTGGGGGGGGGGTCCAAGAATTTTTAACAGTTGTTGACAGGATGGTTGGGGGGTGGAGGAGAGAGAAAATCAAATCTTGTCAAACAATTGTTGGTGTTGTTTGTAGACATTTCCTATGCATGAACACTGTTGCATATTGTTAAACAGCTTACAGACCATCCTTCAAATACGAGTGTTCCGGTGAAAAACAAAAACAACGAAATTACACTCTCAGAAAATGTTGAAAGATGCAAACGACAACGCTCTAATCTCACCTACGTGCTATATGAAGTATGACAGTCGCTCTAATGTCACCTACTTGCTATATGAAGTATGACAGTCGGTCTAATGTCACCTACTTGCTATATGAAGTATGACAGTCGGTCTAATGTCACCTACTTGCTATATGAAGTATGACAGTCGCTCTAATGTCACCTACTTGCTATATGAAGTATGACAGTCGGTCTAATGTCACCTACTTGCTATATGAAGTATGACAGTCGGTCTAATGTCACCTACTTGCTATATGAAGTATGACAGTCGCTCTAATGTCACCTACTTGCTATATGAAGTATGACAGCGCTCTAATGTCACCTACTTGCTATATGAAGTATGACAGCGCTCTAATATCACCTACTTGCTATATGAAGTATGACAGTCGATCTAATGTCACCTACTTGCTATATGAAGTATGACAGTCGCTCTAATGTCACCTACGTGCTATATGAAGTATGGCAGTCGCTCTAATGTCACCTACGTGCTATATGAAGTATGACAGTTAGAATCACCTCTAAACGATTTTATGATATATTCTTTAAGTTACCAAAGAAAGGAGACCTGTCGAACTGCAACAACTTGCGTGGAGTTACTTTGATATCAATCCCAAGGAAACTGTTTTGCTGCATCCTAATGGCAAAAAAATAATTAGCTGTCGATCAAAGATTACGAGAACAACAAGTTAGCTTTAGACGTAACCGCTCATGCGTAGACCACATCTTCACACTCAAAACTATCATTGAATACTGGATTGAGTTTCAAGTATCTTTGGTAATACCATTTTTTAGACTTTCAAAAGGCATTCGACAGCTCACATCGATCTTAAATTCTTATGAACTGTAAATTGGTAAATCCTTAAGATCTATGGATTCCAACAGAAATACGTAAACATCATAAAATCTCGTTACCAACCTGCCGCGTAAGACATTTCTGAGTGGTTCAACATCCACACATGAGTGAAACAGGTCTGTGTACTGTTGTCACTGCTGTTTGGAGTAGCCATCTATTGGACATTCTGCACAACTGTTCAAGATGAGAAAACAGGCATCAAAAATAACACGTTAACTGACCTTGTCTTTACAGACGACATCGCAATATTGAGCTATACTTATCAACAAACACAAGATATAACCAACAAACTATGCGCAGTCGCAGACCAAATTGGCCCCCAGATTAACACATCCAAATAAAAAAATTATGGAACTTACCAGTTCAACAAAAAACATCTCAGTAAACAACAAAACATTAGAAAAAGTATCCAACTTTAATTACCTGGGCAGCAAAATACCCGCTGATGGAGACTCAACAAAATACCCGCTGATGGAGACTCAACAAAATACCCGCTGATGGAGACTCAACAAAATACCCGCTGATGGAGACTCAACAAAATACCCGCTGATGGAGACTCAACAAAATACCCGCTGATGGAGACTCAACAAAATACCCGCTGATGGAGACTCAACAAAATACATAGATACACGCATATCAGTCGCATCGAGCACTGTCACGAAAGTAACACACAACTTCTTCTTCTTCAGCGTTCATTCTCAAACTCCCGCTGGATCTCCCTTGTAGCAGCACCATGATCTTACTAGATTTCCAGCAGGATGTAGTCTAGAGAACGGAAATGCATTGTGTCGCCGTTTTATTTGCTCCAATGGCCCGACACATCCGTCTTCGGTGGTAACAAACATATGAATACCCAAAGATCTAGAAAGAGACACCAAATTAAGTATATTCAACTCCTGTATTACTCTAATGTTGACCTATGTTGACCTATGGATGTGAAAGTTGGAAATTGACCCACGCAATAGATCAAAAATTTTAACAGCTTCGAAAACAAATGTCTCTGGAAACTGTCGAATATAAAATATCTATTTCAGATATTCTATATAACAAACTGAGGCTGATAATTATTTTAGAAATGTAATCGATTTCAGATCTTCTCTATGACAAGTTTGAGCTTTTAGATATTTTTGAAGTATTTTAATCGATTTCAGATCTTCTCTATGACAAGTTTGAGCTTTTAGATATTTTTGAAGTATTTTAATCGGTTTCAGATCTTCTCTATGACAATTTTGAATTTGTAGTTATTTTAGAAATGTTATAATCGATTTCAGATCTTCTCTATGACAAGTTTGAGCTGATGGTTATTTTAGAAGGCACGATAGAATCAACTGGAGAGATGATTCAAGCTCGAACATCTTTCACTAGCAAGGAGATCATGTGGGGCCACCGGTTTACGCGGATAGAAGAATATGATGAGAAACAAGATAAATGGTAAGATGGAAGCGGCAGTATGGAGCTGCTGGGGTGGGGGGAATTTTTTATAGTAGATGGTTGCTGGGTTATGCAGACGGTGTAAATGTCAAGGTTGTGGTATGTTGAATGTGTGATCAAACTGTCAGAATTGTTCTGCAGACTACATCACTAACGTGTATAATCCGACTTTTAATTGGTCCCTGCGTATACGGTGCCACTGCATCACTAACCAATGTATAGCCTGGATTAATCAAAGTTCAGCCAACTAATTGTAGCCAGTCCGCGTGTCTATATCTGAAGAAGCAATATACGTTAAAATTACATATTTTTTTGCCATTTCTGCAATAAGAGATAGTTTGTTAACATTTTTGCCATTTCTGCAATAAGAGATGGTTTGTTAACATTTTTGGCATTTTTGCAATAAGAGACTGCTTGTTAAGATTTATTGCCATTTTGCAATAAGAGACGGTTTGTTAACATTTTTTTGCCATTTCTGCAATAAGAGATGGGATTTTAACATTTTTTGCCATTTCTGCAATAAGAGACTGCTTGTTAAGATTTTTACTATTTCTGCAGTAAGAGATGGCTTGTTAACATTTTTGGCATTTCGGCAATAAGAGATGGGTTGTTAACATCTTTTGCTATTTCTGCAATAAGAGGCTGCTTGTTAAGATTTATTGCCATTTCTGCAATAAGAGACCCATTTTTAAAACATTTGTTTACATAAAAAATGTAGTCGTTTAGAAACCATTTCATTAATGCTCGTGTTTTGCATGCAGTATTTGTTACAACGTTCAGAGTCGTGGTGTCATAATGACCTAAATCACGATCCAATATTTTGATGGTAAAAAGCTTTGATATAACTAAACTTGACCACGCCCGTGGTTGATAGCGTACTTCGCCACAAATAGTACAAATGAAACGGCAAAGTTCAGTATTTTCTAGAATCGATACTCTCTTCCAGGTGTATCGACTTTATTCGATTCAACAATATCTTGCCAAGTATGACTCCAAGATGTAGCGCTAAAGACATGAACAATGAATCTTCACGGCATAAGAATGACAGCCAAGAAAATTACGACCAAGAACAAGAAGGTCGAGAACAAGACTGCCTTGAACAAGACATCCAAAAACTGAGGTAAATAAATATTTTCTAATGTTATTCAACATTACTTATGTATTTACAAAAGTAGATGGGGTGCAAAGGGAACGCATTGCTCAAGGCGGACCCAGGGTTAGCAGATAACCAAGATCCCAAATGTACCTCCACGCGGTGCACCCTGGAAACAGAAATACAGCAGCTCGAGCTGATTCTGGCCAAATCATTTGGGGATCGTGTCCGAGAATGTGGAGGTAGCAGATGGAAAGAGATTTGCCTGCACAAGAGACAGACAATATCTCCGACACCACTAGCATCACCACATATAGCGTCACTGTCGACATACAGTGAAGCTAGTCAGTCCAGTCCGAACATTGGAGGGGCGGCCAATGTAAAATGCACGTAGAGGTAGATGCATGGCGAGAGACATAGATTTCATACCGAGTACAATGAAACAATGAAAGCGCAGAACAGCGCTAGAGGGCAGCGCGAACTGCAAATAGAAAGTGAAAAGTCCCTAGGAAAGGGGAACTACAAGCTCCGTCAGCTCGAGTCGAGCTTCTAGTTACCTGTTTTCCTTACAGGCACAGACCCAGACCCATTCATTGGCTTTTGGTAAAGCAAGAAGACCTAATCCAACTCTAATGTCGAGCCTTCCTAAACCGGAAATATTCTCGCGAAGAGAAAGGGTTCCGTACTCGATGCGCTCAGGCACAAAAGGAACAACGATTAAGCCCTGGCCCAACTCTACTGTCAGGTTTTCCTATACCGGAAATACACTTGAAGAGAGAAAGGGTTAAGTACCTGATGGGCTCAGGAGCTATTGGGACAAGGACGCTCAGCTCGAGAAGGCCTTGCTCTCAAACGCGTGGTGTGAGACTCGAACTTGGACAAGGGGTACACGATGTCGGTGAATGACACCTCGGCTAAGAGGGCGAAAGAGCCAGGGTCCAACTCCTCTGTTGAGTTCTTCCCCTTAAGGAACCAGTCTCACGGATGAGAAACGGTTCAGTACCCAATGGGCACAGGCACAGCACGTCCAATTACACGAGGCAAGTTCATAGACAGTGGAATACCTCGTTCGAGTCAGACAAGAGAAAAAAAAATAGTCTGGGCGAAGAGTCTCCACTACGCGTGCCTGGAGACAGATATAGAGGCTGTCACAGGCTAAGGGTAGCCCACCCGAATTGTCAAGGCATGCCGAAATCGGATGTGCTAGGCCTACAAGGCGCATAACGGTGGCACAACGTAATCACGCTCCCGGCGGAAATCGCACGGATATCCGTGATGGTTACAATGGAGCGAACGAAAAACAAACAAACAAACAAACAAAAGTAGATGGTCAGTCAAAATATGGTAATCTTTAAGGTTTATTTGTATTTACATGTATGTCTTTCATAAGACATAGCTCCTGGCGAGGAATGGATACCTATTCATGCGGTCATTCAAGAGGTAGTCAAGACCGTCTTTACACTCAATAGAGAATGCAGGAAACACAGCCACGTAAGTGTGGGTGCTGAGGTTAAGGCACTAATATGCGAGAATGCCGATGACACAGATGTTGTGATTTACACAGACGGGTCGGTCATCCGTCGATGCGCATGGGCGTTTACCCAAAATACGGGCATCACTACGAAAATTCACGCTTATTTTTGTCCCCGGACATGGAGGGAAACGAACGGGCCGACAAATTAGCTAGTCTCACCACCACAACAGACGGTCAGCCTATGGACCGAGCCGCAGACATACTCACTGCTCTTCGTGAGTCCTAACGATCAGAGGATTTTGAAATGAATAAGCATGAGGCAATATCAAGAATGCAAGAATTGGGAGTGAGGATGGGCGTGGCCCGAAGAGAACCCCTTACAAAGATTTCAAAAGGAGCAGTGAACCAACATAGAACCGGAACCATGAGCCGTTATACCCTGAGAGATTTACTGCAGCGGAGATCTGAGCACCTATGGACGTGTCCGGTGTGCGAAGAGGATAATCAACATACCTAATACCTATGTATTTGAATGTATTAAGTACATAAAAGTACGAACGGACACAGGTAAATTATAGATTTATCAATAGCATCCTCTGAAATTATTTAGAGTATGTACTCACCACACCATAACTCACCCGACACGGTCAATCATGCATGCTTGAGAACGCTTACTGTAAATGGTATCCTGTTTGTTCTGACTATTTCAATGAAATAGGTTGCTGAGAACATCCAGTCACAACAGAAGTCACAGATTGACCATGAGCACAGAAACATTGAGATCAGACCAACAGATATACAACACTGCATCAGAGGCTGAGGATGTCAGTAAGTTGACTTTTGTAATAAATTTACACGGTAACAAAGGCTGGTGAAATTAGTAAATTATCATTTTCTGTTTGCTAAACGTGAACTAAATCCCAAGTTATTTGTATCTAGTACCATTTACACTTGAAATATTTTCTATAATAAATCTCAATTATCTGCTACTTTTTGTGACTATATCAGTAAATTAATTATCTGCCCATTACTTTTATATCAAGGAAAATTTACAGTTGTCTGCCCTTTGCTCTTATTATCTGTATCTCATCATCATCAAGTGCCGTCTCCGCAACGAAGGTTGGCTGCAACGGATCTCCAACATCCCCTGTCTCTTGTCTTGGTGGTGCACTCTGCTAGACTGTAACCTGTCCATCTTGTGATGTTACTCTCCCACTTGTATCTCTGTCTACCTCTTGCTCGCTTCCATTTGACTTTACCCTCAAGTAAGGTCTTCAATAGGGTGTCATGTCTTTTAATGTGTCCAAAATATATTATTTTCCTGATTTTTATTCTAATTATTCTATCTATATCTAGTTATTATCATTTCCACTTGTACCGTAAAGCGTCGTGGGGGTGGAGACAGATGGATGTCCATTGTCATCTTTAAGGTTTCTTTGATTTTCTCGTTTTCATTATATTACGTACACACTCCAATATTATCTGCCTTTTTTTATTCTATCTATACGGTGTGACCTTTGTTTGCCTTGCGGCGTCAGGGGTGGAAGAGTTCTCTGGAGATGACCTTCTTGTGCGCTGTTTGTAAGCTTGTTCCTGTGGCTTCTTTGATTTCTGTGATCCATCTTTTACATGGTCTGCCTCTGGCTTCATAACCGTTATGTCTATGTGTCATGACCATTTGTCGCATGCTATCTGCGCCTTTTTTTATTATTTCAGTAAAATCTCAACCATATCTGCCCTTTGTGTTGATTATTTCAGAGAAATTAAAACAACGTGTACCGCTTGATTTGCACGGAAATATCCCCCATTATTTTAGTGACATCAAATACAATTCTCAACTATCTGCCGCTTGGCTCTGTCACGTGAACTTCAATAGTGAATATAGTTTTTGTTCTGAATGTATTCTTGATAACGACATTTTCGTAGAAAAGTTGATTTGAGTGTGTTATTATGTGTGATTCCAGTGACTAGAAAAATTTCATTACTGTTTCAAGTTTCGCTCATCAGTAACTTGTGTAGCCAGCCATATTTTTTTATTGAATTAACAAAGAATGGGAAGAACCAGAAAAACAATGACAATCATAAAAGAAACAAAGACACTAAACTTATCACATTTGAAGAATACCGAACACATAATTTGAAAACACACAGTTCACTGAGTAAAGCAACAAACCAAGAGTATGTAACAAGTTTTAAAGAAGACGATGGAATAACAATTGGCCATGTACTTTAGAATGAATAAAAACAAACTTCCTAAACAAATCATATGGAAGTCAAAGGGTAAAAGACAAGTAGCTCGCCCAAAAGAAACTTTACGCAGGAACAATCAACAGGGAACGCTAAATAATGGGTATACGTAATACACAGGAGCTACGTCAACTTGCAAGTAAATTCAAGTAGGAAGCATGAAGACAAATGAAAATAATTTTTACAAATGACGGGCACCGAATCTCGTTGCAACTCAAGTAAACCGGTTTTCTGTACTTGACACACCACATTCTTCCCACCCCCCCCCCCCCCCAAATAATTTGATCTCAAGACATTCAACCTGTGTATTCAAGTCCCTGAGAACAGACCAATCGAAACAAGGACTATCACATCAATAAACATCCCATACAAGTATTGTATCATCAGGAACACAAACAGAACATTCATATTCGTACTACAAGGTCCTTATAAATTTCCTAAGAAAAGCAGAAAACAGAACGAGAAGAGATCATGTGAGGAATGAAGAGACTACAAAGACTGTTCGAACAACATCTGTGGTCAAATATATTGAAATATAGAGATTGGAATGGTTCTGCCACTTAATGAGAACATACAACATAAAAATGGAAACAGCAAGATATATAGGAAGATCAAGAAGAAGGTGGATTGAAGGAGTTACCAACACTCTGAGATGTCACAATGTTACTGCATATCAAGCGATCAAACGTGAGTCAAAAAACCGATCGTCATTCAACCCTGCGACACCTTGTAACAAAAGACAATAGATAGAAAGTGTATATAGCGAATTTCTTATATTATACAAATTTGTCATCGGACTGGTTCTAGTTATTATAAGAGAATGTCTTTATATAACGTCAACAATTTGTGGGCCAAATTTAATATTTTACCATCCCCCCACCTTTTTTTCCAAATCCCGTCAAAAACTTGTCAAGAATCCAGATACCATCCATCCTGCCGTAAAAAAAATGTGCCCGTCTCATGGATGATTCTAGTTGTTCCATAATTTTTCTTGATTGTTTCGTGTCACATGTATTTAACTCCAATGCAGAGTTTTTTTATATTCCTTGTCCGTGGCATTTCACATCTTCAAGTCAATCTGCAGTACACGTGACCATGTGAAGGTCTATAATTCTTACTGTCCGTTTTCTGTTGTGTGTTTTAATTTTTGTCTTGATAAAGGCCTTTTGGTCAAACCGTTGATTTGTCTGTGTGATTATGTGTGTCTTGAGTGATTAGCAAAACTTCATTACCGTTCCTAGATTTACCCTTGGATTTCAGTTTTGCGCAGTTCGTACATACTGTTAAAAAATGTCTGCTCCTTAATAAGTGATTAATAAATACACACCCGTAGTAGAATCCCGTTATAGCGCATATGCTTATAACACAGTTCCCTGTTTAATAACTTTAGCATCAATAATTTTTACTGTTTAAAGTCAAATACTGTTATAACAACTTGTCCTGGGCCGATGAAATATGTACGTAATAACAGAATCGCCCGCCATATACAGTACAAACAATAAATATGTTAAGATTTAAAAAAGTGTTCAATAGGAAAATTTGTTATAAGAGTATGCGCTACAGTGAATTTGTTATTACATAAATATTTCATCAGTCCCGACTAAACTGCTATAAGGGGATTCTACTGTAGCGAGAACAACGCAGTATACATCCCATGTGAGAGATCATTTCTTCGGATTTTGTTCTTTTCAAAAAGACAAAAATTACGTGATTTCCACTGGACGCGATAAGTACGTTCGCCATCATTTTATGTGTCACTGTATGCCTAGTATATCCGTTCCTTTAACTCAGGTGGACTCCCTAAGCCCAGGTGGTCACCAGGAGTAGATATGTATCAGCTTCTTCCTCGTGGTAATCTGTGCTCTTGGACTGTGCAGGTCAAAACATGTCCCTGGATGAGTTTTCAAGGTGAAAATGGTAGGCTGTGAGTTGGGTTTGTGTAAACTATCTCTATAGGAGATTCCCCTGTTGGAACTCATCTTGTGTAATTAGATGGTTCGTTGTCCTTGGAACCTAAACTTTCTTATCTGAATTCTTGGTATTGTTAGAGGAAACCTTGGATAGTAGAATTGGACTTGGGTTGTTTCGTCACTTGGCCAAGGTTCATTAACATTGTGTGCTATACCTATGTGTCTTCCAATATTTTACTTTTCTACATCACATGCATTCAGATGAAATGAAAGCTGTTCTCGAGAATGAATACAGATTTCACCGTCTGCTTCTGTATTCAGTTTTCTCGACTATACTACCTTGCCTTAAATCCAGAAGTTTTGCTTTACTTCGTGGATTTGTTTAGTTTCGCCCCCTCCCCCTTTTCCAAACACGAACTAAGGAACATGACAATCGAGTTAGTCGCTGTTTAAAATTGTGCTACAACAGTATGGGGATGTGGGGAATGAGACCAGGGCCTGTTTCCATCAGGATGGGGGATGTGTTGTTCAAACTTTTACGGTCACTCCTGCATCAATGTTCATTTTGATGAAAAATTGTATTACCTTTTTTGTGAAATATCTAGTGGAGCTTTTGGCAATGCTTCACTTCCACGAAGTAGTCCCCTACTAGTCATGTTCTGTCCACACTTCCGTCATGCTTCACTTCCACGAAGTAGTCCCCTACTAGTCATGTTCTGTCCACACTTCCGTCATGCTTCACTTCCACGAAGTAGTCCCCTACTAGTCATGTTCTGTCCACACTTCCGTCATGCTTCTCTTCCACGAAGTAGTCCCCTACTAGTCATGTTCTGTCCACACATCCGTCATGCTTCACTTCCACGAAGTAGTCCCCTACTAGTCATGTTCTGTCCACACTTCCGTCATGCTTCACTTCCACGAAGTAGTCCCCTACTAGTCATGTTCTGTCCACACTTCCGCCATGCTTCACTTCCACGAAGTAGTCCCCTACTAGTCATGTTCTGTCCACACTTCCGTCATGCTTCACTTCCACGAAGTAGTCCCCTACTAGTCATGTTCTGTCCACACATCCGTCATGCTTCACTTCCACGAAGTAGTCCCCTACTAGTCATGTTCTGTCCACACATCCGTCATGATTCCAGGAATTTCACGTGAACTTAGAAAATACCTGTTACCAGGATGCGCCACGAGGTGCCTTTGGCGTTCTGCAAGCCGTGGGAGACGCGAAACTAGTGCAAGCACCTTTGGCATCTGAACGTTCGAGGAGAGCCTTGAATACACAGTGGAATCACTCGATATCGCACTCTTATAACAAATGTCCCTATATAACAACTTTTCAAAATCCCCAATTATATTTATTCTTTACTGTTTGTACTGTATATATCGAATTTGTTATTACATACATATTTTGTCGATGCCAGAAAAGTTGTTATAACGGAAAACAATTCCTATATATTTTCTGAACTTGTTTTGCAGGTGATGAAGCATGAACGCCACAAGAAACAAACTAGCCCTAATCAAACATGTACTGTGCTACAAATGATGTCATTCTTGTAAATAATACAGTGGTATCCCGTTATAACAACTTGTTTCAGACTGACAAAATATTTATGAATAACAGAAGTTTGTTATATATATAGTACAAACAATATAGAATGAATAAATTGGGGATTTTGAAAAGTGTTGTTATAGAGGGAAATATGTTATAAAGGATTACACTGTATACAACAGAAGAAAAAGAACTAAGAGGTTCTTAAAAAAACACACAGTATAAAAGAACATAACAAAGAAATAAAGATCAAACAAATACAGTATTTTGGAAATTTAAAAAGACATGACACCTTATTGAAGACCTTACTTGATAGAGTCGAGCAAGAGGTAGGCAGAGATACACGTTGGTGAAAAACATCACTAGATGGACAAATTACAGTCCAGCAGAGTGCACCACCAAAGCAAGAGAGAGTGTTGGAAGTCCATTGCAGTCAATGTGGAGATTGCACTTGATGATGACAATTTTTATATTATATTTTACTACAACAGAACGATATTTCTACTAAAACATTTTAACGGTTCTAACACAATATTTTACCACAACAGAACGATATTTCTAATAGAACATTTTAACGGTTCTAACACAATATTTTACCACAACAGAACATTTTAAACACAATGGAACAAACCATATATAATATTCTTAAAGTTAGTTTATTAATTTTAGTGTGTCAATGTTAACACCACATAATTATATGGTAATTGTGTTTCTATGTCTGTATGTACATTTATCATTGGCAGAATAGTGGTGATGTAATCAGCATCAACCCAGCCACCTTTTAATTTCCCAGATAGTTTTCTGGTACTCATTGTCTTAGGCTTGACCAACCTAGGAGCTGTTTGCTGTCTAAAAGATTCCTGCTCGACCAGGAACCATGTATGGAGTACATGTCTACAAAATTAAAGCTCCAGTCCATAATTTAATTAGACTGTTTCAGTGGGTCAATATATCATCTTCTTCTGCGTTCGTTCTCAAACTCCTGCAGATTAGCAAGATGTAGTCAGGAGAACAGAATGCGTTGTGTCATGGTTTACAGCATTGCAGATATCTGCGCCTTTCGGCCTGACACATCCGACTTCAGCATGGCTTTGGGTCACTGACCCTATATGGAATGGGACAGCCAACTCCATCCCATAACCTCCTTAGTTGCCTTTTACGACATGCGTGGAAGGTAAACAGTGTTGCTATTCTTTGCTCCCCTTTCGGGCCCCGGCAACACACAGGCGGGTCAATATACAATACATAGCTTACTGTCAAAGTTAGCTTTTTAACACTTTCATGACTAGACTTTGAATTCATATATATTTATTCATATTTACAATAATATGAATTCTGTTGAATTCACAATATTGTGATGTCAATAAATCTGATGAGATAATAGTACTACTGGCTTGTTATCTGCATCTGTTTAATCTATCCACATTTCAGGTCCCTGTGGAGAAGAGGTCCTCAACAAACATATTCCAATTCATTTTCTGTCATACTTATAGTTCTTTCTGTATGTAAGACAAAATGTACAATACTGGACAAGCTTCTATTCTGAATGGAAATTTACCTGAACTTTCTTGTAATCTCAAGGCATTCCATGTGTTTCTTGCTCCTTCCTCAGAAATACCAGTTTCATAATTCTGTCCAGTGTTTTTCTTAAGATATGTGCAATCTATTTCCATCTCTATTTTCTTTAATTCTCCTTTTACTGTAATTAATATATATATCAGTATGCAGTTTCTTCAATGTGAATTATCCCATTAGGCTAACATATAATGAATTACCATACCAGACTAACATATAATGAATTACCATACCTGGCTAACTTATAATAAATTATCCCATTAGGATAACATAATGAATTACCATATCAGGCTAACTTATAATGAATTACCATACCTGGCTAACATATAATGAATTACCATACCTGGCTAACTTATAATAAATTATCCCATTAGGATAACATAATGAATTACCATACCAGGCTAACATATAATGAATTACCATACCTGGCTAACTTATAATAAATTATCCCATTAGGCTAACATAATGAATTACCATACCAGGCTAACATATAATGAATTACCATACCAGGGTAACATATAATGAATTACCATATCAGGCTAACATATAATGAATTATCCATTAGGCTAACATATAATGAATTACCATACCAGGCTAACATATAATGAATTACCATACCTGGCTAACATATAATGAATTACCATACCTGGCTAACATATAATGAATTACCATACCAGGCTAACATATAATGAATTACCATATCAGGCTAACATATAATGAATTACTACACCTGGCTAACTTATAATAAATTATCCCATTAGGCTAACATATAATGAATTACCATATCAGGCTAACATATAATGAATTACCATACCAGGCTAACTTATAATGAATTATTTATCTATATATTGTCATTTCTACTTCTGTCGAGAAAATTCAGAAAAAATGTGTTTGTCTTCGGCCATATGAGTTGCATTGGCCATGGTAAGCCCGTGTCTATTTAATGTTTCTTTGATTGTCTTTGCCCATCTAGTTCTTGTTCTTCCTCATGCCTTGTAGTCTGGTCTTCTGTTGATGTATGCACGAAGGGCTGGTTGCGCAGGTTCCATTCTCATGACGTGACCAAACCATCCGGTTTGCTACCTCTCGATGTAGTCTTGACCTCTTTCCTGATATCTTCATTTCTCCGGCGGTCTCTTTGTGATATTTATAGCTTTCCTCAAACATCTTATTTTGCAAACTGCGTTCTTTTAATGAATGAATGATGCCATTAGGCTAACTTATACTGACATTTTGAAATCTCAATTTCATGTTTTTTCCTCTGAAGACAGAGTACTAACAATCAACTGAATTCTAACATGTATTTCCTCTGAAGTAGCTTCTAAATATTGACAACTTTCTGTCATTGAATTTGTGCATGAGGATGTGATATGTTCTGTTGAATAAATCGACCAGGTCTTCAGATTTGTTCTAGGTTATTATTGATTTGTACTCGTTCCCGATTGAAGAAAATAGAACATGCTGGAGGACTGTGTGTGGATGCATCTAATGCAGTACCCTTACGAACATGATGGATTATGGTTTCTATGGATTGGTATGAACCAACGTCACTGCATTCCACGCACACTCCTAGGTGCTCAGTCAGTCCTAGTAGGGTATATATGCATGCTGACAGTTCTTGTGACTCATGGTAAATCCACACTGCACTTTGCGCAGAAGGTTCCCATTCCTACTCATTAACAATATTAGTTTATTCAAATTAAAACCTAGGTCACGCTGAAGTCGGATGTGTCAGGCCGAAAGGCAGATATTACAGCAAAACGGTAAACAGTGAAACAACACATTCGAATCTCTACTAAATTCTGTTAATCTGCAGAAGTTTGAGAATTATCATGAATAAGAAGAAACCTACAGAAAAATCTGGCTGATTCCCAAGCAGTCACCAAGTAAAGTACTAACCACAAACAATGTATAATTTCTTTGATTCAGCCAGGAGAACAGTTACTTTCAACATAACATGGTCATAGACCATTAGTTCTGACTAACATCAACAATGAGCAGCCGAAGTGAATGGATACAATAATTTTACCACCAATCTAAATGTTTTTGATAGTGTATTAAAACCATCTGCTGGCATCTTTTGCAAATCTGCTTGTTTTCAAGCGTCTTGGCCCTGCCTTTCTCTTGGAACTCATCAAGAGCCGAGAGGTGGGTTAGTTAAAATGGGCATGGCAATTTCTCCATAAAATCTATCCAGGCAAAAGAAGTCGTGTGAAATGTAGGGACTATGTGTCTTGTAAATTTACACTGGCCTGCTCCCTGACCGTCTGTAAGACGCAAAAGGTCATCCTTTATAAAGCAGAGACACCATCAAATTCCTTAAACGAAAACGCTGAACAGAAATATTTAGATTATGAACAGGTCACTGCCTGTTTAATCACCACAGGAACAGAATAGACCCCCAAAAATAAACCCAAATTGCTGACACTGTCAACACACTAGCAAGACTGGAACACCACCTGATATCCTGTCCTGCTCTACACGATATACTGCATATCCTGCCAAAAAATCAAAGAATTGATAACATTTTATACAGCAAAACCTTGAACACCTGAAAACAAAACGTCACAGTTTTTAAATGTGACATTGATGTCATCAAAATCTGACACTCAGTGACTGGTATGTCAAAGACAAGATTCCCCAAAAATGTCCCTTTTCAATGCCTTTCAGACATATTATGAAATTCATAGATGTCAACCTTCTGAGACATCAATCTGTTCAAAAATAATATGACCCATAACACTTTAGTGTCATAAGGGTACCACACTGGATACATCAGCGCAAAAAGAAGAAGAAGAAAGGTAAACACTTCTATCCATCTTTGATACCTGTTTGCATGGCAAATAGTTTATTAACACATTATAATCAATAAACACAAAACAAAAATATTGATATATTAACTTACATGTCAGCAATATAATTCTATGATTTTGATACAATGTTATCGATACTGTACCACTAGCACGTGAGTGAAGATATCATAAAATATTGTATATTTGCCATGGATAACGTGTGATTTAGCAGATTTCTCATTGGGTGCGACATCTAAAGCTCATCTAAATATTAGAATTTTACACTTGCTTATATAACACTACAAGGAGCACAAAACCTACATAGCACAAAATAAACTATATATATATATATATATATATATATATATATATATATATATATATATAGACACACACACACTTTGGGATCTCCCTAGCATAGTGGTTAAGTTGTAGGCCTTGTGCTTAAGAGGTCATGAGTTTGAATCCAGCTTGTATAATCTTGTTTATACGGTGGCTTTTTTCAGAGATCCCTGTGGATTATCACTTGAAGCTACAAAGTTACGTGCTCTGAGTGGTACTCTCTGCAGGCGGCATGCCGCTATGTTGAGAGTGACTGAGTACATATGGGAAACCGAGTACAGTTAAATCAATCCTGTACGACTTTTGAATCTTTTTTTTTAATACACACACCGATACATATACCTGCGAAGTGCATGGACAAACATAAATCTTGTTAACTAGAGTCGAGACGTGAAAATTGTGTTGACAATCGAAGGGGGAATAATATCATGCATGTTTAAATGAAGTGTTGCTTACTAAATGTCATCCTACAATCATTCGTCAAGTATGTCATCCTACAATCATTCGTCAAGTATGCCTGGCTGATCTTTTATTTCTGTCAACCATGTACTTGACATGGCAGCAATAGAAGTTTAAATTGCCTCCACTGCCGAAGACGGATGTGTTGGGCCATTGGCGCAAATAAAACGACAACACAACGCATTTCCATTCTCTGGACTATATTCAATTGGAAATCTTTCAATTGGTCTTGTAGGACCATTGTCCTGTTACAAGAGAAATCCAGCGGGAGTTTGAGAATGAACGCTGAAGAAGAAATTGCCTCCAAGAGCCAATAAAACAAGGAAAGGTAACAATGGACTTTTCTGTTGTTAAATGATTCTTCTTGATTCTTGATTAGAAACTGGCTTCACAGCACACAATATTTCTATGTATATCTCTTGCTATATAAGTACGATTACTAACAAGATAAAATAGCAAACAATAAGAGCGTACATATAAGTACACAACACAACAACCTCGCATCACACAACTGTTTAGATATAAGTACACAACATAACAACTTAACTGTTTAGACTTCTGGACTAAGTTTTGAAGACAAAAAAGGAAGCTAAATGTTCCCTATCAAGCATGCCATAAATAACATCTAGGTTAGTAGCTGCAGTAACAAAACTATTGGGGTAAAAAGGGTACTACATTGCTCTGCGATGACCCAGGGTTAGCAGATAACTAAGATCTTAAAAGTATCTCCTCGTGGTGAACCCTGAAAACAGAAATACAGCGGCTCATGCTGTATTCCTGGCATATTTTGTTGGGATCATGTCTGCAGATGGAATGAGAATTGACTGCAACAAGACTGCAATCAATATCTCCGACACCTCTAACACCAACAAAGACAGCAGCAATATCGACACACAGTGACCGCAAGACATTATGGATCAATCAGCCGAAATGCAAATGCATTGGCGGGGCTGCCAATGTCGATGTTCCAATATAGGTACATGTCACGTATATCGGAAGTTGTGCAAAAGTATCCGTAAGGATAATATAGTGAGTACAATAAGAGGGTAGCACAGTACTAGAGGCTGTTGTGCAAATAGAATGGAGAAAACGGTACATGGAAATCTAACTAAAGTACTGTTAAGCTTGAAACAGGCTTCTAGTGTCTGGTGCTCATATGTGTAGAGACGAGTGGTTCACAAAGTCGGTGAATGATACCTCGCCTAAGAGGGAAAACGGATCCGGGGCAAACTCTACTATATAATTTTTCCTAAACCAGAACCATATTCACAGATGAGAAAAGGTTCAGTGCCAAAGGGGCACATGGAGAATATGTCTAATTACCAGAGACATGTTCACTGGCAGCGAAACAACTAGTGCGAGATAGGCGAAGTCAACCCAAGCCTAAATCCCTGATTACCGCCTCCTTGGAGACTGCCACTCAGGGACATGTTTTGGTCTGCAAAGTCCAAGGGCACAGTGGATGATAGCGTAGACTCGATACACATTTATCGCTTGGTGACAGACAGGAAGACTGTCACAGGGTAAGGGAAGCCCACCCAAATTAGGCATGCCAAAATCTGATGTGCTAGGCCTACGTGGTGCAAACTGAATGGTAGCACAATGTTCCTCACGCTTCCAAGTGGAAATCACAAGAAATCTGTGGTGATTAAACAAGAATGAAAACAAACCTAACTATTGAAAATAGAATAGGTATACTAAGACAACCCCAGTAATGGCTCTGTGCTCTGTTAGGAGCATAAAATGAGCAGGAAAGAATAGACAGTACATGTATAAAAAATAACAAACACTCATTTCACCCTCGTTAACTTATTTCTCAATTCACCATTACCATGAGCGAAATGGCAATCTTCCTTGGTCCTTGGACAACCGCAAGGATGGTTGGCATCAAACCAGCACAACGTTGTCTTTTTGGTATCCTGTTCACTGTCGCGTTTAATTTTAGCTTTCTTGACATTGCGACCTATCCATGGATCTGGCACTGTAAAATCACGGAGTTGCACATAGCCCCCAGTAACTATTGAAACAGATTTGTAGGGATAAAAATAGCATTAATGTTATTAATATATCTCTAACAAAAACATTTACACAGCAAACAATATCTTTGGCTACAGACAAAATACTTATTCCTGGAAGTAAATTTTCCAAATAATTCTCAGAGACAATTCCACTATCAGGAATGTGCTGTAGTAACACATATACGAAAACAAATATTTTATCAACAAATGTGAATGTTTTACAAATAATATGAAATATTAGCAGAATAAGGTCCTTATAAATTAACGTTTTGGCATTATACCTTCATCAAAAACCATACCAATATAATAATAATTGATGAAAAACTTCAATATTTATATACTATATATATATATCAACCAATGTACCGAGTTCGATCCTTGACACAGGTTATATCAACCAATGTACCGAGTTCAATCCTTGACACAGGTAATATCAACCAATGTACCGAGTTCGATCCTTGACACAGGTAATAGTACATCTGGACTTTTCAGAAAGGAATGGCAAACTACTGAACGTATTTATATTGCCTAGAAAATCACCACAGCCAACAAGTGCTGGGTTGATAGCTACGTCTTGAAAAGGATATCAATATACATATATTAGGGGTGTACTGGATTCCGGCTCCGGTAAATCAGGAATCCTGCCATTTTGACAAATCCGGCTCCGGTCCAATTTTGCCGGATTTAGGCCGGATTTGTGTTGCCTAGTCAGGTGAATTTTCTGTACATGTTTCATGAGGTCAAGCACTTCCAGTTTACTATTTTTCGCTGATGTAAATAAGCATTTTAAGAAGAAGAAAAATTTCATTTTGAATTTTAATGGTACATTAACTTCATGAGTTCGTGGGACTTGAATATTTCGAATTTTCATAAATTTCTTTGGTCCTGCCGATAAAATAAAATGGGATCAAAATCTAAGTCATACGGCGCCGTTTGGGATTACTTCAAGGTTAAAGATGATGATTCAGCGAAGGTAACATGTAAATTGTGTGACAAACAGTTATCACGTGGACGATCAGATCGCCCCAAAAACTTCTCAACATCATCAATGCAGACCCATTTGCGATCGATGCACAGGAAAAGCTATGACGAAATGATGGAAAAGAAAGCATCACTGCAGGCAATTGTATTGGCGACCACATCTATGATGAATCTGGGATCGTCTTTGCACAAAGAAAGCAGCAGTACCCAGCAGTCAATTATGCAGGCATGGGACGGGTCAAAATTTGGGACATCACAATCCCAATGCTAAACGCATTCATGCTGCCGTAGCCCGAATGATAGCCATAGATACAGAGCTTTTTCAAGTAGTTGAACAACCAGGCTTCAGAGAGCTGATGCATACAATGAAAAAAAGGTATGAATTGCCTTCAAGAAAGTACATTGCTGAACATGTTATTCTTGACATGTGTAAACGTCTGAAGGTAAAAATTGCAGCAATGATATCTGACACTGATTACATATCATTCACAACAGATACATGGACAGCTGAACACACCACTCAGTAATTTATGGGCATAACTGGCCATTGGTTAACAGACTCATTCGTTCACTGCAGTGTAGTCTTCCATTGTATTGCATGTGATGAACATCATACGGACACAAACTTGCTTGCACATTTTAAAATGATGCTGGATGAGTGGTAAATCGCACGTGAGAAATGCCATGTTGTGAGAGACAATGCATTTAACATTGCCAAATGCTTTCGTGATGGCAGCTATTCAAGTGTTGGATGTTTTGCACACACACTGCAGCTGTGTGTGCGTGATGGTCTTTTGAGTCTAAAGTATGTTGCTGACATCATCAGTACTGGAAGAAAATTGATAGGACATTTCAAACACTCTTTTTCAGCAACCAGTCGTTTGCATGAACTTCAAAAGGAATTAAACCTACCACAAAATCAGCTTATCCGGGACATGACAACACGATGGAACACAACGTTTTATATGCTACGACGTCTGTTAGAACAGAGCAGCATCAGTCTGTTAGTTAGTTTGTTCCTTTCGTGCCGCAAGCGACACATAGGGCAACGGTTTTGGTTCTCCATATGATGCGGTCAACACCTACAAGTGTGCCATCAGAACAGTACTGCAGGAGACATTATCACTAACCACCGTAGTAGCCTTGTACTACAAAACTTCACAGCCAATTATGAAGACTGACTGACTCAAATAGTGAAAGTACTGAATGAATGTATTTCAATAAATTCAATCTGTTCAATGTACTGTTGTTGTGAGTTGTAACTCAGCAGCCAATTAGCGTACTGAAAACAAAGTGAAAACTAAAAACTGAAAATTAAAATTACTAAATTAGCATTATGTGTTATGTATTATGTTTCATCTTGAACTTATGGAACTTAATATTACTTATTCTAATGTAAATGTAATTATTTTACATTTAAGTGATTTAATATGAGTATATGTCATCTTTGTCATGTGTATCGTAATAAACTGCAGTAATGAACAGTCGAGTGACTCCACTCACCTAAGTCAAGTGATGTAGTAAATTATTCAACTTTTATTTTTTTTGTATTTGTAAATCTGGCTTCGGCCGGATCTCACTTCAAATCCGGTTCTGGCCGGATTCCAAAAATTGAATCCGGTACAGCCCTAATATATATATATATATATATGAATTGTTATTCCTTTCTTATTAATGCATTCTATTAATTTACTTATTTGATTTTTATGAGATTGTTTGTTGTATTTACTGGCAAGGGAGAAAACCACAAATGTAACTAATAACAAAGGGATTTCACACTATCTGGTATGTCCATGTGCTTGCAAATAAGTTTGGCAGCGACTACGCATCGAATGCACAAGTCACTGCAGGAAATTCTGTGGAATCACGCCCCACTCACATGTAAGAGCATATTAGAGGTGTTGCAGATTAGCTGGAGTACCTTGCTTGTAAATTCTGTACCGTAGAGCTCATTTCACCGATGTTCTATAGGGGACATGCCTGGTGATAGTGCAGATTAATCAACGATCACAATGTTTTGCTGCTGTGGATATTACAGCATGTGTGCACATCTTACTAGAGAAGCTGGAAGTCTGGATTATTTGTGAACGCTGGAACAACCAATGCATCCAGAGCCTCATCTCATTATGTCACAGCATTAATTTCCATGGAAGACATGAAGGGGTAAGCGAAAACTGAATCCTCCCCATATGTAGATGCTGCCACCACCAAATTGATTTTTTGATGAACACAACAATCTGCAAAGCATTCTCCACACCGTCGTTAAATCCGCATACGTCCATCAGCAAAGAATATGTTGAATCTGCTCTCGTCTGTGAATAGGATAGCATTCTATTGCAGTCTAGTCCATCAGACACGCAGCTGTGCCAATTGCAGGCGCTGTTGATTGTGTCTCTGCATTGGTGCAACATACAGTCATCGTGCTGTAATACCTATCTTGTAATATCTATCTTCTAATATCTATCTAGACTTGTCCACATTTACCTACTGCTGCTCATGCTGTATGGCTTACAATAAGGGAACGAACGCTTCCTTAATCTTATGGACTCCATAGGCGTCTATAGACATCATTATGTAATTCTCTCTGTATGGTGATCGACTGGTCCATATTCATAGTATCTTGAGAATATGCATGTTGGATATCTTGACTAAAATTGCATCTTTTTAGAAATGCAGAAATGGTCAAATTCACAAATTGCATTGACTCTTGTTGCAATGACACATACAGTATCATGATGATGTTCGTCCGTCGCAATCGACGATGCCCAAAATAATAATAACAATAAGTAATAGAGATAATAAAGTTAATAGTGCAACTATAATTGACTAACTAGTCGAATGCGAGCAGAAAAAGTTCTTCCACACAATTGAGATCTGTAGGGGGTGTCGTCTATGCGACGTCCAGATGTTTTATCTTTTCTACTTGCCCGCTTGTCATCTTGCCTGCTCTCTTCCGCCGTGAGCACTCCAGTTCTCAAACTGTAAGACTATATACGGTATATATGGCCTAGAAGCTTACCAGAATTGATTTTCAACGAGAGCTTTAGAGATCCATATATGCCAGTAGACACACAAAAGATGTAACTATACAATTCTGTATAATATAAAATTATCATAAAATATGAATATTTATACTAAAGTCATCAATTTAGGTGTTATCGTCCCTTCTAACGTACTTTATCACAAGAAAGGAAGGTAACACTTAAATTTTCCGCTTGCGTGAGGATACATGTCAAATATATTTACTGTGATCGTTGAGAGAGCAAATGGCTGTTATTGACGCCTGAATCAGGAGCAAAGAATAGTAAGAGTGTCATCTGCCATGGAAAGTGACAGCAAAAATTATATATGTCCAAGTCAGAACAAAAGGTGCAGATATTGCAGCCAAGATGTAAAATACGGCAAACACATTCCCTTAGAATTTTAGCCTGAAAACTGACAGCAGCAGTTTAAAATCAAAGGCAAAGGAAGATGATGATGAAGTAATCTCTTTAGCTGTGAGTGGGCACCTCTTGACACATGATGATGATGAAGTAATCCCTTTAGCTGTGAGTGGGCAGCTCTTGACACATGATGATGATGAAGTAATCCCTTTAGCTGTGAGCGGGCAGCTCTTGACACATGATGATGATGAAGTAATCCCTTTAGCTGTGAGCAGGCACCTCCTGACACATGATGATGATATGTAATCCCTTTAGCTGTGAGTGGGCAGCTCTTGACACACAAGCTCGTAATTAAGATTTGCTATTTCAATAGCATGGTTGCATTAGGGTGGTTTATGAATGCACATTTAGCCCCGAAAGAGGCATTCCAGTGCAGGATCATTATGTCCAGCCACGAGAGCTGCATAGACTTCTAGGTCAAATAGTTCATCATTCTACTGTCAGATCTGTTGACCCATCTGCAGTGATGACACACCTAGCCCTCCCCACCACCTAGGAGTCTGCCACAAAAGAAAAAAGGTACACTGTTCACTAGCCTGTATTTGTTCATCATTCATGGGAACCAAGTAACAGAAAACAAAAGTAAGAAATTGAGAAAGGATATGCAATCACGATGATTTTTCCATTCGGTGACAGGTTTTCAACTCACATTAGTTGCCTCCTACATGTCTGGAAAAAAGACAACGGCCCTATTCTTTTTATCATGAACTAGAAGTACAGACCCTGATTGCCACACACCATGAACTAGAAGTCCACTCATGGTTGTCACGCCTCGTAAACTAGAAATCTAGCCCCGGTCACCACACATCCTAAACTAGAAATCCAGACAAGGTTGCCACGAGGGTGAAAGAAGGAGGGAAATTTGTGAGAAAAAAATAAACAGGAAAAAATCTTATACTATAACAGGAGTGGGAATAATCCAACACTTCTTCAGGCCACAATACTTTGAGCAAACTGAAGAACTGATTGTCATGTCATCTGTCATCTACAACAGGTCATTTAGAAAAATGGAGTTTTACCTTGGAAGATATGACTATGATTTCGGAGAAGGGTCTGCAGACCTCCACATTCACTCTTCAGCTCCTGCATGGTAGATTTGTCAAAGAGAGCTGCAACTGCACCCAAAGCTACACTGCCTGGAAAAAAAAAATTCTTTTAAAGATCACTGAATCAGGAAACCACTTGAGTAACATGAACACAAAAATCCCAGCATGCCTCTATTCTCAAGCCTTGTTTCTTCTTCTGCGTTCATTCTCAGACTCCAACTGGGTCTGTCTTGTAACAGGACAATGGTCCTACTATATTTCCAGCATGATGTAGTCCAGAGAATAGAAATGCGCTGTTCGCTGTTTTATTTGCACCAGTAGCCCGACACATCCGTCTTAGGCGGAAGGATGTGTTTGAGAGTGGAGAAAATTCAACTTATTTGAGAATAACATGAAATCAAAGTGAATGATATAGTATTAAAACAGGTCCACCAATTCAAATATTTAGGCACAACATGAAATCCTACTTATTATAATTTTTTTTAAACTTTCGCTACTGCATGTTTTTCTGTGAATGAGTGCAGCGAGGCCTTTCTATAGGCTTACTTATTATAATGCAGGAGTGAAATCCTACTTATTATAATGCAGGAGTGAAATCCTACTTATTATAATGCAGGAGTGAAATCCTACTTATTATAATGCAGGAGTGAAATCCTACTTATTATAATGCAGGAGTGAAATCCTACTTATTATAATGCAGGAGTGAAATCCTACTTATTATAATGCAGGAGTGAAATCCTACTTATTATAATGCAGGAGTGAAATCCTACTTATTATAATGCAGGAGTGAAATCCTACTTATTATAATGCAGGAGTGAAATCCTACTTATTATAATGCAGGAGTGAAATCCTACTTATTATAATGCAGGAGTGAAATCCTACTTATAATGCTAGCCGTAAATTTAAATGACTTACTATATATCACAAAATCTCATCTTCCAGAATATTAGATTTTGCTAGAATAAAACTCATGTCATTTTGAGAGACTGTATTTCGTGGGTGTCACCATTTATGAATGACGTACTATCCCGAATTAAGTATTCTTAGTAATACTATCGCTACAATTGTCCTATTTCTGAAGTATCAAAATGGTTCAGATAATCATCCAAGTTGGTCATCTTTGTATATATCTTTGTATTGGTATATATGGAAATTTGAGTCAAATTTGGTCAGTAAAGTGTTCAAGGTAAGGATAAATGAATATAACATAAAAGCATCGAGGATTAATTATTATAGAAAAAATCATTGGCAACATAAACAATTTGAACCAGATACATTCAGCTGGCACTTATATGCCTGGCAACCTGAGTCAAAATGTTTTAAAATGGAAAGATAAAAATAAGGTGGTAAAGATGGTAAGGAGGTATAGAATAATTTTGGAAGAGTCAGTAGCAGAAGAGAACATGAAAGACATGATCAAGATTTTTGCAAAAGATTAGATGATGGCTTATGCACACATAAATAAGAAAAACATGACTACATACCTCCCTTGTTCCATGTTTTCCCGTTACTAAGCAACACGTTTGTTGAATTTTGTGCATCAAGGACATGTCTGAACACTGCTTGAACAATTTTCAATTTCACTTGTTCAGGAACTCTTTGGCAGTTCCGTACACCTTGTTCAACTCTTGGCTGAAAATCTTTTGCCCACTGCTGAGCCTTTCCAACTTGTGAGCCGGCATCACTTTTGTTTAAGCTTTGACAAAAATACACAGTTGGACTGGTACTCACTGGAGATGTGTTTTCCGGATCAGAGCTATCAAACTCCCCATCATTGCTGTTAGTTTTATGTCGTTTGGCTGAAGAACTGTCATCAACATATGGGCTTTCTAATTCACTAAATCCACTGTCTGCACTCCCCAAGTTATCAAACTTTCTTTTTTCACTGAGAAAATCAGATTCTGGTAAACTTGAAGCGGCCTCAAAATCATCTACAGAGTTCTCTGCAAAGTTATCTTTTACCATTGACATTTGGACCATGTTTGCAACTGTGTATGTACCGGGAGTCTTCAAGCACTCTTCAATACTGTCTGTCTGTGATAGTGAATATCTGTCACTACAATCTGGCAATATGGTCATACAATTCTTGACATCAGGCTTGTTTTGTTTTAATGCATCTTCATTATTCTGTATTTCCTGTCGCATAATTATTCTGCTATTAACTGTTCTCTTGTCGATGAATGCCTGCCTCTTTCTGTCTGCCGTTAGTTCATCTGCCACTTCATATGATCTTCTTCTACCAATGACACACTTCTGAAAAACATTACAGTACAATTTTTAAACACTACCAAATTATAGAAAATTAATGTTGACTGTTCTAGTTTGTTTGTCATGATCCTCAGAGAATTATAAGCAACTTGCTTCTACTTTTGATTTAAAGTGGAGTTGTTTTTCATGAGATTTGTTTCATGTCAAGAAGACCCTCAGCGGTGTGTGTGTGTGTAATACCTTGAGATTTCATGTCAAGAAGACCCTCACAAAACCTGGTCACCTAGTTCATGACCAGTGTCTTACCTACTACACCACTGCAACTTGATGTTAATGGCAAACATATTTAGGCATTGCCTTCCTTCATGCTAATGTATTACTTTGACTATATTATCAAAATCAAGTACCTCATCTGCTGTTGTCGACAAATATGCATATTTCAACTCTTTTACCCCAGGTAAGTTAAGTCCCATTTCCCATCATTGAAGATATAGGGAATACAACATCAGATCCATAATTCTTGTTGACAACACTAGCAATGTGGTCAGGATCATACTGGTCACCCTTAATTGCCAAGCCTTCTGATATCAAGTCCTGAGATTTCATTAACCTTGCAGTGGCTTGTGGTCACACAACTTGAAGATCTAAATTCAACAATGAACCTGGTGCATTCTGGGCATCCCCATGGAGTTCCCTCTCTTTCAGCAGATGGTGAAGTGATAGTTTTGTGCCCTTTACTATATATCTTCCTCGTCGAAACAGAAAACTTCACTTGTTTAATCATATTAAGAGACAACTGTTTAGATAAGACAAATAATGAAGGGCAGAGCACATGGGATGAGGAGAAGACAGGGCAGACCAAGAAGATGATCAACTGACAACATTAACCTTTAGCATGCTACCGTAGAGTACGTTCGACAACTGTCACACTCTCTAAAATATCTGCAGTCAAGTGTACAAGCCCGACAAAGGCCACGTTGCTAGGTCCCCAATAATCAATTTTTAAAAACCACAATTTTTAATATTTTGGTGACCAGATTAGATAAATCTGGTATTTTATTCAATTGACTACCTTCTCCTGCAATTTTAGTGGCTGTTATGTGCTAAATGTCATTGAAATATCAAAATTTTCACAATGTGTTGACAATTTCAAACAAAAGCAGTGCCATTACAGTGAATTTGGTTTTATAGACTTTTGTTTTATTATATTTTCATTAAAATCAATATGGATTGTGATTCAGATGACTATTTATGGAGAGATAAGTTATTTCCACACTGGAAAACCGGTTACGCCATGCTGCTTTATCAAATTTGATATTTTTTTCAAATGCATCAACCAAGTTTGAACGATACATTTTTCGACTAGACATAGATTTATAGAAGGATTTTATGACATACCTGTAGGTTTATTCCTTTAAATCTGTGAAATTATGACAATTTGACCATAAATGCCACCTGATTAAAACTGTTGCCACTCCAGGACATTTGCTAAATAAAGTCAGAAACTTCATATTATTATACTCTCGTTTTTAAAAAATAATTTTTGTGTTTTTTTGTGTGATAAAACATCTTTGCAACTGTCTTATGTCACATGACACACTTTCTCGTCCAACCCATAAAATTTACCCCCTCTACTATCTTCCTCAGCAACTCTTCTCTGGGGAAGGGGGTAAAACATGAAAAAATCTTGGATTAACATCATGGAGTTGTCAGGGCACAATTTTTCTACATTCATTTAAATGACTGAGGACAGGCGTGTTCTGAGAGCTTTTTATGTTGAACTCTCCAACCCCTATGATCATGGTGTATTGTCATTATTATTATAAAACAATTCCTATTTAGCTCTAGCCCCTATATCATGGTGTATTATCATTACTATTGTAAAACAATTCTTATTTAGCTCTAGCCCCTATATCATGGTGTATTATCATTACTATTGTAAAACAATTCTTATTTAGCTCTAGCCCCTATATCATGGTGTATTATCATTACTATTATAAAACAATTCCTATTTAGCTCTAGCCCCTATATCATGGTGTATTATCATTACTATTGTAAAACAATTCTTATTTAGCTCTAGCCCCTATACCATGGTGTATTATCATTACTATTGTAAAACAATTCTTATTTAGCTCTAGCCCCTATATCATGGTGTATTATCATTACTATTATAAAACAATTTTTACTTAACTCATGAAAAGACGTAAACATGTTTTATATTCAGTGTCTTCACAAAATAGACCTGAGATTGCAAGACAAGACAACTTACACGGAAGTCATGCTATGCACTAAGATACCATCCCTCTACTCGACTGTCAGACATGGACATTTAAGATGACTTGGACAGTTTAAAGAAAAGTTACCACACTCCCAAGCAAACTTTTTAAGGTGAGCTTTCATCTGGTGGATGGCAAAGGGGCAGATCTAAACTTGGATATAAGGGCATATATGCAAAAAGGATAGACATGATTTTATGAACAACCCAAATCCTTGGGAGGAACTGGCTGACGGCTGTACAAAATGGAATGCAGTGCTACATCAAGTCACCCAATCATCTCAGGGAGCAATGAGGGAGAGGCCTGAAGACATGGAATAGAAGAAAAGCATCTACATACAATCATCCACATGGCCCCTGAGGGAGAATTCTGACATAGATGAAGAGTGCACCTGCATCCATCCAACAGACTTGTCACGTACATACGGCTCTCACCACTGCACATTGAAGATCAGTGAAATTAACCACAAGAGGTTGCAATTTGATTGGCTCATAATCTACATATAACTTTCACACTGTTTCTTGAGCACTGTTAAAGATATCTTCTTCTTCAGCGTTCATTCTCAAACTGCCCCTGGATCTCCCTTGTAGCAGGACCATGGTCCAATTAGATTTCCAGCAGGATGTAGTCCAAAGAATGGAAATGCGTTGTGTCACCGTTTTAGTTGTGTCAATGGCCTGACACATCCGCCTTCAAAGGGTTAAAGATATAAAAGACCATCATCATCATACAACACCCAACTTCTGTATATTTATGAGTTTACACACATAAGAGCTTATACACATACCCACATACAGATATACTATACCCACATACAGATATACATATATCTAGAAAACCGCAGTGTAAACACTGACACAAGTGACACTTCTTACTCTTTTTGTTGATGGTATCCTAAGAGTATCAGTCTCAGGTTCGAATCCACAGGCAACTATTATTTCTTCCACATAATCCATGTAGGATCCATAGCGGCTCTTACCATGCTCGACCAAACCAAACTTGCAATTAAAGTCATGTGGGCAGCAGGGAAGGAGGAAAAAACTGGTCTTATAAGATGACCTGCAGAAAATATAATAATTCTTGTATTATTTCTTCACATTAAACTAATAACAAAAAGTGATTGTGCAACAGAATAGACTGGAGAATTACTCTTATTTTAGTGATGCTGAAATAATACCTTTAGCTTTCATCAGGTCCCAGCCCACAGCCTTTATTACAAAAGCAGGTTCTTCTCAGACGTGTAATTTAGGCAGACACCTGGACTCATGGGTGCCTGTTTCGTGCCCGAGGGGAGACATTTCAGTGTGACAATATCTCAAGATTACGTCAGATTTAATTCTCTGCATTTAATTCTTTCCTTTTGTTCTCTCTTGATCTTTCTCTTTTCCTAATTCTCTGTGGGTTCCAGAACAATGAAGACGTAATAAACAACACAATAATTTTCATTGTCCAGTCTACATCCTGAAATCTGACCAGATTTTGTGAGCTCAGAAACTTGAGTTCGGTGAACAACATATTCTTCTTCTTCTTCTTTCGTTCACTTGAAACATGTCTATATCTGTAATTCTGTCTCCTTAATAAAACTCACTGTCTTTTGTAGTTCATACAGTGTCCCATAGAGCTTTGATTCCAGTGTTGTTTCCTCTGGCCAATATGTCTGCCTCAGCGTTTCATGCTCAGAACACTCTTGAAGTATATGTTTGGCACTCTGTGCTGCCTGTCCACATGTACACATGGCTGTGTTGCCAATCTTGAACTTTGTATACATGTGACTGCGGAGTCGGTTGTGTCCTGTTCTGAGACGTAGAATTATAACTTGTTCTGATCTGTTCATATTGTGATAGTCATCTTGTGTTGGTGTTTGTGGCTTTCTTATTGACTTTATCATCTGTTTTTTCTGATGGTAGGTGATTGGTATATCTGGTTGGTCTTCGGCAGCACCTTCCTTAGCCAGTTGGTCTGCTTTTTCATTTCCTGGTATTCCACAGTGAGAGGGTATCCACTGCATGGTTACCCTATACTGGTAAGACAATTCGCTAAGTAGTTTTTTTAAGTCTGTTAGTTTTCCAGACTGGAGAGCTTGAAGCACTGACCTTGCATCTGTCAGGAATACCACAGGCTGTAGGTCAGAGTTGGAGTTCAGCAGTTTTTTAGCTGCCACACTAATTGCCTGGATTTCTGCATCATAATTATTGCAGAATTTTCCTGTCGGTGTTCTGATTGTATCTCTAGGCTTGTGTGGATATTCTATATATACACCTGCACCTCCATTCCTCACAGCATTCTGTGCTGACCCATCTGTGTACACTCTGACCCATATATCTTGTGGATATTCCTCATCCAGGAAACTGAGGGTGATTGTCATTCGCTGCACACTGTTCTGTTCGTCCTCGCTTAGTATTCCTTTCACATGGGTCTGAATGTATATTGGCATTCCATGGCTTTCACTCCACGGGGTTTGCTCTGGTACAGACCTTAAGGGGCTGCCAACTTCAGGTAGGTCTGTAAGTTGTCTACGGAGTCGTTTAGCTTGATGGATAAAGCTGCTCCTTTTCAGTCGTCCCATTGCTAGATTTTGGAATCTTTCCTTCATTGGATGACTTGGCATACACTGAAACTTTTCTGCTTGAATTAGTACTTTTGTGTCTCTGCGTTCGCCAAGTGTTTGCATTCTTCCCATTTTCTGCATCTCTGCTATGGGTGTTGATTTCATTGCTCCCAACATTATTCTAAGTGCCTGGTTTTGCACTTTATCTAGATCTTGTAATGTGGTGTTTGATGCAGGACACCACGCAGCTGAACCGTATTCCAGGTGTGGTCTTATGCCTTGCTGGTAAACTTTACTGAGTATATTTCCACTGGCTCCCCATGTGGTTCCACTTAGTTTTCTCAGGATAGCTAGCTTCCTCCTGGCTTTTGTTGTTGCTTTGTTTATGTGCTGCTTCCATGTCAGCTTATCATCAAAAGTAACTCCGAGGTATGTGGGTTGTTTGTCTTCTTTCAAGAGCTCTCCATCTATCTTGATATGACCAGCTTTTTGTTTTGGTGAGAGGGTAAAGAGTGTTGTGCTGCACTTATCTGTGTTAATGCTGACGCACCATCTATTAGCCCATAAGGTTAGGGCATCGATAGCTCTTTGTATTTGTTTAGTGGCCACTGTTGCATGTTCTTCCATGCACCAGATCACCAGGTCGTCAGCATACATTGCCACTTTGATCCCATGTGGTAGTTCAGCAACTAGGTCATTGATGTAAACCAAGAAAAGTGTGGGTGACAGGACTCCTCCCTGGGGGACTCCATGACGCAGTAGAACTTTCTTGCTCTTGCGACCATCTAATTGTACCCTGGCTCTTCTATTATGCAGGTATGCTTTTACCCATTTGTACATTCTTGAGCTAACCCTGCAATTTCGCAATTTCTTTAGGAGCCCTTCTTTCCAGACCTTATCAAATGCTTTCCTGAGGTCTATCCATGCTGCTAGTACCAGTTTCTTTTCTTGGAAGGCATCCTCAATCTCTTGGGAGAGGTAGGTTGCCTGATCTTCAGTAGAGTAGCACTGTCTGAAACCTGCTTGCTGTGATACCAGAAGGTTTTCACTTTCAAGGTACCACTGCATCCTAAGATTGATAATGCGTTCCATTGTTTTACATAGACAGCTTGTGAGGCTGATGGGCCTGTAGTTGGAGACTGTGTTGCCATCTTTTCCTGATTTGAGGAGTGGTATCATTATTGCTTCTCTCCACGCCTGTGGTACATTACCTGTGGACCAGCTTGTGTTAAAGATCTGCAGTAGCTTTGCTCTTGCTGCACTTCCCAGGTTTCTAATCATTTCATTGGACACTCCATCAGCTCCAGGGGACTTTTTCATTTTCAATTTGGATATTGCATGCTCCAGTTCTCTCATTGTGATTGGTGCCTCCATGACTTCAGGTATAGGTTCACCTTGTCCAATGTTTTGCTGGTTCTCTCGAACCTCCTGTTGTTTGTCTGGGCTGACTTTGACGTTATTGTCTTCGGCAAAGGAATCTGCAAAGTAATCAGCTGCATGTTTACCTGTTAAAATGTTTCTATCTTTATAAAGTGTGATCCTGGTATTTCTCCCTGTACCTTCATCATTTAGTTGTTTTACAAGTTTCCATAATTTCCTAGTATCTCTTTCTAGGTTCAGCGACTCTGTTTTTTCTTTCCAGCTGCTCCGTCTGGCTTGTAACTTGGCTCTTTGAAATTTAGCCTTTGTTTGCTGATATTTGTTGTGATGTTCTTGGCTAGGTCTGTTCTCAGCCTGCTTTCTAGATGTTTCCATCTCATTTTGCAGCTTTTCCAGTTCATCATTCCAGTAGGGTTTGTAGTTTTTGCGTGCCCCCCTGGGTATGGTTTTACTAGCAGCATGTAGTATACATCTATTAAATTCACTCACTGCTCTATTGATGTCTTTGTCCAAGTTCATGTCCTTAGCTAGAACACTGGTTAAATGCTGGTACATTTTCCAGTCTGCCCTCTTATAGTTCCACCTAGTGAGCGTGCTGCTGTCCTTGGTATATTCATTGTGAATTTCCAGAAATACTGGTCTGTGGTCACTACCCCCAAGCTGCTTTCCAACGACACGTGTGATGTTCCATTCCAGGCCTGGTGAGTAGAATGCCAGGTCTGGTGTAGAGGTGGTGTGCCATGCTCTCGAGTAGAAGGTTGGTGAGTCTGCTGGCTGGTTAATAAGAATGAGATTATTTTCATCCTGCCAGCTCTCAAGTTCCTCACCTCTCTTGTCGATATGATCGTAGCCCCAGCTCTGAGAGTGGCTGTTGAAGTCACCACACACCATAAGCCTTTCTTTGTCTGGAATTGTGTCTAGTGCCAATGGTTTATCATTTGGGCAGTAGTAGTTCAGGAGATGGAATTCTGCACTGTCTGTTTTTAGGTGGAGCATCTGGTATTCTGCCCCGTCCATGTATACTTCCAGCTGACATGCGCTGATATTGTTTTTAACTAGTGTCAGAATTCCACCCTTTCGCCTGTCTTTTCGGTCAGATCGGTAGCACTGGTAGCCTCTGATTTTGAAGGCTATGTCGCTGCTGAGGTGTGTTTCTTGGATACAGCATATATTTACTTGTTCTTCACTGAGGACATTTTCAAGTTCCAATTTTTTGCTGTATCCATCTCTTTTACTGTTGACACCCTCAGCATTCCAGTGCATTATTTTTATTGGTCGTTTGTTTGTTTGGCCAGTAGCTCTATTCCCTTGCCTCCTGGCTCCTCGGGGCAATTGAGAAGGACTTCCAGTAACTGAGGTTGGGCCCTTTCGAGGTATAGGGCCCGGCACCGTCCCTGCCTGAACGTCCGCCACAGGGCAGGCACCATAACGTTTATTAGATGCAGACATGTTTCCATTGTGTTTTATGCGTGGCAACCTGATTATCTGTGCGCCTTTTGGCTGGTTGCCTCCGTCTTCAGCACTCTGCTTACTTGGGCCGGACTATGGTCCTGCTCGAGTGGGAGTGCCCGACCAGTCTTAGTTTTCAGCCTCTGATGGCTGAACTAAGCCCCATCACCACTTCAAGGTTCTGGCCTCGATGGGGAACAACATATAATTGCACCCCTTTAACATACATAGTTCATTCATCACCAAGAACCTTAATCTCAGCCGATCTCTGACATATGGTAATTATACGCTTACCTTGCTGCAATGACAGGAATCCATGGTGTCAACTCATCGCTGTGATTACCAATGATCCAGTCAAACTCTGTATACAAGTGATCTCCAGATGGTGTGATTGTCTCTTCCTGGCAATACCATAACAAATACTAAGATGTAAACATATGGAGAAAGTATTCTAAAAATGTTACCCAGAAAAGGCTCAAAATATGTCAGCGATTTACTTCATTTTACGTATCCAGTATGTACTGAAGTCGCACTCAACAAAGCCACATGGTTTTTACATGGCCTCTCATAGCACGTAGCTCCATAACTTGAAGAGATCATGTGAGGCTCACAAGGCGTAGAGAATTAACTTTCTTGTTCTCTGGTTGTTCCGCATGTGCTATGCCCCTCTCAGTGAAGAAGTTGCACACTGTCTGCAGAGAGTACCACTAATTTGTAAACAAGACATCATAAACCCAATTCAAACCCATAACTTCTTGAGGACAAGTTGAACTATTCAAATATTAGGCCTATGCCAGGGAGATCCCCGATTTTTAAAAATTTTTTTACTGCAGACACAAGTACTTATTGTTACTGTTTAGGAACCATGAGAGTACATAAATTGTGCTATCTTGTTCCCTATACCAGTCAGCAGTAGGTTTACTTTCTGCTTCAGAATAGTGCTTTTCCTGGCTTTCTTTTACAAAGAGGTGAAACAAGGATTTGACCAGCATCGAGATTTGGTCATGTAGTTTGAAGCACAAGTTTCCCTAATCTCTGTGTTCCTACAATCACTTATGATCTTCCATATCATGGTAAATAATATGCATGCTTATGGTTCCGGTGAAACACCAATTAACAGTTTTGCTATGAGAAATTATGTGTATAACTAGTGTGATATGGTAAATGTGTCTGTCTAGAGTGCAGGAGTGTTGGGTTTGTTAACTAAAGTTACACGGCCCGATTGATAATCTCAGCTTGCTCTGTTGAGAGTGATGAAGTAAATATTGAAGGCATAGAGCATTGAAGTCAATCCTTCTTCAATATTTTAAAAGCTCTCATTCCCAAACTAATAGCAGAAAAATTCTTCTTCTTCTTCTTCAGCGTTCATTCTCAAACTCTATTGGATCTCTCTTATAGCAGGACAATGGTCCAATTAGATTTCCAGTAGGATGTAGCCCAGAAAATGGAATTGCGTTGTGTTGCTTTTTTATTTGTGCCAATGGCCTAACACATCCGTCTTTGGCTAGTAGCAATACAATGATCCTACTAGATTTAAGCAGGATGTTGTCTAGAGATGCGTTGCATTCTCAGTTTTATTTACTACCATAGCCAGACACATCCGACTTCAGCAGTGGTATGTATATACATTCAGTATTTTATTAATTCCACTGAATAGTGGACATCCATAGTCGTGCCACTAGTAGGCTAGCCTGTATAATGCAACATGACCCAAACCTTCCTTTTTTTACTACTTTTGGCTCTCTAATTTCATGCCATGTAACCACATGCTAAAACCTTATATTTACCTTCAGTTCCCTGTGGAATATGGAGCAGCAATTGTCACTCTCCTCTTTATCTGTGGCCACAAGGTGCCATTTGATCTCTCCCTCCACTATTCTCTCCAGGTTTTCCAACTCACCTC
Organism: Meghimatium bilineatum; assembly: GCA_034231615.1. Taxonomy (NCBI): domain Eukaryota; kingdom Metazoa; phylum Mollusca; class Gastropoda; order Stylommatophora; family Philomycidae; genus Meghimatium; species Meghimatium bilineatum. The sequence continues at coordinate 40,172,334 of CM067309.1, read as the reverse complement.
TTTCTTTGTGGGTTCCAGTCCAGATCCTGTCTGCTTATGCCGTCAGCTTCTTTTTGAGGATGTGTCCTATCCATCTCTATTTTCTATTTAAAACTAAAACTAGGATCAAGAAATTGTAAAACTTCTTACCTTCAAATCAACATTGGGTCCAAAAGTATCCCAGATTTTTCTCTTTCTCATGTCAATTCCAAGACCTTTGTGCTGCACATTTGTTAAAGAAACAAAAATCAGAATTAATCTACAAATCAATGCAGACTGCAGATGCAGACAACTTGTGTTCTTCTTCTTCATTCATTCATTCTCAAACTCCCGCTGGATATCTTTTGTAACAGGACAATGGTCCTACTAGATTTCCAGCAGGATGTAGTCCATAGAATAGAAATATGCTGTGTTGCCGTTTTATGTGCGCCAATGGCCCGACACATCCGTCTTCAGCGGGAACTTGTGTTCAATTACTGATAGAATGACAGCCCTGCATTAATTCTCAAATTGATAGAATGACAGCCCTCCATTAATTCTCAAACTTCTGCAGATTAGCTGGATATAGTCCTGAGAAAATCGGCTCCTTGGTAGGTAGAGTAGACACTGAGCTCTCCTTGCAAAACAAACTTTGTTTTTTTGTGGCTCTTGTTCTTCAGCGTTCATTCTCACTCTCCCGCTGCATCTCTCTTTTGTAGAAGGACAATGATACTACTAGATTTCCAGCAGAATGTAGTCCAGAGAATGTAAATGCGTTTTGTCACCGTTTTATTTGTGCAAATGATCTGACACATTTGTCTTCGGCAGAAGCTTGTGGTTCAATATATAGTCTAAATTGTACTGGTAGGATCAGATGTATTAGTGGAACCTAAAAATTAAATAGTTGAATATCAAAGTCCATCCTGAGAAAGAAATGTGTCATGTGATTTACATACTGTATCGGATGTGCTAGGCCTACAAGGCGCATAACGGTGGCACAACGTAATCACGCTCCCGGCGGAAATCGCGCGGACACCCGTGATGGTTACAATGGAGCGAACACAAAACAAACAAACAAACATACTGTATAAAACCATGTTCTAACTATGTTCATACATTCAAATAAAAGACATGAAGTAGACACAAATTAAAACAGATGCAATCTCTGAACAATTTACTAGGCTTATGGTATACTATGAGTAAACTAATACATCTATATATTTTATTGCAATTTTGTTGTTGTGAAGATGCTATCTAGTTGTTTTACGTGGTACCATGGATGCTGGTGCAACTTTCGGCCTGGTATCTCTGACTTCAGCAACATTGCTTGCTTGGGACAGGACTGTAGTCTTGCTCGATGTACAGGATGACCAAACCACTATCTGCACTTCAAGAAGTCACTCTCGGTGAGGATATTTGATTGCAATTGTGTTAATATTTAATCAAGTATTTTAAAATTTAAGATATAATTTCAAAAATGAAGAAGTCTTGGCACAAAATATAATATTTATCCAGCAAATGAATAGATGAACTTACCCCTTCTTTGGTGAGGATGTAGACAAGCAAGCCATTGCCACATCCCAAATCCACAAAGTTTTGCTTGTGTGACAGATGTTTCTCGTTGCGGTCTTGTTCCCAGATCAGCTGTAGAGTTACCAAAAATATTTAACACACACCATGATTGTTAATTATCATTCCTTATAGTTTATCCAACCTTTTAAACCCAAAATAATGGGGGGGGGGGCGCAGAGGAGAGGGAGAGAGAGAAAGTAGTCTCAATGAAAATATGAACCTGAGATTTAATATCATGAGATTTACCAACTCATAAATGAGATTTTGTATTAAATAAATGTGACTTGCCCATATAAGACACACAAAAGCACACGATGGTACAAGTGGGTCTGTGATGTCCTTGTACATACTGTGGAAGACTGTGTAGCTCAGATTGGTCTTGTGAGTCACATCCATACATCATGTCCATGGATCGTAGATTATATTTCTTATAGCATAACAATAATAATATTGTCTGGAAAGATGAATACTACTACTACTTACTCATGTATAAATGACATTTACTCATGTATAAATGACATTTACTCATGTATAAATGACATTTACTCATGTATAAATGACATTTACTCATGTATAAATGACATTTACTAATGTAAAATTAAAATTTATTAATGTATAATTAAGATTTGTTCATTTATAAATGAAATTTGCTATTGTATAAATGAGATTTGCAAATATACAAATGAGATTTGCTAATGCAGGGGTCTGCAACCTATGGCACGCCAAGCAATTTTAAATGGCACTCAGACTCTTTACGCGTCCTGTATAAAGTTGATTATAAATTGATTAGTGGGTTTCCTCGCTCATTTCGGCACTCGTCTAACGCCTGAACATTCAGAAAATTGTGTCAAACTCAAAGTGACAAAGTATGTTGTCGATATTGAGCAACTGGCCAAGACCATGCACGTGCAAGGCTGCCATTAATAATAAAATAGTTGTTTTTTAAATCTTTCAAGAAACTCTTTTTTCTTTTAATGTTGTTTACAACTTTACATATTATTGAATATCACTATATATTAATTAATTAAAATTTTTTTTTTTAAATATATGGTAAAATAAGAATATTGGCCTCGACTTGTATAAAATGATATGTGATGTTGGCACTGAATAATTTGAAACCTTAAGTTGGCACATAGTTAGCAAAAGGTTGCCGACCCCTGTGCTAATGTGTATATGAGATTTGCAAATGTACAAATGAGATTTGCTCATGTATAAATGAGATTTGTTTTAAAGATAAATGATATCTTTAAACAGATACCCATCTTTGTTGGCCATGAAATGCAGTATCCTGTTATGTTAAGTTATAGTCTGTCTCAAGACATGACATCACATATCAGCTAAAATATGTCAATTTCTATGATCAATTTTTAGAACTAAATTTACCATCCCTTTTCTTTCTTTCTCACTTAGATAGTAGTGAAACAATCAGTCACCATGTGAATGTGGAGTAGGATTTTGGTAAACTATGGTTTGAAAACTCTGTGAACTCAATCACCATGCCTTAGATGCTGTGAACTCAATCACCATGCCTTAGATGCTGTGAACTCAATCACCATGCCTTAGATGCTGTGAACTCAATCACCATGCCTTAGATGCTAAGCAAGTTAATGAAAGTCAGGAATGAGACAATCCTAAAAGAAATGTAAAAAGAAAACAAAAGTACGAACCAACAAGTAAGCAGCAATTGCAACATCTTCATACACAAATTTCTCTGGGTCTGTGCGCTCTGTCCAGTTCTGCAAAAGCAAACAAAAACATGTATTTATAAAATCATCAATTTTACAGTTGCATGGTTCATGTCATAGTTAATTTTTAACAATAAAATAATTTGGGGGCCATTAAAGATGTTAAATTCCAAAGTTAATCATAGGTAAAGGTGAGCTGAGTTATATACTGACCTAGTAACACGGTTTCCCATTAAGTGCTCAGCTACCTAGTCAGTGGTTGACCAGAAACCTCCTTACTAACGTCGACTACTGCATGTTCTCGGTAGCGATGGTGACATTTCTGGACATCCCCAGATCATGAGCTTTTGTTCCCTATTTCCTGATGACTGGGAAATTTCCTATTTCCTGATGACTGGGAAATTTCCTATTTCCTGATGACTGGGAAATTTCCTATTTCCTGATGACTGGGAAATTCCCTATTTCCTGATGACTGGGAAATTCCCTATTTCCTGATGACTGGGAAATTTCCTATTTCCTGATGACTGGGAAATTCCCTATTTCCTGATGACTGGGAAATTTCCTATTTCCTGATGACTGGGTGAACCATGGAAATAATTTGTATTTCTTCTTCAACATTCATTCAGAAACTCCCGTTGGATCTCTCTTGTAGCAAGACCAATGGTCGTACTAGATTTCCAACCGGATTGAGTCCAAAGAATGGAAATGCATTCTGTCAACGTTTTATTTGTGCCAATGGCCCAAAATATCCGTCTTTGGCGGAACTTGTATTTCACAATAATGAATAACTAGTGGATTCCTCTACTTCAGCGTTAATTCTCAAGCTCCCACTGGGTCTCTCTTATAGCAAGACAATGATCCTACTAGATTACAAACAGGATGTAGTCCAGAAAATGTAAATGCGCCGTTTTATTTACACCAATGGCCTGAGACATCCGTCTTCAGCGGAAGTGGATTCAAAATCTTGGTTTGCTGGTCAACAGGCAAATGATTTGACATTACACTAAATGAGAAGTTGGGTCAAACTTACACCCAATCTCTTTCCTCATCTCCTTTGGCATGCACAGTATCTGACAGTGCTGCAATTCCTGCTTCACTTATGGGCTTTGGCAACACCCACACAAATGGTGACAGGTAATCTTAGCTGATCCATGATTTTCATCCGCTGGAGACAAAGTAACCAATAATTAGCTTCATCAGCCAAGATGGGTGATTCAGCATGTAGGACCCACACCTCTAGAGAATGGCTGCTCACAAACATCCATGGGTGATTCAGCATGTAGGACCCACACCTCTAGAGAATGACTTGCTCACAAACATCGATGGGTGATTCAGCATGTAGGACCCACACCTCTAGAGAATGGCTGCTCACAAACATCCATGGGTGATTCAGCATGTAGGACCCACACCTCTAGAGAATGGCTGCTCACAAACATCCATGGGTGATTCAGCATGTAGGACCCACACCTCTAGAGAATGACTTGCTCATAAACATCCATGGGTGATTCAGCATGTAGGACCCACACCTCTAGAGAATGGCTTGCTCACAAACATCCATGGGTGATTCAGCATGTAGGACCCACACCTCTAGAGAATGGCTGCTCACAAACATCCATGGGTGATTCAGCATGTAGGACCCACACCTCTAGAGAATGGCTTGCTCACAAACATCCATGGGTGATTCAGCATGTAGGACCCACACCTCTAGAGAATGGCTTGCTCACAAACATCCATGGGTGATTCAGCATGTAGGACCCACACCTCTAGAGAATGACTTGCTCACAAACATCCATGGGTGATTCAGCATGTAGGACCCACACCTCTAGAGAATGACTTGCTCACAAACATCCATGGGTGATTCAGCATGTAGGACCCACACCTCTAGAGAATGACTTGCTCACAAACATCCTACCTTAACTAGTTCTCTTCCATATGTGTTCTTCAGCCGAAGATACGTATCTTTGTACTTGTCCACATCCACCAAACGTAAGGAAGTCGCAGACGTGGAAATATTATCGACATGCGACCAGCTGATGAGCTTCTCAAGAAGAGTGGCTTTCAACCACTTTGAGGTTATCTGTCTTCGACACTGCTTGATGTCATTGTGATCACATGACCATGCTAGCTTGATCTTGTTACTCTTGGCAAATTCCTCTCTGCAATAGGGAAAAATGTGTGACATTAAAAAAAAATATCCTGATAAGATATACATTTAAACATGTCAAATATATTTTTTTCCGCACTCAACCAATCAGCTTCTTCTCGAACCACAGGAATTGCAAGAGATTAGCTCTTACTACCTATGGGCAGTGGGGAGGTTTCTCTGAGCTTCCCGTCAATTCTTTTCTTTGATCTTTAGGAATTACAAGTGATATACTACAGGAGTGGCCCAGCTTTGATGTTCACGAAGCAACAGTCTGATCCACAGGGGCATGCATTACAAACTGAAGGGGAATCCACAATGATTTAAAACAACTCCATACAAAATGAATATCTGACTGGATGTATTACAAAATTTATCGCAGATGAAAAAGAGCTATATTGTGCTTTGGGTGGACACCTCCTCCCCATGGTTTGCACACATATGCAGACTACAAGTTATGCTACACAGATACAGTGAAGGCAGGCCTAGAGGCCGACCTCGAAAACGATGGGCCGCCGAAATAAAAGAGGCGATAAATTCCACAATATACTCAGTACACCTCCAGAGAACTCTTCTACCCCTGATGCTGAAAGGCAACAAAGGGTTTAGCGAATAGATAGACTTTATTAAGTGGATGATTTATGGATGAATTACCTTTTCTTTTTTTTTCGAAAAACAGGTTTAAGCTTTTATCCTATTGTTTGCCAGTTTCTTGGCAACATTTAATGCTATACTTTGCTAGGGTGAGGAGTAGGAGGGTTTTAAACATGGGGAGCGTATCACTGCATCCTACTAAGCATTACTTTTCTGTAGTACAACACAATGTTGTGAGCAAGTAGTGGAACAGTATGTCATCTTTAGCACAACACATCGTTGTGGGCAAGTACTGAGATTATTATGTCCTAAACAAAAACTCTATACAGGTAACCAGAGTGAGTGGTCAGTCGCTACATACCCAATGAGGGACATCTTGAGGAACCCAGAGCATTTATAGACTGATGTGTGATGAGGATGACCTTTCGACTAACTAACCCAACTAAACATAGCACACAAAATAACAAGAAACTTTACCCATTCAGCAGTCTGAAACTATACTGTAGCTCTTCAGTCGGCTTTAGATCTTCAGTTTTCCCGGTGCAATCTTGATCAATGGGTACAAAGCTTACTTTGATTTTCTTCTTGTCTGAGGACATAGATGCATCATATTATAATTTTATGACAATCTAACAAATTTCTCAAAGACCATCTGTAATAATACAAAACGCCATCAACAATTTAATATAAAAAGAAAATGGGGGAAATACCAACTATTGTTAGTAGACTATTATTTCAGAGGTGGGCAACCATTGTTGGGTCAGAGGGTCGTATTGAGCACTTTGCTCTAGTGATGAAATCAGAGGGCTGTATTGAGCACTTAGCATGTGGGATGAAATCAGAGGGCTGTATTGAGCACTTAGCATGTGGGATGAAATCAGAGGGTCGTATTGAGAACTTTGCATGTGAGATGGTCAGGGGGCTATATTGAGCACTTTGCATGAGGGGTGGGTTCAAAAGGTTCTATGTTTAGGTCTTTATGAATTTTATAAATTGTATGCATTTTGTTCTTGTATATCAGACTGGCAGGCCACATAGAATGATCATAGGTAGGATTTGCCCTTGGGCCATATATTTCCACCCTTGTGCCATAAACAAGCCTGCAGTTAAGGGAGTTGGTTGTAGGTGTTTAAATTCCCCTATCCCTTTAGCAAATCTGAACATGACTTTTAGTACTGGAATTTAGCCAAAACTTTTAAACTAAAAGCTCTCACTCTGCAATTTTTCACAAAAAGGTCATAAAATTTCAGAGTGAAAAAAGGGAATTACACACAAAATCTGAAAATAACCTTTTTTTATTTAATTAAAATTTGTTAGTTACAATGGCATCTTTACTGAAAATCTACGCCCCTGATATATACATTAAATTCCATTATTAGGTTCTAATCCATTTTAATTGTTAACCTAGTGCCTATATAATAATGTAACCCCATGCTCCGTTTTGGGGTGATTGGTTTGTATTCAAAATGTTAGAATACTGACTAAGATGGTAAATATAACTATCACCAATCCCAGCTTGTTAAGAAAATCAGGCTCAATCCTAGTTTAGTTCTCCACTGTGACCTTTTTTCTACTTTCGAGTTATGTCCTGATCTTTGCAGTATGATTGCTATGTGTATCACTGTGTGACTGATTTTAGAATATAACTAGTATTTAAAATGAATTGATATTTATTGAAAACGATTGTATTAGAATTAGTGTTTAGGGTTAGGGGGTTAAGATCAGGTTTTAGTATTTATACTTATAGTGAATTAGTATTATGTACAATAACGGGAATATACTAGGGACGTGCGCAGTAATGTACGGTAGCAGACGGAAAGCATTTGATTGGTAGGAGACAAGGCAACAGTAGCCATGGCACGGGTTGTTAAATATGATCTTACACTCTTTATAGATGTTCCTAGAAGTGGCAATAAATTTGTTACATGAATTAAATAAGTGTATCCAGCAGAGATTTCTCAATAAAGTGAGTGTATCATTTTATTCATATTGTTAGTTTATGAACCTTAGGAACTATTCATGTTCTGTGGAAATCCATGACGTCAGTTAGTTAAAACTGTAAAGAGTGTGCTATTTATAGCACAAGGGTGACTTAAACTAGGATTTAACCGAAAATCGGAATTGCCGTGTTGTGTAGGCCTGGAGATGTTAAACTGTGAAAAGAAGACACAACTCAGTTAACAGTCACGTCTCAATAAACACTTGGGAGCAGCCAAAAGTTCCATGAATAACTTAGTTTCAGTTTCAAGATGACAACAAATTCCCGGAACAACTTCGTTTCAAAACAAGTTTCAGTTTCATTTCGCCATAGGCATATTAGAGTTGGGTTACTTCTAACTTTTCTTCTTAGTCTTAAGGTGAAATTATCATTGACCTATTAAATTAAAAAATAAAGTATATGCCAAAAATATAAACGAACTTATCTGAACTATTGCTGGCCAAAAGAGGACCAGGATAGTACTGATAGTAAAAGTTGAAGTTTAGTTATAAGTTACGGCAGCGATCATAATAAAATGGCTAACTTACCATAGACCACAGCCTCTAAAAGCTTGGGGAAAAATTCTGACTTAGGAATAAGTTCTCTAATGATTACAGTAAAGTTAGCCGTTTCATTCACGAGATCTGTAAAATTGAAACTATTCTCTGAAACGACGCTTGTCTTTATTTTCTTGTAAAAAGAAGTGTGTTTATGAATAGCTTCCCTGGTTTCCTCTTTGGTGTTTACACGAAACACTCTTACAACTTTAGAACCACACAATCTTCTGTTCACAACATGCGGTTTGTTGATCCAAACAGATACAGATTTCAAAAACATATGCTCGGTAACGTTTGTTGTTTGAATCTCTTCACAAGCGGTACATTGTTGATTGTTTTCAACTAATATTGTTGAGGCGATTGATGGAGCCATAGTTCAGCCACACAGAACAGACGTGAACGACACTGAAAAATAATTTGACGACTTCCGTCTACTGCGCACATAACAAAACGATGTTATATTTATAGCTACCACTCCACATTTTGAAAATTCCGCAAGTGCGGAGATGGCCCATACAAGCCCATTTGTTATTCTCTGTGTGCGTGTGTAACTATATACTCTCAATAATATAGCTCATTTCAAATGAAATATTAACAACTGATATAATCAAATAACCACTGTATTAAGCATGCTTGAAAACTAAGAATTATCTTGAGAACGACAGTTTAAACTTCAACAATTCAACCATAGTCATCCATATCGTCATCTTTGAGTATCGTTAATGAAGTTGACAGTCTCTTCCTATTCTTCACTCTTGCTACATATCGTTATTACTAAATATTCTTCACTGTCTATTCTTCACTCTGAGCCATTCTTCTTCTTCTTCAGCGTTCATTCTCAAACTCCCGCTGGATATCTCTTGTAACAGGACAATGGTCCTACTATATTTCCAGCAGGATGTAGTCCAGAGAATGGAAATGCGTTGTGTCGCAGTTTTATTTGCGCCAATGCTCCGACACATCCGTCTTCGGCGGACTCTGATCTTCAACTATATAGGACAATGAGAAATAGCTCATGTTCTTCTTCCTAGTTTCTTGAAGTCAGATGATGTTATGGATTTCGCAAACGAACCGGACTGTGGTCACCACCCCTGAGACAGAACCATAGAACTTGTCCACCAGAGCGGTTTCAGATGGTCATGGTTTTGTTCTTGTGGTGTCGTACAGTGAGTGGGAAGTTCTGTAAAATATGTTCTGTTTTCATGAGATTATCCACACGGGCACAGGTCGGTGTCACCAACTCCAAACGTCCAATACACTTGTTGTTTGAGTCTGTTGTAGTAGCCTGTTCTCAATCTAAAGATAATTGTTTGTTTCGTTCTTCCAAGTCTGTTATTGTTATTGATGTCGATATCCAAATGCTCATGAGTAATTATACTCTTGTCAGCACAATGCAATTCTGTTGTTGTTTTTTAAAGTGCAGGTCTTCTGTAGTTGACTTAGTGATCCATACAGTAAGTTAGTGACTGTTAAGGGCGTCTATAAAAAAAATGTCCTGGCAGTTGAAAGGTAAGGGCAGTCAATAAAGAGGTGTTCCACTGTTCATTCATGACTGCATGGGTGAGATGACTTTCACTCCTTGGTAATGGAGTTTTTATCATGGACTTCATTTTCCGAAATGATATTGAATCTTCTATCTGTTGTTAGCAGTTACTTCTAGTTTTGCTAACTGGTCTGGTCTGCTATATCATTTCCCCTGATTTTTTGAGTGACCTGGAATCCATATCTTTTATTAGATTGTTCAGTTGAGAGAATCGCGTTAGACTAGTTGACAACGTTCCAAGTTCTAGTCTAGTTGATAGTGAGCTTGCTTGCTATCACATGGTCACAGCGTGCCAGGTTCTAAAACCACTTCCAGCTGGGAAAAAAAATCTGGGTTCTGATTTCTCGCTTGACCTTCAGTCGACTCAGCTGTAAATGAGTACCCGGTGCATGAGTTAGGGAAGGTAAAAACAACAATGAAGGGAACTGACCACTCACCTAATAGTTGCTGTTGCTTAGTACATGAATAGTTATCTTCATCCCCGCCGGCAGGTTGCTGCCATGGGACATACCTTTACCTTTAGTTGAGATAACAGTGATTTTAAGTTATTCATGTGGAATGTGTTTCGGTTCTGGTGGGCCTGCAATGCAGATTTGGCATCAGTCATGATCATTATCCTTTCTTTCTTCAAGGGAGACGATCACAGCAGCAAAAAGGTTGCTTCTATGATTGCTTCACACTTTGTCTTGTAATTTGTAGAATGAACACTTCTGGTTAGTGATTTTAATTTGACTATTCCTGAGATTTCCATTGGTCACTATGATTACACTTTGTGTGACAGCCAATGAAAATTAAGTGAATCATTTTAGAAGGCTTTATTCAAGCTATAATTAAACTAATTATTATTCTGTATGTTTACATTAAGTAGAGAAGTATGCAGGTGTACAAGAACCATTGCTGTCACTAGTGAAACGATGAAAACTAGCATAGTTTTGACATGTATGCAAACATGATTCCTTGTCAAAAACAATACTGCAGGGAACTGTCGAATGGGAAAGAAGAAGAGGAGGGAAAAGAAAGGCATGGTCAGACAACATCAAGGAATGGACAAGACATTTCCACACTCATCCGCATCGCTGAGGATATAATTCGCTGGAGGACTCTGTGTACTGAAGCATCCAATGTGGCACCCTTACGACACTGAAGGGTTACGGGCTTATTGATTGATTTATATTAAACTGAGGGTCAAGTTAGAAACTTTCGATTTTCTTGTGATAGCAGGAAGATTCTAAATATAGCATGATCATGCGTACACACAATCAGTAAGTCAAGCCGTGGCTCTCGACAATACAGGTCTCCTTAATTAGGACCTTACGTGTTTTGATTATTGCTTGATATTTAGTTGGTTACTATTTATATACTTGGAATAAGATACCACAAATAGCCAAGGCGATTTTAAGTATATAAATAATAACCAATTAGACAGCGAACAAGAATGAAAACACGTAACGAGCTGAGTAAAAATTAATTCAGTGTGTAAAATCTCCCATCAGGATACTCTCTTGAACACTCGGAAATGTTGCTCTTCTGACACGATGTTTTTAGATGTGGTGAAAAGTCGTGTCCTCCTCCGACACCTTCGTCTTCTGCAGTCGGATCCCAAGACATGCAAAGTGTTCTGAGGCCCCCCCCCCTTTTTTAATTTTTATTTTAAATTTTACTTCTGGTTACTTACAAAAGTGACAAGAAATTCAGGGATCTACTGTTCCGGAGCCGTCTCCAGCCTGACATGTCTAATCATTTTGACACCTTCAACTGTAAACGTAAGAGATATACATGTGTCTATGTCACCTAGACCCAGTCTGTCACATTCCCAAAGCCACCTTCACCATTGAAGAGTTTCACATGTCTCCCGCAACGTCATCCATGCCATCGTATGCGAGCATTGCGCTATGACGTAGGTATATAGCTGAGTTAGGTGAGAAAATGTGCAGGTCGATTCTGCGAACATCTGTCATCATCATCATCATGTTCCTCTTGTACCAAGCTTGGCACATATGGTAGAAGTCATAGCTATCCATGCTTGTCGATCAACAACAAGTTGTTTCAGATCGTTTATTTTCATTTTTCGTTTATTCTGTTGTGATTTCGATAGTTCTTTTCAGTGTTGTTTTTGGTCTTCCCACTTTTCTCTTGCCACTCTGTGACCATATAAAGACTTGACACGGTATTCTGTCTTCATTCAGAGTCCGTGACCGATGTATGCCCAACGCCGTTTTCTAATAACGTCTGTGATGTATTCTTGTTTAGTCTCTTCTCTTAGTGTCTCGTTTGACTTGAAGTCTTTCCAGTTCGTGTTTGTGATTTTCCTGAGACATTTGTTTTCGAAAGATGTAGTTGATTTCCAGCTCTCCCTGATGAAACTTTCAGAATTAAACAATGAAATGTTTATTAAATTTGGTTTGGACTTTTATTATTTGCGTCTGTGGCCTACGTTTCAATAAAGGTGTATGGCATCTTCTGACCTCTATTAGATAACATCTCCTTGATATGGGTCTGTTGTTGTGAGATGGCTGCCCACTCTTCCCACAGTACACGAGACAACTGTCGGAGGTTGGCTGGAGCCACATCTCGCTGGTGGAGTCGTCTGTCGAGTTCATCCCATAAGTGTTCTATGGGATTCATGTCTGATGACATGGCTGGCCACGGAATAGTCAGGATATGTTCCACGGTATGTGCTGCCTGCCTACATGGACACAGAAGTAATGGATCCAGTCTATTTAAGTGGTTGTTTAGTCTGTAGTTGTATCCTGTCCTGATGCGGAAGACAACACCTTGCTCAGTTTTGTCAAGATAGTTCTCTTTTGGGGGATCGACTTTCCTGATATCTTTGATGATGGTCATCTTGGTAGATGATTTTCTTGGTCTTTTTGTTCCTGTTGCTTTATCTTTTTATAACTATCTTCCTCCTCCTATCCTGGTATGCCACAGTGGGATGGTATCCACTGTAGTACTACCCTTCTTTGGAACATTTCTTTACAAGACTTCTCGTATGGCTTCCTTCAGGTCTGGCAGTTTATTGCTGTCAAGGGTTTTAGGAAAGACATTGCATCAGTAGAAAACACTATATGTTGACATCGACGTCTAGTATTTTTAATTATTTCTGCAGCAAAATTATTAGCATCACAGCTGAAACACCAGAACATCGACATGATCTCCACAAGAACGTTAATAAACACTGTTCATAATGACACTGTGTTACCAATGCCAGATCTGAACATTGACAGATAAACTATAACAAAAACTCGCCATATGTGAGAACAGCACTTGGGGGGGGGGGGTAACAAAAAGAGATAGAATAAACAATGACAACATAAGAAATCTGATGAAAACAATATCATGTAAAGAACACATAGACACAAAAGATCAAATGGTTCGGCCATAATGGTGCCAGATTGCATTCCACCGATAACCTTCAATAAACGATCATCTGAAAAGAGAAACAGGGAAGACCCAGACAAAGATGGATATTTGACATCAGAGAAATACTTTAGTGGCATCACAGTTAGCTAAAGAAAGAATACTTCGGCTCCCCATGACACCCCTAGCGGCACACACACGGATATGACAAGACTTCAGCTCCCCATGACACCCCTAGCGGCACACACACGGATATGACAAGACTTCAGCTCCCCATGACACCTAGTGGCACACACGGATAAGACTTCTGCAGAGTAGTTGGAGCAGAATATTCCAGTTGGTGAACATGTGCATTCATTTTCATTTTCTGGATATTTTATGTGAACTCCAGCACATCCATTCTTCATTGCTCTGGTTGTTGATTCATCGGTACATACTTGTATCCATGCCTCCTAGATGTACATATCTTCAATCATGTTGCTTACTTATGTTTTTATTTTGTAGAGCATTCAGTTCTATCATAGTGTAGTCGTTGTTTATGGTGGTTCTGATAGTGAGATTTTGATATTGCTTCCACTGAACTGTGTTGGTGTTATTTCTTTTGACAGTTCGTCCTTATACTCTCTGGTTAGTTTTTTGGATCTGTAAATAAAACTGCTTCTCTTCTCTAGTTGACATGTCTGCACAGTTCAGGTGTGAGGTGAGACAGTTTGGATGTGAGACAGTTCAGATGTGATGTGAGACAGTTCAGATGTGACGTGAGACAGTTCAGATGTGAGGTGCTACAGTTTAACGACATTTTCCCTGTGGCGTATTCTGTAATAAATCAAATTGTTCATGAATCTGCAGATTTAGCCATGAAAATTACGCCGAAGACGATTGTGTCGGGCCATTGGCGCAAATAACGAATTTTCATTCTCTGGACTGCATCCTGCTGGAGATCTAGTAGTACTGCTACAGGAGAGATCCAGCAGGAGTTTAAGAATGAACGCTGAAGAAGAACAAGCCATGAAAATACATGTTCAACTCATACCAATCAATTCTATCTAGTACAGGCTTGCTTCAGACTGTCTGTCAAGACGAATATGACCATATACAGAAGTTTTATGTCACAAATTTATATATTCCTTGCGATGCACCATATGTCTCCATATTGGAAGCATTTTTCTTGTTGGTTAGAAGACTTAGTTTACGTTTTCCCTTTTATGTTGTTTCTATGGTGTTTTTTTTTTTACAATCTGAGTTTGCCAAAACCACAGTCTATCTCCTTAGTTACAAATTATACACAAAATATAGAAAGAAGATAGTGTAATCTTGTCAAGTATTTATTATTCATGGAAAAAAAATCAAAGAAATACATTCTGGTTAACATGATAATGACATTTAAGTACATAATAGATAAATGCACCTACAAGTGTATCCTGTATGTTCAGCTCTGTGGTAGAGAAGTGTAGAGCATGTCTCAGAGAACTAAGATGACAGTTCAATCTTCACTGCAAGAAATTGTGCATCTGGACTGTTTAGAAAACAGTGGCAACTTACTGAACCTATTTGTTGCCTAGAAGATCAATACAGCAAAAAATGCTATGTTGATTGCTACAAATTGAATAGAATTTCTACAGAACTTTCTGTTCTGTATAGGTCATTTGTTGTTTAACTATTAATGAATATTTAGGCCCCATGTCATCACGAGCTGAAGACGGATGTGTCTGTGAGCAAATAAAACAGCTCATTTCTATTCTCTGGCTACATCCTGCTGGAAATATAGTAGGACCATTGTCCTGATACAAGAGAGAACCAGTGGGAGTTTGAGATTGTCCTGATACAAGAGAGAACCAGTGGGAGTTTGAGAATGAACGCTGAAGAAATATGGACACAATTTATGAGAACTAGGATTGAGAGACTGTTTTACTAACCCCTCTGCCGCATAATCTAGCATTGTACATTTTGATTTTTCCGCTGAAGACAGATGTGTTGGGGCCATTGGCACAAATAAAACGGCAACACAATGCACTTCCATTCTACGGACTACTATCTGCTGGAAATCTATTCGGACCATTGTCTTGCTACAAGAGAGATCCAGTGGGAGTTTGAGAATGAGCGCTTAAGATTATTTGTTGCTACACTTGTGCTGCCGGGCATGAAAAGGGGGAAAGAATAGCAATACTATTACTTTCTATGTCATAAGCGACAACTAAGGAAATTTGGGGTGGGGGTGACTTAAACGTCATGCCGAAGTAAGATGTGTCAGACACACATTTGGGGGATATTGCAGCAAAGCTGCACAACATAAAACATATTCATACCTTTGAACTATGTCCTTGTAACTTGCACGAGTGAGAAAAAAAGAAAAGGAAGGCGAACATTTTGACTTCTTTCTTTTTGCATTATACCCCTTTATGCTTTTTCATTGAGTAGAAAAGTTCTCTAGAGATGGCTTTTTTGTAGTTTCATATGTTTCTTTTCATTGATTCTTTTATTTCTGTAGTCCATCTTTTACATGGTCTGCTGCTGGCTTTGTGTCCATTTAGAAAGTACTACAAATTTTGACATGTTTGAAAAGTACTCCAATAGTTGAAATTGTGTTGCTGTCCTGTACCCCATCATCATCATCATCAGGTGCCTTGTCCTGTACATAGCTAAATATCAAGTGAAGATCATTACTGCAGTGCACTATTGTTCAGAAATAAATTCTGTAAAATAAATCTCCCTAAAGGCTAGAAATAAATTGTGCTGTTGACCGCATCCAACTTTCTTTTTTCTTTGGTGTTCATTCTCAAACTCCCACTGGAACCTTCTAGTACCAGGGACAACTATCCTACAAAATTTTCAGCAGGATGTAGTCTAGTGAACGGAAATGCGCTGTGTTGCCATTTTATTTGCGTCCAATAACCAGGCAACTCCAACTTCAGTGCCAAACTAAAAAAAGAAAATTAGTTAGTATTGCAGAGTATTAGAAAGTAAACCCTGTAAAATAAATACTCTAACCACTCGACATATCTTGTGATCATCTGTCAAACAAGACTAAAATTTGATGATAATGTTGATGAAGTATGTTAAATTGATCATTAGAAATAAAATGTTAACAAAGTATACAACAATTCTTGATTTAGCTCTCTTTCTCTTGTAGCACGCATCAATGGTTAAGTGCTACCAGTGATTAGCAAAACTTCCATTACCCTGCTCCAAGTCTCAACTGTTGAATTAGTTTTGCTTCAGTTATTACATATCAACATCAATGTTCCCTCTAATTTCATTCTCATGTGAGCACATCTGAAGATGTCTGAGTCGTTAATATTTTTGTGTGAAGGTTTCCACTACCTATTAACCTTACAGGCTCCATAAGTGCCTATAGTAGACGATGTCATAACGTAACTAGGGCCCGTAGGAGTCTCCAGTCCAAACCACCCTGTTACTATGTCCCGATTCATCAGTACGGAATCACACGAAGTTAAGTTCATATGATGTAGAATTCGCGCCACACAAAACTAGGAATATGTCACAGTCTAAAGGTCAAATTCCGTTACACATTACGATTGTAAGAAGGAGAAAGTCAGCTGATTTTGTCAACAAATTTCTGGAACGACTTAGTACATTTTTGACGCCATATTTTACTATCAAATGTAGTACCGGGTGGCATGGTAAGTGATCAGAATGGTAAGTAATATCTACTTGTTTTAATTGTTGATTTTGTGATTTGTGCGCTGTTATATTATAAGAATGTTTGTTTATTCCTTAAATAACACAAACAGAATATGTATCAGGGGTGCCACTGACTGGCATTGAAAATAATTACGTCGTATGTCCGGCTAGGTCTAGTATTTTACGGACAGACATTGCATGTGATTTCTTCATGCCGTAACTGTTTGTTCATTCCATATTATATTAGTTTGGTGAGAAAAGAACATATATATTTATATATATAACAGGAATAGGTATTTAGGAGGATATTTATCCCTTTTGAACTATGTAAAAACTTTTCAGCTATGGAGAGATTTTTCAGCTATGCAAACAAAGAACAATATATTTTTCAATATCAATATTTTTGATTCAACTGTGAGGAATCTCTTGCTTTCAATTGAATTCATGGAGGAGGCCTTCCTGCCTGTATAGACTTCTGAGCATAGAAAACTGATTGCAGAAGAAGAATCACAATATATGCAGCCTCCCCACAGCTTTAGGTGGAAACACAGAGTTGAGATTATGATAATTACATAAATAATGTTAACAACGGAATGCACAAAATCAAAATTAACAAGAGAATAGAAAAAGAATGGAACCAATCAAAATCAACAACAGAAAACAAACAACAGAATGGAACCAATCAAAATCAACAACAGAAAACAAACAACAGAATGGAACCAATCAAAATGAACAACAGAAAACAAACAACAGAATGGAACCAATCAAAGTTGTACACAATATGATACATTCCAATAATATATGAATCCAACACCTGTTAGTTCATCAAAACTACAACACATAAAATATTAGTTAGTGAAAGCTACAACATAATAATAAATATTTTGAAAGGCAAAATTTCAAATATAAACTAAGGCGTTTTATAATATAACATTATTGTAAATAAGTTTTAATACTAAATGTACTGGTTATCCATATTGTCAATCCGTTTGCCAATAGATGTCTCTACTCTGTAACCGGGTGGTTAGAAGATATATAAGAAATTCCAAATTTGTACAAAACAGCAGGTCAGAGAGAAATACACTTAGAGAAAGAAGAAAGAAAACAGCAGGTCAGAGAGCAATACACTTAGAGAAAGAAGAAAGAAAACAGCAGGTCAGAAATACACTTAGAGAATGATGAAAGAGATGAAATATTAGACATGGCGCACCCTAATCCAGTGTTGCCACAATTTGGCTATTTTATGACAAAATTTCATAAACTGTCACTTTTAAGTGTCATAGGCAATTAAATTTATGCTTGGTCATATTTTCCGTTATTGCTTTATTTTAAAACATATTAAAAGTTAGAGATTTGATGATTTATTTTGGCCATAATTATCTGAAATTTAATTAGTAAAATTAAAACAAATTTAAACATCAATCTGGCAACCCTGTCCCAAGCAGCTTCAAAGAGAAACGGTGAAACCATGACAGACTATATCATAGACTACAGAGTCACAATCCGAGTGAGAGATGATAAAAGAAGAAGATTGGACACACAGTTAACAAATAGTTGAACCACATAATCACAAACAGGACTCTTGTGAAAGATAAGGGTGATAAGGAGAATGAAGGTCAAGGTACAGAAGGTCAGAGATATAAACTTAAAGGTAGTGGTAATGAGGATATCTTTGAATAAAAATGGATGGATAGTGAGTTTTAGTCTGATGCTCCACTGGGAACAGGGTTCAGTAGTAAGTGAATGGTAATTTCAGCTCTAAAACAAGAAAGAAAACAAATCTGCTGATAAGAGCTGCATACTAATGTCTCCAGTCAAACTACACTCTAGAAGGGGTCAACTGTACACTCTAGAAGGGCTTAACTGTACACTCTAGAAGGGGCCAACTGTACACTCTAGAAGGGGCCAACTCTACAATCTAAAGTAGACAAATGAGGGACTAACTCTACACTCTAAAGTAGACAAATGAGGGACTAACTCTACACTTTAAGAGTAGACAGGTGAGAAACTAGTTCTATACCTTAAAAGTACACAGATGAAACACTCTACACTCTAGAGTGGATGGGTGTGGTACTACAGTAGACAATGAGGGACTAACTTTACACTCTAGAGTAGATGACGAGGACTAACTTTACGCTCTAGAGTAGAAGATGAGTGACTAAGTTGGAACTGCTGAAGATATTAATGCAGAGAACTGATGAATTTACCTTATTTTGAATGAGTAACCCCACCGAAGATGGATGTGTCTGGCCATTGGCACAAATTAATGCATTTCCATTCTCAGGACTACATCCTGCTGGAAATCTTGTAGGACCGTGATCTTGCTGTAAGGGAGATCCAGCGGGAGTTTGAGAATGAAAGCTGAAGAAGAAGATGAACCAGAAACAACACAATGAATGAAGAGTTTAAAAAGCAGTGTTGGACACCTACCATATAATCTCATGCAAAGAACAACAATTTGTCCAAATAGACTAAGAAAGAAACACATACTTCAGGACTACCAAACAGAGCAGAGACAATTGGGTCTGACTAGAGGATGCAGAGCTGAGAGAAAAGCTTTGCCTCTCTGCCCTGCAGAAGACCAGTGGACGTTGCCCTGGCGACAGGATTGACAATATAGTATGACCACAAATGCTGAACACAGAAGAAAGAAAAAGATGGCAGCTTGAATAAATGCATCAATATGTGGCTAAAAGAGCTGATCAATTGAGCAAGTGTAAATAATTCATACATCACATAAACAATTTACTTCCCTTCAAATTGGGAACAATCAACACGCTGATTAACCGAGGAAACAATCAAAATTCCTGACAAATCACTGGAATAATCAACATGACCAACCAATAAAATCATCAAAATAACTGACCAAATAAAGTCCAGCAGTGAGATGATTAAAAAAAATAAATATGAGACAAATTATATTTCAGTGAGTTTTGAAATAGATTCCAGCCATGACCTGAGGCTTGAGATCTGCTGTTCGACACTACATTTTGCTGTGCCGCCAGGTGCCTTGTACTGTTCCACAGAATTACTGTAGTTCCAGACTTTGGTGACATCTTCCTCAAACAGTGAACTAAAGAAGGGACACATAGGGAATAAAGTTAACAATCGGAACTTCTTTAGTCAGTGAAATCACAATGTTACAATTATAAAGGAGTTCTTTAAAAATATAAGAACTTGGAAGATATGTCAACTAAACAGCTGGACTAATCAGAACAGACTCTGTTGCATTGTGGTTTATAGCTAGGCTGTTCTTCTGCATTGGTTCTCATACTTCTACAGATTGGCAGGATGTAGTTCGAAGAAGGGAATGCATCATATCTGGACTTTTCGGCCTGACACATCCAACTTCAGTACGGCTTCTTGGTCACTTGCCATGCATAGCAGGTAACAGTGTCACTATTCTTTGTTCTCCTTTCAGGACCATCAATGAAGGGAACTGACTACCACACTCAATAGTTGTTGTAGCTTACATGAAGAGTTATCTTCATCTCCGATGGCAGGATGCTGTCAGGGACCTACCTTTACTTCACAGGCCCAGAGAAGCCTTACAGCAAAAGCAGAGAAACGACAATAGATAGATAAATAAACAAGTAGGACTAGGCATCTGTGGGACAGAACAAAGAATGTGTACAACCAGCGTGCTACGGAAACCATTAATATGCATACATTTCAATATTTGCCTCGGGGAAACAGAGCACCTATGAGCGTGACCGGAGTGCAGCGAATTCAACTCATAATCAATGTGATATTTCTCCCTTTCAGTTTGACACATTTGAGCCAGTGTTGTATTTTGTGCCACTTTTAAATTGACAGGTAACCAACCCATACATAAGTTTCTTAATCACCTCTTATTACATTCATGGAAGGTAATAGTATTGCTATTATTTACTCCCCTTGTGAGCCTCGTAACACACACAATTGACTTTAGATATGATACCTGATTAATGGATTGACTAATGTCTATTGGTCTATGCTGTACTCGTGTTTGTGTTCATTGATGTACAATACACATGCAATATGTATGTTGGTGTGCCTGCGTTGTGAAATACAGGTTCAACATTCCATAGTGACATAAGAATAGTAAAAAATGATAAAGTATCCTTTTTTCTATGAAGATGAATTTGGGAAAGAATACGCTGCAGACTAGTGTTTTTCATTGACCAATGGCAGGTCCGTAGATACATCTTTGGTAGAGATGGTTTACAGAAATTTAAAAAAAAAAAGCGTTTTTTTAAAATGTCTGTGGTCATTTCTTCAATTTCCAGAGATTTTTTGTTGCCTTTAGGGCCACTTTTTCACGTGTTTTAGAACACCTAAATACAAACTGTAAATGAATACAACGTATTCATTATCTGGACTACATCCTGCTAATCTGTAGGAGTTTGAGAATCAATGCAGAAAGAAGAAATAGTATATTTGCATTTTTCATAATAAAGACCCTTTCGTTGAAACATCCATTCAACCTGCTTACTGAAATTGTAACGAACTGTTAGTATTTACATGGGAGTATTTACTTTTACAGGTTCACAAATAAAATTAAGTAACTTTTTATTAAGTAACATTTATTATTTACCCACCAGCTCAATCTGCTTTTAACAGTGCAATATCACTCAAAACTTACAGCAACGTTGTAGGTTAAGATCATAGTATTATGTTCCTCATGTATATTTTGTATCTGGGAACGCTCTTTGCAACGGTAATAATGAATTTATCGATCGAAACACAATTACGGCATCCATTGTGTAACTAGGAATACTGTGGTAGAGCGACACCACAAATCACTAAAACTTTGTGATCGCCAAAGATTTCTTAAAAAGTGTGAAATGTAGGCCCATCTCCTAGGAAAGAACCCGAAAAAATATAGTCCATCATGAATTTTTCTTAATAAAGGCCTTTTTGTCAAAACATCCATTCAGTCTAATTTGTAAAATGTTAATATTTTTAATCAGTATTGTTAACTGCAAAACTTCATTCTTTTTCTGCGTTTTCAAACTCCTGCAGATCAGGTGAATGTGTTCCAGTTTATCCGAGATATCTGCACCTTTCGACCCGACACATAGCACATCTTAATCTGCACCTTTCGACCCGACACATAGCACATCTTAATCTGCACCTTTCGACCCGACACATAGCACATCTTAATACTTCGTGTTCTCAGTTCCTACATATAAAGTTTTACTGCAGTTCCAATTATCAAACAAAACCACAAGATCTTATACAGTACAAGTATAAATGGAAATATCGCTGAAGCAGGATGTGTTGGGCCTTTGGCGCAATTAAATTCTGCCACAATGCATTTCATGCTTTCTGTACTACATTTTGCTGAAAATCTAGTAGGACCATTGTCCAGCTACAACAGAAATCTGCTGATAATCTGGTAGGACCATTGTTCAGCTACAACAGAAATCTGCTATTAATATGGTCCAGCTACAAGAGAGATCCAGCAGGAGTTTGAGAAGGAACGGAGAAAATAATGAAAATAGGTTTAAGCGTTACCAACAGTAAGTAAACACGACATAGTAACAACCAGAAACATAGCATTTACAAATTGGTAGCACTTTTAATTCATTTCCAGTTATACTCCTATTCACTTGGTGTTACTGCTGTAATACCCTACATTTCTAATTATACTCGTATTCGCTTTGTTTTATTGCTGTAGCCCCATACATTTTCAGCTTGGAAAGTCTTACACCACACCAGAGCTTAGGTCTTCAGTAATTTAATTTTTGTGTTTACGTGAATATGTGACCTTTGACTTTGGGGGCGGGGGTAATTAATTCCTTGCATTGCACAAAAGTATCGATACCAAAAAATACAAAAATAAGAAAAAAAGTACCAGCAGACAAATATCTGTTTACCTGACAGAATGAAAGTCTTTCAGGGAGAGTTCAGACACTGGAATATTCTGTTTTTCAGCAAGAGCAACACACAGGCCAGCCATGCCATGAGCTTCTCGAAACGGCAGCTGTAAATACAAAGACAGATATATATTACTCATATTTGATAAGCAATTGCTTATTTTGTAACGATTCAACTGTGGGTTGTACACACTCTCTTGTTTATTTATAGACTGTGAGCCACTATGTAGGGGTGTTTCGTAGCAATAGGGTACTCTCTTCTGCATTTGTTCTCGTTCGCAGTTTAACATGTCTACACAGTAAATCTGGTTTTCTTGATAAATGCTGCTGTTTGAAAGCTCCTTAGGGCTCACATACAGCCTTCTGTGGATGACTGTTTCTGTGGGCCAATGCTTCTCTCTCAACAGTTTTACTGTAATGCAGTTTAATAGGACATGTTATGCGGTTTGTGCTGCCTGCAAACATGGACACAGAGGTGATGGAAGTAGTATAGTCTACTTAAGTCACTGTTTGGTCTTGTGTCCTGTCCTGATGCAGAATATGATAATCTCTGTCAAGATAGTGATAGTTGTTTTTGGGTGGTTGACTTTCCTAATAGTGTTGATAAGGGTCCATTTTTCCTGGTAGGTGCTTTGTTCTCAAACTTCTACTGGTTACCTGGATGTATCTGGAGAACGGAATGCACTGTTTATCTATCAACCCAGGCATACCAAACTGGATGGATCAACATACAGAGTCCTCCTTTAATGATGCGGAACAAGTGAGGAAACATCTTTGCTTGTCCAGTCCTACTTTCAATGGCAGGGAAATACGCTTTATGCTCACCACCTGTTTTTAACGCTACAAAGAAAACATTTTTCGAAAATTGTTAAATATTTGTAAAATGGGTTGTCTATTGTGGTATCACTGGAAATAAGAGAGTTGATTCCCTGGCAAAAGCAGGAAGTAAAATGGAACAATTCAGCTATCCTCTGCCATACAGTGAGGCCAAAACACTAATCCACAACCATTATCACAGAGGTGGAAAAATATGGACATTGATAAGAAACTAGACCCCTTACACCAAATTCATAGGCAACAACAGACCATCATATTTTGATGAAGAACTGGTCATTGTAAAGCCACCTGTACGGGATAAGGTAGGTCCACACAAATTAATGTCCATGGGGAACAGGCATACACATCCCTGAACACATACCCTAAGACTACCTAGATTACAAAGACAAAAACTGGCAGGGAAGTCGTTCTGTCCTGAAGAAGACTGGGAACTTCATTCTGGTGACTGATCTGAAATTTAGCAAAACCAATAAGAATCCTGAATTCTGAAGAAGACGAAATAGTAAAGTGGGTCCACAGTCTATGGTGATGTAATTCCTTTAGTGGGTTCACAGTCAATGGTGATGTAATTCCTTTAGTGGGTCCACAGTCAATAATAATGATGTAATTCCTTTAGTGGGTCCACAGTCAATGGTGATGTAATTCCTTTAGTGGGTCCACAGTCAATGGTGATGTAATTCCTTTAGTGGATCCACAGTCAATAATAATGATGTAATTCCTTTAGTGGGTCCACAGTCAATAATAATGATGTAATTCCTTTAGTGGGTCCACAGTCTATGGTGATGTAATTCCTTTAGTGGGTCCACAGCATATGATAATGTTATAATTTATTTAGCTGTGACCAAGTAGCTCTTGACAGCCCATAGCTTTTCTCACAAAAACACACAAGTCCTCCTCAATTCGAGGTGCCACAGGAACTTGTATAAATGTTGCTTCACTGCTGCAGTATCCCAGGATCATCACCTCCTACCAGGAGTGCACATCATTCTTCTGTCAAATCTGTTTCCCCATCTGCAGCGATAGTAAACATTAGGAACAAGAGTGGCAAATTTGTACTTCGTGGTTCCATCATCAATCAATCATTCATCTATCCATCATCAGTTGCTCATCCATCATTTATCCATCCTCAATCAATCATGCATTCTCAATTCAATAATTTATTCATCAGCATGATTCACAAATACAAATTTATACATGGAGGAGCACAAAGGCAGGAATAAATGTTCATACATAGACACATTGTTACATAAGATTACAAACCCCTTTCCTGACGAGATAATAAGCAATATCTGTGGCCAACATGTCTGGACTTAAAGCATTCTTCATGTTCTCTGGGTGGATCTGAAATTTATAAGCATGAATACAAGGATCACCTAGAAATATCTGTTTAATATCACCTAGAAATATCTGTTTAATATCACCTAGAAATATCTGTTTAATATCACCTAGAAATATCTGTTTAATATCACCTAGAAATATCTGTTTAATATCACCTAGAAATATCTGTTGAAGACGTACAACTATTTTCTTATTCTTCAGTGTTCTATCTCATACTCCTGCTAGTTGTTAGGATGTAATTTGAAAACTGTTATGTTACACTTACACAGAGATCTAGCGGGAGTTTGAGAATGAACGTTGAAGAAGATCACTACAACCTATAGATCACCATTATACCACATATATGGTGAAGTTATGCAAAGTCTATCCATAAAAACTCACAAAGAAATACCTTCAATGTTGACAGCACACCTGTAGCTATCTGCAGGATTGCACTCAAAGTATCAAATGTGTCAAACATGGCTTCCTTATCTTCCTGTGTAATCAAACAATATTATTATTTTTTTAAATCATTATTTTCAGCAATGAAATATTTACAAAACCAATCTACATGTTAAATGTGTAGTGTGCACTGTGTAGTGAGATGTTAAATGTGTAGTGTGCACTGTGTAGTGAGATGGTTTAACAACATTCATGAACATTGGTGATGGGAGTGTAATGATAAATATAGGATGTTAAAATTATAGAAAACATTCTTTTTGTTTTTCTTTCGTCCTTACACTCTTCACAGGAGAGGATCGTGGGGGTTGATGTTACACTCTTCACAGGAGAGGATCGTGTGGGTTGATGTTACACTCTTCACAGGAGAGGATCGTGTGGGTTGATGTTACACTCTTCACAGGAGAGGATCGTGGGGGTTGATGTTACACTCTTCACAGGAGAGGATCGTGGGGGTTGATGTTACACTCTTCACAGGAGAGGATCATGGGGGTTGATGTTACACCCTTCACAGGAGAGGATCATGGGGGTTGATGTTACACTCTTCACAGGAGAGGATCATGGGGGTTGATGTTACACTCTTCACAGGAGAGGATCGTGTGGGTTGATGTTACACTCTTCACAGGAGAGGATCATGGGGGTTGATGTTACACTCTTCACAGGAGAGGATCGTGGGGGTTGATGTTACACTCTTCACAGGAGAGGATCGTGGGGGTTGATGTTACACTCTTCACAGGAGAGGATCATGGGGGTTGATGTTACACTCTTCACAGGAGAGGATCGTGGGGGTTGATGTTACACTCTTCACAGGAGAGGATCGTGGGGGTTGATGTTACACTCTTCACAGGAGAGGATCATGGGGGTTGATGTTACTCTTCACAGGAGAGGATCGTGTGGGTTGATGTTACACTCTTCACAGGAGAGGATCGTGGGGGTTGATGTTACACTCTTCACAGGAGAGGATCGTGGGGGTTGATGTTACACTCTTCACAGGAGAGGATCGTGGGGGTTGATGTTACACTCTTCACAGGAGAGGATCGTGGGGGTTGATGTTACACTCTTCACAGGAGAGGATCGTGTGGGTTGATGTTACACTCTTCACAGGAGAGGATCGTGGGGGTTGATGTTACACTCTTCACAGGAGAGGATCATGGGGGTTGATGTTACACTCTTCACAGGAGAGGATCATGGGGGTTGATGTTACACTCTTCACAGGAGAGGATCGTGGGGGTTGATGTTACACTCTTCACAGGAGAGGATCGTGGGGGTTGATGTTACACTCTTCACAGGAGAGGATCGTGGGGGTTGATGAGAGCCTATTCACCAAACGAAAGGCAAACTCGGGCAGAGTATTACCTCAACAGTGGGTCTTCTTCTTCTGCGTTCGTTCTTAAACTCCTGCAGATTAGCAGGATGTAGTCCGGAGAACAGAATGCGTTGTGTCATGGTTTACAGCATTGCTGCGATATCTGCGCCTTTCGGCCTGACACATCCGACTTCAGCATGGCTTTGGGTCAGTGACCCTATATGGGATGGGACAGCCAACTCCATCCCATAACCTCCATAGTCGCCTTTTACGACATGCGTGGAAGGTAAACAGTGTTGCTATTCTTTACTCCCCTTTCAGGCCCCGGCAACACACGTGCGAACAGTGCGTCTTTGGAGGCCTGTGTCATGAGACATGTTCCAGCTGCCGGTGGATAATAGATGCAATGACACCCTGCTGACTGTTATAGCTGAGAATGTCGAGCCTAGACCCACAATATACTTTTAAAAAAAGCTAAAAATGATAAAAATTCAAAACACACATTCAAACTGTGTGGATAAGTTAAATCAAGGGAAGTAAGCCATGACTATTTTTATTTTGTTGTGTTCTTGATTTCATTTCATATGTAGATATACCTGTCATTATATTGTACCAAAAATGTCTATACACAAAAACAACTAGCAAATGTTAGCTACTTTCTATAAACACACTCACAAACTAGAAAATATTATCAACTCTGCATGTGCATGCATACACTTATAAAAAGTATCTATTCTCCAACAAGACCAGCATAACTCACCTGGAGATCCTTGTTGTAGGTGCTAGGAATCTATTCTCCAACAAGACCAGCATAACTCACCTGGAGATCCTTGTTGTATTTTCTAGGAATCTATTCTCCAACAAGACCAGCACTCACCTGGAGATCCTTGTTGTAGGTGCTAGGAATCTATTCTCCAACAAGACCAGCATAACTCACCTGGAGATCCTTGTTGTATTTTCTAGGAATCTATTCTCCAACAAGACCAGCATAACTCACCTGGAGATCCTTGTTGTAGGTGCTAGGAATGCCTTTTAAAGCCATCATGAAAGATGATAACTAATGAAATGAAATAAATATTTTTATTACAAACAGTTCCAAACAAAATCTCTGACACTAGCATAGTTCTAAAACATTCATCAAGTGAAAGCAACATTTGGTATGTTATTTCAAAGTATTCGAAGTATTGTGGAAGTGTTCCAAAACAATCGGCATACAAAATACAGGAGGAGTGATCACACATGTGCTGTGACATTCATATTCTTTCAACAGAGAGACCCCATTATTATATTGCATGTTCTTATGTAGATTATTAATTATGCCAGTGCCCAATATTTTGCTATACCTTCCAGTAGTGTGCTAAAAATGTGGAATATTCCAGTATTGTGCTGAAAATGTGGAATCTTCCAGTATTGTGCTAAAAATGTGGAATCTTCCATTCTATCTATCTATCTATTCGCTAAACCCTTTGTTGCCTTTAAGCATCAGGGGTAGAAGAGTTTTCTGGAGATGGCCCTCGTGTGTGCTGAATATATTATGGAGTTTGTCATCTCTTTTATTTCGGTGATCCATCATTTTGAGATCAGCCTCTAGGTCTGCCTTCACTATATCTGTGTTGCATAGCTTGCTGTGGTATGCTGTCTGGTGGTAGTCTGCTGATGTGTGCAAACCAATTCATCTGTTGTCTCTTAATATATTCCAAGATTGGAGTGGTACCGGTTCTTTGTCTAATGTCTTCATTTCTCACTCTTTCTCTTAGCGATATTCCTATAATTCTGTGCAAGCTTCTAGTATTGCGTTAAAATGTAGAATTGTGCAAATTTAACACGTGTCGCAACATGAATTCACACATACAAGATTTGTACATGTACAGAACACCAACATTTTTTGATGGATTGCGTATGTGCTCCAATATCTGGATCAGTGACAGTTTTGTCTTATGCGGTTGCGCCTGAGGGTCTCACCAACGGCCAACTAGACAAACCACCCATGCAACAGAAAATCGTAGTATATGAAATTTTTGAAAGACCTGAAGATCGTGTAACTGACACCTGACCAGGACTCTGAGTCTACATACATTGGGATGCCTTCTGGAATGAAGAGTGGAGCACTCGTGGAAGTGTCCCTTGTTATGTGATGCTAGTATCTAATCCACACCTGTTATTCCTTACTAAAAATGTGGACTCTTAGTTCGGCCACACACGAGGCATTTCAGCTATTGTAGTCCTGAAGGGGTGTTACAGACCTGACATATTTATTACCCAGCAGTGAATGAAATAATTCGCGTGGAGGCTTGGATTTCGCTTCTGGTTCAAAGATACCGTTTTTCAATTTTGCGAATTTTATACAGCAGTCAGAGTTTGTGCATTTGCAAGCACAACTCAACATTTTCCATCATCATATTTTTGTACAAGTCCTATTAGGTTGTCATTGTTTTTGACCAGTGCACATTCAATATTTATACAGGTAAGACAATTTCGTTATTCTTCATGTTAATTTAGTAGGCCTAATATCATTACTTTACATACAGTGTCAAATTTGTTAGATCATCGTTTACCATAAGAATGTGCAAAATAAACCTATTATGCCACGATCAAACACTAGTTTAGCATGTATATCTAGTTAGATATCATTTTACTTGTGCAAATATGATCGAAATTAGTTACATTGCGCAATTAGATCATGTAAAAGATTCATTCTTTGTGTAGCATTAACGCTACGAACGTGTCTTCATGATAATTTTTCAATTCGTTGTCGGCAAATATTAAGTCCAAAATAAACCTATTATGCCACGATCAAACACTAGTTTAGCATGTATATCTAGTTAGATCTCATTTTACTTGTGCAAATATGATCGAAATTAGTTACATTGCGCAATTAGATCATGTAAAAGATTCATTCTTTGTGTAGCATTAACGCTACGAACTTGTTCTGTGTGATAGTTATCAATCGCGGTTGGATCCCCATAACCGTTCGAATAAGTTCGTTGCATGCTACACATACACAGAATAGTAATTTGCTTACTATCATAATAAGTATATGTAATGCAGAAATGGTAATAGATGATGTCTACCTGCCAAGTTTCTGGCTTGCCTCCCCTGATTTCACCAAGGGACAATTGAAGGGTTTCTCTTATTTCCCTTGAATTTTCTAATTGCAATTGAATTGACAGTGGGCGTGAACAGTGAATACACCCACCTCTGGTTTATTGATATCTCCTAAAAACTAAAAGTTCGTCCAGTTTCAGGTGTGAATCAAGAATAAAGAAGAATGCTAAATCTGCTTTGCAGGCCCTCCAAACACATTCCACATGAATGACATAAACTCAATATCTCAACTAAACACAGCCGTTATATTGAAGCACTCTTATGGAAGCTTTGTAGCATGTCATCTATACAATTATAGACCCCCTCTGAGTAGAAGGCTCCTTCAATAGGCATTGCACTAAGCCGAAAGCTGAAGTCTCCTGGGTATAAAAAAAGGTTAGAAAAACCAGCCCACTGTATATAGGAAGTATGAGCTAATCGCTGGCAATTCCTGGGGTTCTCAATCAATAGATCAATCATTAGCAGTGACTGTAGCTTAGACTGTGATTTTCTAGAGACTGGTATCTGGCAGGTAGAGTTAAAATTTTGATACCAATTCTTTCTTGTAGGGAATGTAGGCAAACCAAATTCTGCATTGCTATTTTTGATAGATCTCAAGGCTCCTGTCATCAATCACATTCCTAAATTGTGTACCTTTCAACCTTTTAAAGAATGTTCCATGCTGCTGATCTCCATGATCCACTACCATATTCCAATGCACTGCAAACATAACTTTTCCAACATACATTTTTAATTAATTAATTTTTCTGTTCATATTGCCAGAATGTCTGAAGCTAAACCAAATTGTTTTTCATACTTTCTTTACAAGTTACAAAAACAGATTGTACTCACGTTGCCAAAAAGTCTGCCTGATCTTCCTCTAATCAGCTCCAAGCTATCACTGTTCTTCTTCTGGGGCATCAAACTGCTACCAGTACTAAAAGATAACAGAAATAATCATAAACTGCATACATATTTTTCTTTTGGTCTTGACTATAGGCAGATGAATCAATGGCCATTCTGTTTGGGATGTCTGGCAATAGGTACTCAAGTTAGCGTTAGCGCACTGGCTTCGCATATGAGTGGTCCTGGGTTCATTCCCCAGTTTAGGCGGAAATGTTTTCAGATCGCAACGGCTCCCAGGTCGACCCAGCCTTAAATGGGTACCGGATTAATCCGGGAAGTAAAGACTGCGAGGGAGAGGAGATGGCTACCGCCCTCATTTGCAGAGCCTGTGAAATGTGAGATCGCTAACATCTCACACCCCTACGGCATTAATAAATGCTATGGGTTCTTTACTTTTTTACTCAAGTTAAGTCCTTATCTCACCGCAGAGAAGACATATGGGAAGTACTATGCTAAGTCCAAAACTTTTCTGTGACTAATGGTATATAATTCAATATTAGCATACGCAACTCACAAAGCCACAGAACAGTCAGAAATCACTGCTGCCATCTTTAGCCTGAAAGAAACTAACTAATAAATGGTATATAAGGGTGATGTGGTCGGGATCTGATTATATAAATTGTAAGTTGCTATATTGAGAACTTCAGATTGACTACTGCAAAGCCGGAGGACACAAGTATTACTCTTAAGACATCACTGACTCAACTTCAAAATAGACACACATTAATGTCTGGCATAAGACAATCTGACTGGCATCAGAGATTCAAGAGTGGCGCAGCAGCTTCAAAAAACCCCAGACACAACGCTGTACAAAAAAAATATGCTAGAACAAAGACAAGAACTGCTCAATATCCTACAGGCTTCTCCCATACATGCCCTGCAGAGTTCAGTTGAAAATTCCAGGACTTATTAGTCACAGCTGGACACACCCCAGACACCATCATCATGTATGTACACCACTCATAAAGTTAGATATGATGCGACTATTCATGCAAGTAAAACAGTGACACAGTACACCACTCATAAAGTTAGATATGATGCGACTATTCATGCAAGTAAAACAGTGACACAGTACACCACTCATAAAGTTAGATATGATGCGACTATTCATGCAAGTAAAACAGTGACACAGTACACCACTCATAAAGTTAGATATGATGCGACTATTCATGCAAGTAAAACAGTGACACAGTACACCACTCATAAAGTTAGATATGATGCAACTATTCATGCAAGTAAAACAGTGACACAGTACACCACTCATAAAGTTAGATATGATGCAACTATTCATGCAAGTAAAACAGTGACACAGTACACCACTCATAAAGTTAGATATGATGCGACTATTCATGCAAGTAAAACAGTGACACAGTACACCACTCATAAAGTTAGATATGATGCGACTATTCATGCAAGTAAAACAGTGACACAGTACACCACTCATAAAGTTAGATATGATGCAACTATTCATGCAAGTAAAACAGTGACACAGTACACCACTCATAAAGTTAGATATGATGCGACTATTCATGCAAGTAAAACAGTGACACAGTACACCACTCATAAAGTTAGATATGATGCAACTATTCATGCAAGTAAAACAGTGACACAGTACACCACTCATAAAGTTAGATATGATGCGACTATTCATGCAAGTAAAACAGTGACACAGTACACCACTCATAAAGTTAGATATGATGCAACTATTCATGCAAGTAAAACAGTGACACAGTACACCACTCATAAAGTTAGATATGATGCGACTATTCATGCAAGTAAAACAGTGACACAGTACACCACTCATAAAGTTAGATATGATGCAACTATTCATGCAAGTAAAACAGTGACACAGTACACCACTCATAAAGTTAGATATGATGCAACTATTCATGCAA
Organism: Meghimatium bilineatum; assembly: GCA_034231615.1. NCBI lineage: Eukaryota > Metazoa > Mollusca > Gastropoda > Stylommatophora > Philomycidae > Meghimatium > Meghimatium bilineatum. The sequence continues at coordinate 40,139,637 of CM067309.1, read as the reverse complement.
GTAAAACAGTGACACAGTACACCACTCATAAAGTTAGATATGATGCAACTATTCATGCAAGTAAAACAGTGACACAGTACACCACTCATAAAGTTAGATATGATGCGACTATTCATGCAAGTAAAACAGTGACACAGTACACCACTCATAAAGTTAGATATGATGCGACTATTCATGCAAGTAAAACAGTGACACAGTACACCACTCATAAAGTTAGATATGGTGCGACTATTCATGCAAGTAAAACAGTGACACAGTACACCACTCATAAAGTTAGATATGATGCGACTATTCATGCAAGTAAAACAGTGACACAATATATTTCTATTGTCTGGACTACATCCTGCTAGAAATCTAGAATCATTGTCCTGCTAACAGAGAGATCTAGTAGGACCATTGTCCTGCTAACAGAGAGATCTAGTAGGACCATTGTCCTGCTAACATGAGATTCAGTGAAAGTTTGAGAACACTAAAAAAAGTTCTATAATCTTCCTTGATTGCTAATTTTACCTATAGGCATCGGACAGTGTGACATATGTCACCAGTGGGTTGCTGCAGGCTAACTTACCTATATGCATCTGACAGTGTGACATATGTCACCGGCGGGTTGCTGCAGGCTAACTTACCTATATGCATCAGACAGTGTGACATATGTCACGAGTGGGTTGCTGCAGGCTAACTTACCTATAGGCATCGGACAGTGTGACATGTCACCAGTGGGTTGCTGCAGGCTAACTTACCTATAGGCATCGGACAGTGTGACATATGTCACCAGTGGGTTGCTGCAGGCTAACTTACCTATATGCATCTGACAGTGTGACATATCCAAACTCCTTAGTTGTATACAATATCAAGTCTTCCGCCCAACGACTCAGATGAACACTCAACAGTGAAGCCCAGAACAGGAATTCAGCTGCACATGTACAGAGAAGCAAACAGTAAAGATTACATTTCATGTCTTTCAACATCATTTTACAACAAAATATGAATTAACTGTATATAACCCAAGTAGATAATTACAAACTGTTGCTCAAACAATGAGGAATTTGGAGATTTGATGCTCAATTTTTGTGTGTGCTCTAAAGGATCGTACTACAGCATTGTTTCTCAACATAGGCCATTTTGCTCCTCACACGCATACAACTACCTAAACCTACTCTCCAACAAAATTCTAGTCTTACATACACACAAGTACCTAAACCTACTCTCCAACAAAATTCTAGTCTTACATACACTATGTGGCCCTTCACACATACATACAAGTACTCAAACCTGCTCACTAACACAATCCTAGCCTTACATACACACAAGTACCTGAACCTACTCACCAACAAAATCCCTGTCACTGACTGCATCAAGACTGTTCAAGGATATTCTTTCCAACTTTAATTCTGTCAACAGGTACAGAAGAATATAACAGAGTTACAAATAAGCAACATCATTTAACTATTACAATGGTATCAACAAGTATAGAGCTCAAATGACATATATATCTCTGCCATGTGGGTGTGAACATAAATAGTGCTGTTCTTACTTGCCGTTATTATGTTGTGAATGTATTCTTTGTAAAGGGCATTTTGTGGAAACATTGATCTGTGTGTGTCACATGATTCTTCTTCTTCTTTCGTTCACTTGAAACATGTCTATATCTGTAATTCTGTCTCCTTAATAAAACTCACTGTCTTTTGTAGTTCATACAGTGTCCCATAGAGTTTTGATTCCAGTGTTGTTTCCTCTGGCCAATATGTCTGCCTCAGCGTTTCATGCTCAGAACACTCTTGAAGTATATGTTTGGCACTCTGTGCTGCCTGTCCACATGTACACATGGCCGTGTTGCCAATCTTGAACTTTGTATACATGTGACTGCGGAGTCGGTTGTGTCCTGTTCTGAGACGTAGAATTATAACTTGTTCTGGTCTGTTCATAATATGATAGTCATCTTGTGTTGGTGTTTGTGGCTTTCTTATTGACTTGATCATCTGTTTTTTCTGATGATAGGTGATTGGTATATCTGGTTGGTCTTCTGCAGCACCTTCCTTAGCCAGCTGGTCTGCTTTTTCATTTCCTGGTATTCCACAGTGAGAGGGTATCCACTGCATGGTTACCCTATACTGGTAAGACAATTCGCTAAGTAGTTTTTTCAAGTCTGTTAGTTTTTCAGACTGGAGAGCTTGAAGCACTGACCTTGCATCTGTCAGGAATACCACAGGCTGTAGGCCAGAGATGGAGTTCAGCAGTTTTTTAGCTGCCACACTAATTGCCTGGATTTCTGCATCATAATTATTGCAGAATTTTCCTGTCGGTGTTCTGATTGTATCTCTAGGCTTGTGTGGATATTCTATATATACACCTGCACCTCCATTCCTCACGGCATTCTGTGCTGATCCATCTGTATATACTCTGACCCATATATCTTGTGGATATTCCTCATCCAGGAAACTGAGGGTGACTGTCCTTCGCTGCACACTGTTCTGTTCGTCCCCGCTTAGTATTCCTTTCACATGGGTCTGAATGTGTATTGGCATTCCATGTCTTTCACTCCACGGGGTTTGTTCTGGTACAGGCCTTAAGGGGCTGTCAACTTCAGGTAGGTCTGTAAGTTGTCTGCGGAGTCGTTTAGCTTGATGGATAAAGCTGCTTCTTTTCAGTCGTCCCATTGCTAGATTTTGGAATCTTTCCTTCATTGGATGACTTGGCATACACTGAAACTTTTCTGCCTGAATTAGTACTTTTGTGTCTCTGCGTTCGCCAAGTGTTTGCATTCTTCCCATTTTCTGCATCTCTGCTATGGGTGTTGATTTCATTGCTCCCAACATTATTCTAAGTGCCTGGTTTTGCACTTTATCTAGATCTTGTAATGTGGTGTTTGATGCAGGACACCACGCAGCTGAACCATATTCCAGGTGTGGTCTTATGCCTTGCTGGTAAACTTTACTGAGTATATTCCCACTGGCTCCCCATGTGGTTCCACTTAGTTTTCTCAGGATAGCTAACTTCCTCCTGGCTTTTGTTGTTGCTTTGTTTATGTGCTGCTTCCATGTCAGTTTGTCATCAAAAGTAACTCCGAGGTATGTGGGTTGTTTGTCTTCTTTCAAGAGCTCTCCATCTATTTTTATCTGACCGGCTTTTTGTTTTGGTGAGAGGGTAAAAAGTGTAGTGCTGCACTTGTCTGTGTTAATGCTGACGCACCATCTATTAGCCCATAAGGTTAGGGCATCGATAGCTCTTTGTATTTGTTTAGTGGCCACTGTCGCATGTTCTTCTGTGCACCAGATCACCAGGTCGTCAGCATACATTGCCACTTTGATCCCGTGTGGTAGTTCAGCAACTAGGTCATTGATGTAAACCAAGAAAAGTGTGGGCGACAGGACTCCTCCCTGGGAGACTCCATGACGCAGTAGAACTTTCTTGCTCTTGCGACCATCTAATTGTACCCTGGCTCTTCTATTATGCAGGTATGCTTTTACCCATTTGTACATTCTTGAGTTAACCCTGCAATTTCGCAATTTCTTTAGGAGCCCTTCTTTCCAGACCTTATCAAATGCTTTTCTGAGGTCTATCCATGCTGCTAGTACCAGTTTCTTATCTTGGAAGGCATCCTCAATCTCTTGGGAGAGGTAGGTTGCCTGATCTTCAGTAGAGTAGCACTGTCTGAAACCTGCTTGCTGTGATACCAGAAGGTTTTCACTTTCAAGGTACCACTGCATCCTAAGATTGATAATGCGTTCCATTGTTTTGCATAGACAGCTTGTGAGGCTGATGGGCCTGTAGTTGGAGACTGTGTTGCCATCTTTTCCTGATTTGAGGAGTGGTATCATTATTGCTTCTCTCCACGCCTGTGGTACATTACCCGTGGACCAGCTTGTGTTAAAGATCTGCAGTAGCTTTGCTCTTGCTGCAATTCCCAGGTTTCTAATCATTTCATTGGACACTCCATCAGCTCCAGGGGACTTTTTCATTTTCAATTTGGATATTGCATGCTCCAGTTCTCTCATTGTGATTGGTGCCTCCATGACTTCAGGTATAGGTTCGCCTTGTCCAATGTTTTGCTGGTTCTCTCGAACCTCCTGTTGTTTGTCTGGGCTGACTTTGATGTTATTGTCTTCTGCAAAGGAATCTGCAAAGTAATCAGCTGCATGTTTACCTGTTAAAATGTTTCTATCTTTATAAAGTGTGATCCTGGTATTTCTCCCTGTACCTTCATCATTTAGTTGTTTTACAAGTTTCCATAATTTCCTAGTATCTCTTTCTAGGTTCAGCGACTCTGTTTTTTCTTTCCAGCTACTCCGTCTGGCTTGTAACTTGGCTCTTTGAAATTTAGCCTTTGTTTGCTGATATTTGTTGTGATGTTCTTGGCTAGGTCTGTTCTCAGCCTGCTGTCTAGATGTTTCCATCTCATTTTGCAGCTTTTCCAGTTCATCATTCCAGTAGGGTTTGTAGTTTTTGCGTGCCCCCCTGGGTATGGTTTTACTAGCAGCATGTAGTATACATCTATTAAATTCACTCACTGCTCTATTGATGTCTTTGTCCAAGTTCATGTCCTTAGCTAGAACACTGGTTAAATGCTGGTACATTTTCCAGTCTGCCCTCTTATAGTTCCACCTAGTGAGCGTGCTGCTGTCCTTTGTAAATTCATTGTGGATTTCCAGAAATACTGGTCTGTGGTCACTACCTCCAAGCTGCTTTCCAACGACACGTGTGATGTTCCATTCCAGGCCTGGTGAGTGGAATGCCAGATCTGGTGTAGAGGTGGTGTGCCATGCTCTCGAGTAGAAGGTTGGTGAGTCAGCTGGCTGGTTAATAAGGATGAGATTATTTTCATCCTGCCAGCTCTCAAGTTCCTCACCTCTCTTGTCGATATGATCGTAGCCCCAGCTCTGAGAGTGGCTGTTGAAGTCACCACACACCATAAGTCTCTCTTTATCTGGAATTGTGTCTAGTGCCAATGGTTTATCATTTGGGCAGTAGTAGTTCAGGAGATGGAATTCTGCACTGTCTGTTTTTAGGTGGAGCATCTGGTATTCTGCCCCTTCCATATATACTTCCAGCTGACATGCGCTGATATTGTTTTTAACAAGTGTCAGAATTCCACCCTTTCGCCTGTCCTTTCGGTCAGATCGGTAGCACTGGTAGCCTCTGATTTTGAAGGCTATGTCGCTGCTGAGGTGTGTTTCTTGGATACAGCATATATTAACTTGTTCTTCACTGAGGACATTTTCAAGTTCCAATTTTTTGCTGTATCCATCTCTTTTACTGTTGACACCCTCAGCATTCCAGTGCATTATTTTTATTGGTCGTTTGTTTGTTTGGCCAGTAGCTCTATTCCCTTGCCTCCTGGCTCCTCGAGGCAATTGAGAAGGACTTTCAGTAACTGAGGTTGGGCCCTTTCGAGGTATAGGGCCCGGCACCGTCCCTGCCTGAACGTCCGCCACAGGGCAGGCACCATAACTTTTTATAGATAAAGACATGTTTCCATTGTGTTGTGTGCGTGGCATCCTGATTATCTGTGCGCCTTTTGGCTGGATGCCTCCGTCTTCAGCACTCTGCTTACTTGGGCAGGACTATGGTCCTGCTCGAATGGGACTGCCCGACCAGTCTTAGTTTCCAGCCCCTGATGGCTGAACTAAGCCCCATCACCACTGCAAGGTGCTGGCCTTGATGGGGCTGTCACATGATCACATTGAACATGTGCTGCCAGTGATTAGTAAAACTTCATTACCCTATATATATATATATATATATATATATATATATATATATATATATATATATATATATATATATATATATATATGGGTATCATTTTGTCAGCTTCATTTTGCATCATATCAAGGCTGTGAATCTTCTTTGGTCTAAAAGTAAGAATGGCCAGGGAATGCTCTAAATTACAACCAAAAAAAATTACACGGAGAAACAAATCAAAATCAGCAGAAGAAGGCTTGATTAAACAATGAAATTGATTCAATCAGCTCACAAACTGACAAAAACTATTCTCAATCAAAGCAAGAAATTTTAAGTTGGACATGATAACTACATTTGAAAAAGATACTGCACGAAACAGAGCTACAAGATACATGGGAAGATATCAAATAAAACAGAGCTACAAGATACATGGGAAGATATCGAATAAAACAGAGCTACAAGATACATGGGAAGATATCGAATGAAACAGAGCTACAAGATACATGGGAAGATATTGAATAAAACAGAGCTACAAGATACATGGGAAGATATCGAATGAAACAGAGCTACAAGATACATGAGAAGATATGGAATAAAACAGAGCTACAAGATACATGGGAAGATACTGCATGAAAGAGCTACAAGATACATGGGAAGATACTGCATGAAGCAGAGCGACATGGTGCTATGTAATTATTAAAAAAGAGGTGCAGCATTGTGTGAAAAAAAAGTAGAAATGCAGCAACTCAACAGCATAAATTAGACAGCAGAGTTCAGGGCACATTACAAGTGATCCTCCAATAGAAGTTGCTCAAATTGTCCAAGGACCTTTAGGACCACCATAGGGTTTAGTCATCTAGGAAATTATGGACAAGGCCATAATTGTAAGTGAATTTCATAAAGTGAATGTAACAAGGCCATAATTGTAAGTGAATTTCATAAAGTGAATGTAACAAGGCCATAATTGTAAGTGAATTTCATAAAGTGAATGTAACAAGGCCATAATTGTAAGTGAATTTCATAAAGTGAATGTAACAAAACGTCATCATTATTATGTGATGGATGTACAAATTCAGAGTTACACATAAGAACTTCCTTACAACTTTTCTGTATGAAGACAAATTGAAGAATATTTATTGTATTTTCTCTGCTTTTTCTGTAAGGGACTTCAGGATTGAACAACGATCAATTTTCGAGCTTTGGTATGTTTGGTCAATAATGTGATGTCTCAGAATATTGGCAACTCCTTCAATCCACCTTCTTCTTGGTCTTCCTCTGCCGTTTATTGTTTCCATTTTCATGTTGTATGTTCTTGCTGCTGGCTAAAATATTTGACTATAGATTTTGTTCTTGTAATCTCTTCATTCCTCACATGATCTCTTCTTGTAATCTTTTAATTCCTCACATGATCTCTTCTTGTAATCTCTTCAATCCTCACATGATCTCTTCTTGTAATCTCTTCATTCCTCACATGATCTCTTCCCATTAATAAATTGAACTAATGGTCCCACAATAAACTAAGTGCAATATATCAGTAGAATAAAGTATACCTTGTCGCAAAAACTCCCTGTCGATATCGAATGGATTTCCTGCAAGAGCACCGCTGTCAGAAAAAAATTTGAACAATTATGACATCGATAACAACAATTAATATCCTTTATTTTAGCATACATTATAATCCTGGTTGTTATTTCGATGACATTTGAATTTGGTTAATTATTTATTGTTGGTAGTACATCCTATTCTGAACAGTGATAAACATAGCATATATGTCTATATAAGTGAAGGTAGGTACCATGACAGCAACCTGCTGTCGGGGATGAAGATAACTCTTCATGTACTAAGCTGCAGCAACTATTAGGTGGGGTGGCCAGTTCCCTTCTTTGCCTCCCCTAATTATAGCATCAGGTACTCATTTATAGATGAGTCGACTATAGTGGCTATGATGTGTGGTTAATTCATTCTCAAACTCCTGCTGGCTATCAGCATACAGTAAACAACATTCATGTCATGATTCACTGCTTAGCTGCAATATCTGCATCTTTCGGCCTGACAATTTGACTGCTCTGGCTAAGGGATGGAACAACCAACTAAAGCTCCAAATCTCATTAGTTGCCTATGATGGCATGCGTGAGAGGTAACTGGTGGGACATTGTTTATTTTGGTCCCAGCAACACACAGGCAGGTTGTAGTGATTTTCTAGGCAATGATTATATTGAGTAGGCTGTCATTACTTTCTGAATAGTCCAGAAACACAACAGTCAGCGATGGAAATAAATGTGATACTTTGGCGGTCTAAAATATGCTCCCTTTGGCGGTCTAAAATATGCTCCATAACTCTTTGCAACAGCCACACTAATTATTGGATAGTCAAGGTACTAGGTTCACACTCTGCCACAGCAACTGTACATCTGGGATGTTCAGAAATGAATGACAACATACTGAATGCATTTATTGCCTAGAAATATACTAACCGTGGACAATTATGGAAAACATGGGATTCCCAAAATAATTCATACTCACGATCACAATCCTGTATCAAGAACAAGAAGCAGCAATCAAATTGGAAGATGAAACATCAGATTAGTGAAGAAAGGAGTAAGACAAGGATGCTCTCCACATATCTGTTTAACATATAAACAGGAAACATAATAAGAAATAAAAGAGCAGACACATGAAGAGTTTCATCCTCTTAACATCAGAGGACAGCAGATCCCAAAAATTAAATATGAAGACAACACAGTTCTCTTAACAACTAACATAGAAGTTCTGAAACAATTGATTCTAACAACAAAAATACAGTAAAGCCCAGAACTTGTTCGTGAGATAAAAAATATGTGCAGCTTAGCAGAAGTCTCCTCCCACTTCATATTATCTCATTTTTTTATTTAAAAAAAATTGGTAGCATATCCTTTTCAGGATGTAGCCATCATCAATACAAATTTGTTTGGGCTGTAAGGGGTTTTCTTGGCAATATATACATGTATTAGTTTTGTCATTTTCTTATTGGTCCTGATACACAATTGACCACAGCAGGATTTGAACCGGGTACTTTGGCTACCACAGAGCCGGATCTAAATTTCACACTTTATCGCTCCCTGCAAAGCATAGGTCCTAAACAAACCTCCTCCATCTAGTCCAATCTTTAGCTATTACTTTCAGCTCTTTCCATGTTATACCACGCCTTTGTGTCTGCATGAAATTTTTTTCCTCTGGGTATTTCTTGTTCCTCCTTTCTTCTTCTTTCCCTGTGGATTCCAAAACAACTCCCGTCTTACATACAGAGCCAGATATACAGACATTTATTTATACACAATCCTACATGCGTGCCGACTATCTAAGACAAAGATCACATACCTGCCAAGTACTACACAATCCTACATGCTTGGCAACTATCTAAGACAAAGATCACATACCTGCCAAGTACTACACAATCCTACATGCTTGGCAACTATCTAAGACAAAGATCACATACCTGCCAAGTACTAATGTTGAAGCTCTGTCTCTAATCTGCAGGAGTCTCTCAACATCTCTCTGCAACATAACAGCATAGCTGGGGGGAGGGGGAGAAGAGAAATAAATCATGCTTGACATTTACTGTAACAGTATCCACTTCTTCTGTGTTTGTTCTCACAATCCTGCAGATTAACAGGATGTCCACTTCTTCTGTGTTTGTTCTCACAATCCTGCAGATTAACAGGATGCCCACTTCTTCTGTGTTTGTTCTCACAATCCTGCAGATTAACAGGATGTCCACTTCTTCTGTGTTTGTTCTCACAATCCTGCAGATTAACAGGATGTCCACTTCTTCTGTGTTTGTTCTCACAATCCTGCAGATTAACAGGATGTCCACTTCTTCTGTGTTTGTTCTCACAATCCTGCAGATTAACAAGATGCCCACTTCTTCTGTGTTTGTTCTCACAATCCTGCAGATTAACAGGATGCCCACTTCTTCTGTGTTTGTTCTCACAATCCTGCAGATTAACAGGATGCCCACTTCTTCTGTGTTTGTTCTCACAATCCTGCAGATTAACAGGATGCCCACTTCTGTGTTTGTTCTCACAATCCTGCAGATTAACAGGATGCCCACTTCTTCTGTGTTTGTTCTCACAATCCTGCAGATTAACAGGATGTCCACTTCTTCTGTGTTTGTTCTCACAATCCTGCAGATTAACAGGATGCCCGCTTCTTCTGTGTTTGTTCTCACAATCCTGCAGATTAACAGGATGCCCGCTTCTTCTGTGTTTGTTCTCACAATCCTGCAGATTAACAGGATGCCCGCTTCTTCTGCGTTTGTTCTCACAATCCTGCAGATTAACAGGATGCCCGCTTCTTCTGCATTTGTTCTCACAATCCTGCAGATTAACAGGATGCCCACTTCTTCTGCGTTTGTTCTCACAATCCTGCAGATTAACAGGATGCCCACTTCTTCTGCGTTTGTTCTCACAATCCTGCAGATTAACAGCATGCCCACTTCTTCTGTGTTTGTTCTCACAATCCTGCAGATTAACAGGATGCCCACTTCTGTGTTTGTTCTCACAATCCTGCAGATTAACAGGATGCCCACTTCTTCTGTGTTTGTTCTCACAATCCTGCAGATTAACAGGATGTCCACTTCTTCTGTGTTTGTTCTCACAATCCTGCAGATTAACAGGATGCCCACTTCTTCTGTGTTTGTTCTCACAATCCTGCAGATTAACAGGATGTCCACTTCTGTTTGTTCTCAAAATCCTGCAGATTAACAGGATGCCCACTTCTTCTGTGTTTGTTCTCACAATCCTGCAGATTAACAGGATGCCCACTTCTTCTGTGTTTGTTCTCACAATCCTGCAGATTAACAGGATGCCCACTTCTTCTGTGTTTGTTCTCACAATCCTGCAGATTAACAGGATGCCCACTTCTTCTGTGTTTGTTCTCACAATCCTGCAGATTAATAGGATGTCCACTTCTTCTGTGTTTGTTCTCACAATCCTGCAGATTAACAGGATGTCCGCTTCTTCTGTGTTTGTTCTCACAATCCTGCAGATTAACAGGATGCCCACTTCTTCTGTGTTTGTTCTCACAATCCTGCAGATTAACAGGATGCCCACTTCTTCTGTGTTTGTTCTCACAATCCTGCAGAATAACAGGATGCCCACTTCTTCTGTGTTTGTTCTCACAATCCTGCAGATTAACAGGATGCCCACTTCTTCTGTGTTTGTTCTCACAATCCTGCAGATTAACAGGATGCCCACTTCTTCTGTGTTTGTTTTCACAATCCTGCAGATTAACAGGATGCCCACTTCTTCTGTGTTTGTTCTCACAATCCTGCAGATTAACAGGATGCCCACTTCTTCTGTGTTTGTTCTCACAATCCTGCAGATTAACAGGATGCCCACTTCTTCTGTGTTTGTTCTCACAATCCTGCAGATTAACAGGATGCCCACTTCTTCTGTGTTTGTTCTCACAATCCTGCAGATTAACAGGATGCCCACTTCTTCTGTGTTTGTTCTCACAATCCTGCAGATTAACAGGATGCCCACTTCTGTGTTTGTTCTCACAATCCTGCAGATTAACAGGATGCCCACTTCTTCTGTGTTTGTTCTCACAATCCTGCAGATTAACAGGATGCCCACTTCTTCTGTGTTTGTTCTCACAATCCTGCAGATTAATAGGATGCCCGCATGAGAAATATCTGTGCGTCTCACCAATAGCCTACTAGATAAACCACCCATGTAGCAGAAACTTTAGTAAATGACATGCCGTTATACTGAAGTTCTCTTAAAGAAGCTTTGTAACCATACAGTTACAATTTTCATGCTATTTTATTTGTATATATGCATGCACCTACTGTGATTGGGAGGGAACCACAGATGTCCTGCACTGCGGAGAGGGAGATTAGCTACAATATTTTCTTATGTCTGAGACCCAACAAAGCCTTTTACTACTTACACCACTTACTACTTTTTTGTTTCCTGCCTGCCTACCAACCTATCTACCTATACGCTGAGGCTCTTGTTTGCCTTGTAGTAGAAAAGTTCTGGGGTAGAAGAGTTCTCTGGAGATGGTCTTCTTGTGTGCTGATTATAAGCTTGTTCCTATGGCTTCTTAGATTTATGTTGTCCATCTTTTACATGGTCTGCTTCTGGCTTTAAAGCAGCGATATCTATGTGTCATGGCCATTTGTGGCATGCTGTCTGTCGGTAGTCTGGAAGCGTGTGACAACCACCTGATCTGTTGTCTTTTGATGTGTTCTAATACTGGCATTGTTTTGGTTATCTGATGTTATCGTTTCTAATTCTATCTCTTAATGACACTCCGAGTAGAGATTTCATTTCTGTTGTCACTATTTTTCTTGTGTCTTGTGCTGTCACTGTCCAGGTTTGACCCAGATAGTACAGTGATGGAATAATAATAGTCTTGTATAATGTAACTTTAGTGTCTATGTTTACATTTTTATTCTTAAACATGTGTCATCTGTAAAAATGTAAAACATAAACATGTAACATCTAGTATGTTTTGTTGCATCTATTTTGTATTCCTTTTCTGTTTTTATCTTCACTCGATATAATGCTTCTTAAGTAATTGAACTTCTTTACCTGTTTACAGAATTGATTATCGATGGAGATAGTGATATTTCTTTCTTTCTTTGCTATTGTGATTACTTCAGTCTTTTCAATATTAATCTTTATGTTGAATTTTTGACATGTTGTGTGGAGTTTGTTCATACGTTCTTGCAATTGTTCTTCTGATGTCGCTATTAGTACTTGGTCGTCTGCAAAGAGTAGTTCGTTCATGTTATCTTCTTCATTGGTACTTGTTAGTTTACTGATTTGGTCGATATATGTTATAAAAAGTAGGGGGATATGACACATGCCTGTTGAACTACTGATTGAATTACTACTGTATTTGTTCTTATTTCACATTGACTATTAGCATAAATACCCTTGCATATATAGATTAAATATTCTGGTAGTCCATACATTGATAGTGTTTTCCAAAGTTGTTGTCTGTCTACTCTGTTGAAGACCTTTTCTTGGTCGATGAATGCGATGTATAACTCTTTGTTGTTTTCTGTGGCTCTTTCTGTTAGTTGTCTAAGTGTAAAGATAGCACCTACAGCTTTTGTTCTTACAGAAGCCCATTTGGGTGTTTTTAAGTTGTGGTTCAATGTATTATCGTAAACGTTAATGTAATATTTTGTGAACAATTTTCTGTAAAGATATCCGTCTGTATAAGAAAAAAGTAATTTTAGTAAATAGGTAACATTAAAAATTATATAAAAAACAACAGCAAAACAAATATACAGATGCAAGAAACATACCTGAGTATCCAGTGACTCCACCTAATTGGTTGTGCTCTCTGTAGATGTGTGTACCCAGGCATTAAAACATCAATTTCGCTGTGGAAGTGGAAAAAAATTGACTTCACAATTTATGTAGGTAAAAATCAATCTCTTATCAATATCAACTTGGTACTTCCTCCATTCCAAAAATTGATGTGCTGGGCGCAAAATAATGCAGTGGTATACATGAAGAGTTATCTTCATCCCTGATGGCATATTGATGACATCATCCCTGATGGCATATTGATGACATGGGATATATCTTTACTACCTTTAATAAAAAAAATATTTTTCCCTCGTGTGCTGGGAAAATCTGGACATCTATGAATATCCAGATTGCATCAACATCTTCTTCTTCTACATTCGCTCTCTGATAACCAACATGAAAGTTCATGTAATTTTAGCCGAGGAGTGTGAAGTACGTTGTGCTGCAAGTTCCACAGCAGAGCTGTGTTATTTGTCCCCGGATGGCTCAGCAGATTCATTTTTGGCCTCTCTTTGATTCGGGTGCAACAACATTCGTTTATGAAACAAAAAAACTAAAACAGAATAGCCTCACTGCTTTTCATTTATTAGAAGAAAATATGTAAATATTCTACGTACACTTCTGCTCTGTCTGTCATAACATGCAGCAAATCTGACAGATGTTTCACGAGTACTTTAATTTTGTCCCTAATCCAAAGTCGCATATCAGTTGCCACCTGGTCATTACGACTCCGCCCTGTGTGCAGCTTTCCTCCAACAGGTCCAATGAGCTCCTATGATGACAAAAACAAAACAGGTATATAACTTGTATATAGTATATAAGGTATATAATTTAAGTAAGTAAAGTTTTTAATCAAAATTATGTCGAAATATACATCCAGCTGTTTTGTAATGCTTGGATGTTTGAGAACTCAATATTATGCAAAGCAGAAGAACAAAGGCTCAGAAACAAGGATCAACAGTTCAGTGATGGAAAGTTACCATGCTTCTTCAGCAACAGATCAAACGTCGTGGGTCTGCAGATTGTTTTCTATTGTAATTTAGATTTGTGACCACTTGGTGTCTAAATCCAACGGGTGATTGGTAATCTTATTTAGAATTCAACAGATGGTTGCTAAAGCACTTTAGAATTCAACAGGTGGTTTTTATTTTTTCAACTATTTTTCTTTTGTCTTGTGCTGTCATTGTCCAGGTTTGGCACTGGTAGCACAGTGATGGAATAATAATAGTCTTGTATAATGTAACTTTAGTGTTTATGTTTACATTTTTGTTCTTAAAAATATACGACATTTGTCCCACAAAACATACCAGATTCTATACTATTATATCAGAGTTGTCCAACTTGTATTTCTGTACTCCGCCATCTTTAACATTTACAATACAATATGCTTCATATATTTGTCAGCAGCACTCGCAAGAAAGTCTTCCTGGAGTCACCACAATGTTTTATTTGAGACCGTTCTATCAATGACCTATCAATGAGACCTATCAATGACCTATCAATGAGACCTAGTGATCAATTAATATATTCACATCATTAGTGCTAAGTAACTTTTATACGGATGTGAATGTTGGACACTCAATGCAGACACGAAACGATGGATTCAGGTTTTTGAATACAAGTGCTACAGAAGTTTGTTAAGAATTAGTTATATCGAACACAAGACAAATATAATTGTCATGCAGCAAATAAATAAACTTGCAGGTTGTCAAGAAACACCTTGGCAGTGGTGAAACGGTGTAAATGTGTTTGGTTTGGGAATGTAACGAAACATGACTTTCTTTCTAAAATTATTTTGCAACGAACAGTCAAAGAGAAAAGGAGAAGAAGCAAACAAAGAAAATTCTGGATTGGTAACATCAAGGAAATTTATTGGGCACAATTTTTCTACACTCCTCCAAATGGCTGAGAACAGATGTTTGGAGGCCATTTTGTGCTGATGTCTCCAGTGTGGCACTTCTACAACCCGACGTTATGGGTTTTATTATTGTTATATTCTGGCCATACCATTTCAATTTTTTTCACATTAAGCACACATACAAAGAAATATCACATTATTGTCCTTCTAGAAACTAGCAACAATTTACCTTTAAACGTCTTTCGTTGGCCGTGTGTACATCTTCATCTCCCGGCCTGATCTCGAAAGTTCCTGCTTCCCATTCATGTTTCACCTATCATACACAAATAGCACCAATTTTAATATTACAGGAGTTCGTTAATAATCATCAAATATTAATAAACATCAAATGTTAATATTGACAAAATGTTAATAATCATTGAATATATCAAACAAATATGCGAGTCACCTATATTTGTGGCTTTTTTAAAATGCATTTTCATCTTCACCATTTTCTCAGATACACACAAAAACTAAATTTACATCACAACATTCAGTAACTATCCCTTCATTTCTATTTAATAAATTATATTAAAAAATTCCAAAAAAACAGACTAAAGTACCATGATCGCAATCCAACATCTGTTGCGCCAATTAATGCTTTACCCGTGTAATTATTTCCCTTGCATATGTTTATCGGTTTATGTTTACTGTTTATCATTTATTAATTTAAATATAATTATATTTAGGTTTATGGTTAGGATTAGTTATGTAAAATATAACTAACCCTAACCCCTAACCCTATAAAAATGAATATTTCAATTAATAATTATTAAGTATTTATTGATATAATATTTAGATCAATTATCCATAAAATATGTAGGTAGGCACTAATGGGAACCGAGCGAAAATGGGGGCTGGACTATGATCATGCAACCATGAAGAAAGGCAAACGTATAAGAGCAGTGTTAATATGTAGGCCGATTTATATATGTGAATGTACGTTAAAGAAAAGGTAGTTATATGGAGTCATGAAACTAGAAAATGAAAATGTATAGAAACATACATAAATATAAATAAGACAAAAGCGCATTTTCGTGCGTGTGCTGACTGACTTTGACCTCCAGATATTAGACAGTCTGTTAAAGGC
This sequence comes from Meghimatium bilineatum, assembly GCA_034231615.1. Taxonomy (NCBI): domain Eukaryota; kingdom Metazoa; phylum Mollusca; class Gastropoda; order Stylommatophora; family Philomycidae; genus Meghimatium; species Meghimatium bilineatum. Next base: position 40,123,658 of record CM067309.1, on the reverse strand, counting down.
ATTTGATGCTAGTGCAATGTGAGTTGTAATTTCTGTCATGACATCACCGTCGAGTGTTAATTTGCTTCCTAGATAGGAGATATACATATGTGTGTGTGTGTGTATATATATATATATATATATATATATATATATATATATATATATATATATGAGAGTAGAGACAATGGAGAATATGCACACAATCATGTAACCAATCGGAAAGGCACATAGGCCGAAGAATGAACAGAAAGTAAATTATGAATGAAAGGAATACAACTTAGTTACTGTATACAAGAAATAAGTTCCTAGTGTTTATTGTATAAAATAAATTATATATATGTATATTTATATTAACTGTATATATTTTATTTTTATTTTTTAAATAATCTATAAAAAATTTAAAAATAAATAAATATAACAATAAAATAACATTTAAATTTAATTTTAAAAATATTTTTTTTAAATTTCACAGGTACTCCAAGACCATCCACTCCATAAAGTGGTCACAAATCAACAGACGGAGACATCACAGAGCCAACAGGGAACCAACCAACAACAGGAAACCCAGGAAGAGAGAGCGATAAAGAACCTGCTCAAGATTTCAAGCATAATTTCTTTTCAAACAAAAAAGTCCTTCTTAGGAATACATCCTAACCTCCCAATATTTATTGTCCTTATCTGGACACGCAGACCAGATCCCAGGTCAAACCATGTCCCCGCCCGTGTGTTGCTGGGGCCTGAAAAGGGAGCAAAGAATAGCAACACTGATTACCTTCCACGCATGTCGTAAAAGGCGACTAGGGAGGTTATGGGATGGAGTTGGGTGTCCCATCCCATATAGGGTCAGTGACCCAAAGCCATGCTGAAGTCAGATGTGTCAGGCCGAAAGGCGTAGATATTGCAGCAATGCTGTAAACCATAAGACAACGCATTCCGTTCTCCAGACTACATCTTGCTAATCTGCAGTAGTTTGAGAACGAACGCAGAAGAAACCATGTCCCAAACAGAAAAACTCAGGTTATTTGGTCACAATATATGCCCTGATATAGCCTCAGGAAAACCATTCCAAGGTTGAAAGGAGCGTGTCTTACTCAAACAATACAAATCCATCAACAAACAAACAAAGCAACTCTGAACTGTGATCATAGTACCCAAAAATGTTATTGCAATTTCCAAACACCCACTGAATATAATGCAAATAGACATTCTGCTCACTGGACTACATGCTTTAGGAGTTTGAGAATGAGAATCAACACAGAAGAATAGCAACATAAAGGCAAGTTACATACTTTCTCAAGTCCTTCATAAATATCTTGTCTTTCATCAGATGTCACCAGTTTAGCTTTTTCCAAAGCTAAAATATAAGCCTTGCTTCCCTGTAGGAAAAACCCAGAAAATGTTACTATTTTATTACAAATGAAATTTTCTGAAAAATCTGTAGAAAATATTTTGACAACAAACAAAACATTTAACTGTCTTCTGCTTACTATTCATTGGCTTGTTTCTTAAGTTAGTGTATGATGGTTTGCACATTGTTTTCATTTTACTGAACGATCTAAGAAATTACACTTCTTACTTCACTTCTTCTTTCCTTCCTCTTTTACCCTTTACGTGTGTTGAGGGAGATACAATCTTCTTGTTCTCGCTTTTCTGGCAGCTTCAGATGTTATTTGGTGTTTGTGTAATGTCACTTTGATGTTGTTGATCCAGCGTACTCTAGGTCTATCCCTGGCTCTTTTTTCTGCTTCTCCTCTCTTCGTATATGCTTTATAAACTAATGAATAACATGGCATTCTTTCCAGATGACCAAACCATTGTATCTGTTGGTTTTGCAGAACGTAAATATAACTGCAGGATATCGCTAAATTTTAGGACACTGGAAACATGGTTAAGTATAGTGTTTACAATAAATCTAACACTAGTACATGTCCCACCTCTTCGTGGTGAGGGAGACAAACAAGTGTGTTCTTGTTATGGTCATGTATTACTTCCCCTGAGAATAATTAGCAAATAGCAGGTGTGTCTGCATTTAAAATAATGTAAATATAATGAAAGGGAGGGTGTATTATTGAAGGAAACATGCAGGGTGCTGCTCTGTGTGCGGTTAAGCGAGTAGCCATCTTTTCACTCGCAAGCACTCCTCACATTTGTAACAAAAGAACTGCTTCTTTGTCGGTGGAAGGCAAATTTAACGATACAGCAGCCATTGATATGTGCCTGCAGAAAGACATCACAAAAAAGTTGTGACTCTCAGTGGCATTCCAAAACAGTAAAAACTTTTACAGATGCAAAATCCTTAAAAACTGTGAACAGCAAGTAGTAGGGGGTATTTTATGCGATTACTGTTCCAAAACTTTGAACAGCAAGTAGTAGGGGGTATTTTATGCGATTACTGTAACAAAACTTTGAACAGCAAGTAGTAGGGGGTATTTTATGCGATTACTGTTCCAAAACTTTGAACAGCAAGTAGTAGGGGGTATTTTATGCGATTACTGTTCCAAAACTTTGAACAGCAAGTAGTAGGGAGTATTTTATGCGATTACTGTTCCAAAACTTTGAACAGCAAGTAGTAGGGGGTATTTTATGCGATTACTGTTCCAAAACTTTGAACAGCAAGTAGTAGGGGGTATTTTATGCGATTACTGTTCCAAAACTTTGAACAGCAAGTAGTAGGGGGTATTTTATGCGATTACTGTAACAAAACTTTGAACAGCAAGTAGTAGGGGGTATTTTATGCGATTACTGTTCCAAAACTTTGAACAGCAAGTAGTAGGGGGTATTTTATGCGATTACTGTTCCAAAACTTTGAACAGCAAGTAGTAGGGAGTATTTTATGCGATTACTGTTCCAAAACTTTGAACAGCAAGTAGTAGGGGGTATTTTATGCGATTACTGTTCCAAAACTTTGAACAGCAAGTAGTAGGGGGTATTTTATGCGATTACTGTTCCAAAATTACATTGTGCAGCATCTATGGAAAATACATAAATAAAAAATCAAATTTAAAATTACATTTTGTGATTCCTAAGACACAGTCTGTGAATAAGAAGAATATTTCTGCTGTTTTGGGGCTAGTCTATAGGGTCTGTTTGACCCACAGTTTCTGGGTCAAGTTTGTATGGTCTGTTTGACCTGCAGTTTATGGGTTAAGTTTGCAGAGTCTGTTTGATCTGCAGTTTATGGGTAAAATCTGCGGAGTCTGTTTGTCCTGCAATTTCTGGGTCACGTTTTGATTTGTCTGTTTGACCCACAGTTTCTGGGTCAAGTCTGCAGGGTCTGTTTGACCTGCAGTTTCTGTTTGACCTGCAGTTTCTGGGTTAAGTCTGCAGGGTCTGTTTGACCTGCAGTTTCTGGGTCAAGTATGCAGGGTCTGTTTGACCTGCAGTTTCTGGGTCAAGTATGCAGGGTCTGTTTGACCTGCAGTTTATGGGTTAAGTTTGCAGAGTCTGTTTGATCTGCAGTTTATGGGTAAAATCTGCGGAGTCTGTTTGTCCTGCAATTTCTGGGTCAAGTCTGCAGGGTCTATTTGATTCGCAATTTTTGGATCTAGTCTGCAGGCCCTGTTTGACCTGCAGTTTCTGGGTAAAGTCTGCAGGCTCTGTTTGACCTGCAGTTTCTGGGTAAAGTCTGCAGGGTCTGTTTGACCTGCAGTTTCTTGGTAAAGTCTGCAGGGTCTGTTTGACCTGCAGTTTCTGGGTTAAGTATGCAGGGTCTGTTTGACCTGCAGTTTCTGGGTCAAGTATGCAGGGTCTGTTTGACCTGCAGTTTCTGGGTCAAGTATGCAGGGTCTGTTTGACCTGCAATTTCAAGGCATTTTCAGATATGAATACCAACACAAAGAAAAAACACTTTCAGGTATCAAAACCAATATAAGAAAAAAGACGGGTATGAATACGGCACACTCTTACCTCTATGTCTGCCTTCCACATCCTCTTGTCGTACTGAATTGAAGCATTAAATTTTTCCATTATTGGATCAACGGATCCAGTGAAGCGGCCACCCCACAATTTGCTGCCCTGAAATTATGAATAACAAAAATAATTGAAACATATCTTGTGAAGAACACTTTTTAACAATTATTTATTTAACATGTCTACGTAGCAAGTCAGGTTTTCTTGATTGCTGCTGTATTTAAAAGCTCCTCAAGAACCCTATACAACTTTATATGGATATCTGTCTCTGTCGGCCAGTACTCCTCCCTTAATTGGTTTAGTGAGATGCAGTCTTGTAGAATAAGTTCTGTAATCTATGTTGCCTGCCCACTTGGACACAGAGGCAATGGAACCAGTCTTAGTCTATTTAAGTGGCTGCTTAGTCTGTTGTGTCCTGTCCTCATGCGGAAGATGATAACTTGCTCAGTTCTGTCGAGATTGTGATAGTTGTGGCCGACTTTTCTAATAGCTTTGATGAGGATCCTCTTTTCCTGGTAGATAATTTCTTGGTCTTTTTGTTCCTGTATTACTTGATATTTAACTAACATGTCTACCTTTTCATTTCCTGGTATACCACAGTGGGAAGGTATCCACTGTAGTACTACCATTCTTTGGATGATAACCTTCTCATAAGGCTTCCTTCAGGTCTGGCAATTTATCACAAAAAGATGAACCAGTAAGTGTTACAAATATTTAAAATTGAAGAAGGGTTGTCACTTAAACATAACAAGAAAACAGAGTTTATGTCCATATAAAAACACACAGCAGCAAGAAAAAATTAGTAATAGAAGGTATAAGTTGTCTAGTAAGAAGTAAAAAAAAAATATTACCATACGTATTTTACTAATTTTTATTATTAGCATATAAATGTTGTGTAAGTTACAGCTAACAGTCACTTGAACCGGAACACATACTTCAGGACTGCCCAACATACACAGAGCAGAGACAGCAGACCTGGCCAGAGGATACAGACTTGAGGCAAAAGCTATGGAGCCACCGCTCTGACCTGGAGAAGAGATTGGACTTTGTCTTGACGACAGGCCTGACAATATAGCATGATCACAGATGCTGAATGCAGAAGAAGGCGTCACTTGAAAAGAACATAATTACAACATTCAAGGATGCAGGTTGTGCACCCAAAATATGAAACTGTCGACCACCACCTTTTTTTTAATATCCAGCACTGGATGACGTCAGGAAAATATTTCTCTCTCAAAGGTCATATAAATGGAACACAACAGCTCATAAACACATGCATATATCACACAATGCTACTGGGTAAATAGGTGGTGAGCACATGGACAGCTGGATCGGCAACCAACAATATCCATGATGACATCTGTGCTGATGAGAGTTACCTTAATTTTTGTGCCTGGACACACGGGGGGGGGGGGGGCATCAAAGAGCAGAAAGATTTGCAAGCATGGCCCCAGTGACTAGTTCAATGGAACTTGCTGATATTTTGAACGCAATCAAGGAGTTGAACTAGTTAGAATATATTGGGTGTAATTGCTCACCCATGTCTATGGTTAGAATATATTGCTCACCCATGTCTATGGTTAGAATATATTGCTCACCCATGTCTATGGTTAGAATATATTGCTCACCCATGTCTATGGTTAGAATATATTGCTCACCCATGTCTATGGTTAGAATATATTGCTCACCCATGTCTATGGTTAGAATACAAGACCTGGAAGTGAAGCAAGATGTTGCAAGAAACTAGTGGGATATAATAATCTTCATCAACAGAAGAATTAACTCAGAACTAGAACAGTCAGTTACTAGATATGGAAGGTCATACTAAATATGAGATCAGAGCACCCATGTGCCTGTCCGGAGTGCCAAGATGATTATCTCAGTGTCAGACAACTAACTTAACCAAATTTTGACACAATAAAAATCTGTACCTCTGCCATTGTTTTCCTTAACTTCTACTTTGTTACTGTCTCTCTTGAGAAAGAGTTGTAATACCTCCTGCAAATAGAATAATGTTTTAGTTATAAATAATAGTAGGAAATTAATTGACCTCCTAGCCAAGTTAAATGGGAGGGGTGGGGGGCTATAGTTTAATTCTGAACTGAGCATTGATTTCATCACAGAGGCCTATGCTCAAGAAATGTGTTACAGTTACAGAGCAATGATGAAAATAATAAATGTGGTTGGCGTGATCTGCCCTCCCTTGATAAGAGGATAGGCCTATGTTGTATTTTTTTAAATTTCATATTACACCAATACGGTGCCAATAATCCATTGCAATAGTAGTGCTTCTATAGTTCTGAGATGCAGTGTTGCAATGAAATGAGTTAATTCATGTCATTTTATTCAAATAAAGCAATAGTCCGCCTAAACTTATGGAGATCACCAAAAAAAAGAGACTTGTTCTGCAATCAGAGCGCTGCATGTGTTTGTTGGTTCCATGTTGATTTCATTTTAATTAGGTCTAGGCCAAACTTGTTTACTCGTCAATCATTCGCCGACGCTGATTTGAAAAGTTCATGTGCATTTAATTATACCAAATAAATTCATACACTATAATGATTGTATTAATTACTGTTTATTTGCTTAAACTATATGATAGTGGACGCGCGATATTCCAGAGGAAATAATCTTCTAATTTAAAATATTCAGACGTGCTTTATCTACGACACGTCCATTCACAATCAATTGTTGCAGGAATCTTATTATTATCTTAGGCCTAACAAAAGAAAATCATGACGATCTCGGGTTGCAAGTCTAAATAGCACCATTCATGATCTATTCTAATAAAAATTCTTGAAATCTCAATCATATGTTTATCTGTTATACAAACGATCGCTCCAAATTTGCGACTTTCCATGGAACAAACAAATTGACATCTAGGCACGTTACCTGTCCTGTTGTTATCGTTTGAGAGATGATAAGCGGTACAGTACACACGGAACACACAGTGACAATCTGCTGTGCTCCGTGATTAGACGAGAGTTGCCAACTTGTTTTGTTAAAAATGCACAAGGCTCGTTGCGATAATATGTAACACATGCGGCAAATCTGTAAATAGAGTAATAAACTATTTTTTAATCACTGGAAACACACAGGAAAACACATGCAAATGGAAGTTTTGACTAAAAGTACAATACAACATAACACACGGCGAGTAAATAATAGCACAGCATACCAAGGTAATAATTAGAAACACTCAGGAAAACAGGCACTGGTTGCAAAAGCTATTTAGTTCCACTACCCAAACCTGGGAAGGACCACACCAGGATACATGGATATAGAATAATAACAATGCAGAATACGATAGGCAAGCTTTTGGAAAAAATTGTGGCCTGGAGAGTATCGTGTTATCTTGAAAGAAATAAGTGCTTACCACATTGTTAGGAGGGTATCACCCAGAAGAAGACATGGCAGAATGCAGCCATATTTGCGCAGGATGTTTTTGAGGGGTTCGATTCGCGCATGGAGACATGTGCGGTCGCAATAGACCTTGAGGATGCGTACAATAGGGTGTCCTTGGATATCTTGATGCACCAGCTGTTAAATCTTGCAGTAAATCCTTTTGTCGTGCGTTGGGTTGACGTCACCTTGATGCACATGATAGTAGTTCTTAAGTGTGGTAACTGAATATCTGCACAAACGGTTATTAGCCCTGGTCTGCCACAGGGATCGCCTCTATCTCCTGTACTTTTCAATGTATACACAGTACATATCGCTGGCAATCAAATCACAGGTTTTGGCAGAACGATGTCATATGCCGATGATATCCTGGTGTATAGACAGGGCAGAAATCGAGAAGAGTGCGTCGTGGAACTACAGAAGGAGTTGGACTGACTGATAAAATGGTGTCGAGATATGGGAGCAGTGGTTAATCCCTCTAGGGCATTCGTGACGTGGTTTTCCTTGAACAATCACATGGTAAAGACACCCATGCCACAAGTTTCGTTTAGAAAGAACTAGCACAATGAGATATCTGGGTGTGTTTTTTGACAGAAGCCTGAGTTTCAGGGAACATGTTGACCACATTATCATAAGGGCAGGCAAAGGCTTAGCAGCAATGAAGGTTATGGCTGCTGCACAGTGTGAGTAGAGATTGTTATTTCTTTTGTACCAGGGTTTCATCGAGCATGAAAATAGTTGCGGTGACGGCTGCAATAGGTTTGTGACTGAAATGGCAATTCACACGGTGATACTCTCAAACACCCAAAGTGTGTTGCGTAAGATAGAAAGGTGCATGTGAAGAAAGGAATGTGTCACACTACTGAACAACTCAGTTGTCCAAAGTGTTATATGAATATACTGCCATTGTCAAAATTGCAGGAAATGAATCAGTTGACAGAGTAGCAAAAGCAGGTGGTGAAAAATTCAATCACAGAATATCACCAACTGAAGGAAAAACTCTCATCAAAAGAAAATACAAATGTACAGAGAGCAGGCAGCAACTTTCCACAGGAACCCATCTTAAAGTTGAGCAGTTCACAGCAAACCCAAAATTGTAGGCTCTGCACAGGACACTAGACTTCAAGTACATCTCCACAAAATAAAGGTTGTCCAAACTGACCAATGTCCATGTCAAAAGGGTTCCTAAACTCCAGAGCACATTCTGCAGGCATATTCACTTCTTTGGCAACTTTAGAACTAAAATCTAACCCCAGATCTGAAATTGAAGCTATAGGTCAACTGTTGAGGATCATCTGCTGACGAATGAATTCATGGAGGTGGCCCTCCTGCCTGTATAGACTTCTGAGCATAGGAAACTGATCGCCGATGAAGAAAAATAAAGAAACAATTCTGATGATAGATAAAATGTGTAATGAAGATATCTTGAAAGGGTTAATTTAAAAAAAAGAGTCTCACTCAAATCTGAAAGAAACAGTCTACATTTTTTGTTACACATCAAGAGAAGAGGGAACACATTGTGGCAACAGACAAATTGAAGAACAAGAGGGACAGAAGATCAAGTTACTTGAGAATGACAGGAAGCCTGCACTGTAACTCTGTACTATGTGGTAAATGTTAAAATTCAGTTTTTAAGATAAGACAGATACACAGAATTAACATTTCGTGCAAATATTTCATCGAAACATTCATTCTGTGTGTCCTTATTTGTAAAACATAATTTTAATATTTGTACATTCCTTGAAGAATGTTTTAACATGACAGGAATATCCTTAGTCATCTTTGTTTCTTCATGACCGCAGAATAGGTATGCAATGGCATCAATGTGTCATTCTTGTTTTGAATTTGAAGACCTTTTTTAAAAAAAAAGAATCAATGGCAAAGAGATAACGACACTAAAGGATGTTATTACCATTTATTTTGTAATTTTATTTATTTATTATAATTTTATGATGTAAAAACATAGTTATGTTACAAATTTTACAGTTTACAGACACACACACACAATTTATAGAGTAAGCTTATTGGTTGCATCCCTTCCCTTCTTTTCCGTAATATTTTAATTTTGGCCTCATGAGAAATCATGTTACCGTTACTACCTGCACCTCCTGTATGACACCACTGCTAGTATGGTAACTTTTTGTTTTGCTTTTTATATCTTCTTCTTCGTTCGTTCTCAAACTCCTGCAGATTAGCAGGATGTAGTCCGGAGAACGGAATGCGTTGTGTCATGGTTTACAGCATTGTTGCGATATCTGTGCCTTTCGGCCTGACATATCCGACTTCAGCATGGCTTTGGGTCACTGACGTTATATGGGATGGGACAGCCAACTCCATCCCATAACCTCCGTAGTCGCCTTTTACGACATGCGTGGAAGGTAAACAGTGTTGCTATTCTTTGCTCCCCTTTCAGGCCCCGGCAACACACGGGCGCTTTTTATATATACCGGGATACTAAAAAATTATCCAACATTTTTTTCTGCCGAGGAAATCAAATATGCTTTTGATGTCCTCTTGTAACAAAATGTAGGAGACATTAATGCTCATTATTTGCACATGCATTAATTGTACCTAACCATAGATAGCAGTAGTTGGTAATTCACTGTGTAATGGACCAGACATCACATTTTCATTTCTTCAGAATGAATGGAAAATTTGAATAGTGGTATTGTATCAGATTTTGCCAGACTTCATCAGATTTCTCTGAATACTTCATCAGATTTCTCTGAATACTTCATCAGATTTCTCTGAATACTTCATCAGATTTCTCTGAATACTTCATCAGATTTCTCTGAATACTTCATCAGATTTCTCTGAATACTTCATCCAATTGCATCAGATTTTGCCAAATAATGTTGTAATACCCATGTGGAAACCATTTGTAGGAATTCAACATGCTTTCAGAAATAATTCCAAAGATTGAAATGTTATCTAGAATCAGAGAAACTATTGATGCCAGAACAAGCTGGATTTCACACTCTCAAATAAGGACAAAGCAGGAGAGATAAAACTTGGAAATGTACTTATCCAAATAGAAGAGGAGCTGGTGTACTTGGGCACTACACTAGATAAGAGACTAACATGGAGGCCTCACATTGAGAAAAATAGAAGCACAGGCAAGAAAGAATCTTGGCATCCTAAGGAAATTGAAATTGGCAGGAACAAGCTGGGGCGACAATGATGCAACCATACAAGTGTAATTAGACCAGTACTAGAATATGGATAAAGAGCATGGACTTCAGCAGCCAATTCCATCTACAAGCCCTGAGCAAGGTACAAAATCAAGCACTTCACCTTATCACAGGTGCCATGAAGACCTCTCCCATAATGAAATGGACAAAATTATAGGCATTACTTCCTTACAATACAGGTGGAACACTAAGACCACGACGTCGCTGGACAAGAGATATTCAGGAATGGATGCACATGTCAGTAGAGGAGGCGGGACAACTTGCTAGAGACCGTACATATTTCAAGAGATTCATAAGAAAAATACATTCTGGAAAAAATATGTCACATGACAACAAGGTGTGCTGTCAATACATGGTAGAGCTGCAGTATCTGCACCTTTTGATTCAACGTATCCAATTTAAGTAATTTAATAGTATGGTCAATCTTTGTCTTAAACAGATTCTAGACAGATGGCATGCCGATTCACTGAGAGGATCAGAGCACATATTTGGCAAGCAGACTACAATGTAGTCAATCTTCTACATCTTTTCAACCTTTAGAAATTAATACTAACCATTGACATGAATTAAGTAAATTAACACTGAAGATTTACATGAAAAATTGACATGAATTAACCTCTGAAGATTTACATGAATTAACACTGAAGATCCCATAGCATTAGCACCATTGTGGCTGCTCTAGCACTGAGTAATTTCTTTGTTTTAGTCCAGCTTGATAACGGTTCATGTACTCCTATACTTCAGCAGATATCTTCCTGAGTAAGCAACTTATCAGATTACAAATAGGTGTTGACCAAAAGTACAATAATGATCCATCGTAACAAACAATATAAGAATATGTGACATGTTATAGAACAACTTACTTGAATGTGACATGTGATAGAACAACTTACTTGAATGTGACATGTTATAGAACAACTTACTTGAATGTGACGTTATAGAACAACTTACTTGAATGTGACATGTGATAGAACAACTTACTTGAATGTGACATGTTATAGAACAACTTACTTGAATGTGACATGTTATAGAACAACTTACTTGAATGTGACATGTTATAGAACAACTTACTTGAATGGTGGCGAGAATGAGGTAGGCAGAGATGCAAACGGAAAGGAAACATGAGATGAACAAAATACAGTAACCCAGAGTGCACTACTAAGTTAGTAGACAGAGGATACTGGAGATCTATTACAAATAACCTTTGATGTAGAGAAGATAAACCCGAAGATGAACATCCAATAAAAAAATCTTCTTCATCGTTCATTCTCAAACTCCCTCTGAATATCTCTTGTAGCAGGACCATGTCCTATTAGATTTCCAGAAGGATGAAGTCCAGAGAATGGAAATGCGTTGTGTCGCCGTTTTATTTGCACCAATGGCCCGACACATCCTTCTGTGGCAGACAAAAAAAAAAAATTCATATTAATTGTTTCTGTTTGGTAGCGAATCAATAATAAATGAGATGTGTCACATACATACACACACATGCACACACAAATACACACGCATGCACACACACATACACACGCATGCACACACACATACATCATATGTATCATTTATCACATGTTGGATGTAGCTGCCAATGAAGGTAAGGATAGGGGTGGAGCTGGCAGTGGTCTTCAAAGTGACTTATAGACCATGCTGAAATCGGATGTGTCAGGTCAAAACACACGGATAAGGCTGCTAAGCTGTAAACCATGACACAGCGCATTCTGTTCTTTAGACTACATTCAGCTAATCTGCAAAAGTATGAGAATGAATGTGGAAGAAGAAGGTTGTAGTGGTTCTCTTGGCAGTATTTACATTCAGCAGTTTACTATTGTTTTCTTTATAGTGTTTGCTACTTGATGTCTACAACATCAGATCAGTTTTCTGAATGATCTCTACCATTGTCTGAAACTCTTCTTTGTTTCTATAGATCTTTATTTGCAGGGTTGATCCATTGGGCCAATGTCTCTTTCAATTGTTCATACTGGGGACAAATCTGCAGGATATGTTCAGAGATTTGTTCATCTGTTCCACAAGTTTACAGCGGTGTGGCACACACTTGCACCCTGTGCATGTGTCTGTTCATCTGTACCACAAGTGTACAGCGGTGTGGCGATAGTTGCATATTGTGCAATGTTTATTTAGTCTACTGTGTCCTGTTCTCAGGTGAAGTACAGTGACCTGTCCCTGGTAATTTGTTATTGTTTTCTGAATGGTCAGATGCACAGCAATCCTGAGGTGGGAACTAAACCTGGTTACCTAGCTGTCACAGAGCCGGACATCAGTCACATAAAAAAAAAATTATATGAAATTGATAGCTTATTCTAACAGGATGTAGCCATCAATGCAGCAATTTTTGGCTGTAGTGATTTTCTTGGCAGTATTTAAAAAAAAACATAGGTAGCATATCCTATTCAGGACATAGCCATTAACCCAGCATTTTAAATACGTTCAGTAGTTTACCATTGCTTTCTGAACAGTCCGGATGCACAATTACCTGTGTCGAGGATCAAACATTCAGTAATTTAGTATTTATTGCTGAATGGTAAAAATTCACAGCTGTGCACAGCAGAAATTCATCCTAGTACCTGTGTCTTCAGTTTCAGGCACCTGTCACACGGTGAGATATACATCAAACAATCTGACATCCATCAAACAGTCAGACATCTGTCACAGAGTCAGACATCTGTCACACAGTCAGACATCTGTCACACAGTCAGGCACCAGTCACTATTTTATAAATAAATAAATCCATCAAGCATCAGTCATCATCCTCTGAGTCAGGTGCCAGAATGACTGCATTCTGTTGTGACTGAGTCGATTGTGTACTTGACTGAGTTCCAAAGAACACAGACCGGAACTGGTGACAGAAATAAAATGATTCCATTGTTAACATTGAAGAATCAATTATAATCATTTAAATTGCCAAACTTTTGCATGTTGAATAAAAGTTTTAAAAAAAAGAAGATTGTTTTAAAATATAACGGAAAAACTGGCCACAATTTATGCATGTGTATTTTAGATGGTGTGTATCTAAAATACACCATTTAAATGACCCCGTAGTCCTAACCTTCAATAACAGTTACCATGTTGTTCCGACAGGCCAACGTTGTGCCTGAACTAGTAACGTGTACGGCGTGGGTGGGCGGAACAACAAAGAAACACACCATTGAGTCGGATGTCTGCTGGAACAGAGGGCGGAGCACTTATGGGAATGCCCCACATGCTGTGAGGCCAGTTTCTAATCAAGAAGAATGACTCAGCTGGACTCCATTTTTATATATATTCATCTTCACTTGTGATCATATTTTTATATCAATGATTCTAATAAATAGAGCAGCCTGCTCTAGATTCCATCACTGCTATACAACTTTCTGTGTATGTAAACTGGGTATAGACAAGCTGTTGTTGTTGTCGATATCCAAATGCAGATGAGTAATTCTACTCTTGTCAGCACAATGATATTCTTATAAAAGTGCAGGTCTTCTAAAGTTGATTTAGTGATCTATACAGTAAGTTAGTGACTGTTAAAGGTGTAAAAGTTTTTTCCTGGAAGTTGAAAAGTAAGGGCAGTCAATAAAGAGTACAGGGTATAGGAATAATCAACTTGATTATCATGTTCTGGTACAGTATGCAGAGATATTTGGCTGCTGTAGAGCTGGTACCTCAGGTACATCTAGTTTTAAGACTAGTAGAAAATAGAATAAACAAACAAGCCCTTACGCGGACACCTGAGGGAAAAGAAAATGAGGAAGGCCTAAAGCAACTCTAAAAAACACCATAATTGAAGGGAAAAAAACAGGCTGCAAGACCATACAAGAACTAAAACTGCAGGCAGCGGACCACAATGCATGGAGAATCAAAACCTCTGCCCTATGTGCCGCTTGTGGCATGAAAAGAACAAAGTAATTAAGAGCTGGTACCTCAGGTACATAGAATCTGTAAGTACACTTATATTGTGTCCGCCCGTGTGTTGCAGAGATTCGAAAGGATAGCAAAGAATAGCGGCAATGTTACTTGTCAAGGATGATATAAGCAGTGACTAAGGAGGTTTTGAGGTGGAGTTGGCTATCCAATCCCATATAGGGTTAAAGTGACACAGAAGTCATGCTTCTTCATTTTTTGAAGTTTAACATGTCTACACAGCAAGTCTCAGTTTAACATGTCTACACAGCAAGTCTCAGTTTAACATATCTACACAGCAAGTCTCAGTTTAACATATCTACACAGCAAGTCTCAGTTTAACATATCTACACAGCAAGTCTCAGTTTAACATATCTACACAGCAAGTCTCAGTTTAACATATCTACACAACAAGTGCAGTTTTCTTATCAAATGATGCTGTATTTGAAAGCTTCTCAGCACTTCCCTTTGCTGTGAAAGGGATTATGTGAGTGTGGTGGTGGTGAATTATTACTAACATGGACATTTTTATTTGAATATGCATAGAATTTTTACAAAATACAAATTTATGAAAAAATACGTTGACAGCTATGTCACCATTTATTGTCAGTCTTATCACATCCAAGCTCTATACAACACACGATGTTCTCTGGGCTACCTCCTGCTAACCAGCAGGAGTTTGATAAAAATAATAAGAACTGCCACAGTTATAGAACTTACTTTCTTACTAGGTGGCGTTACTGGTATCTCCTCCTCATCCTCGTCTGACAATGACTGTTGCTGAACAAAAGAAAATAATAAAAAATATGAAGATAAAATCATTAAAAAAATATTCTATAAATAAGTAGATAAATGTTAAATCACTGAAAGTGCACAGAACACATAGTAGTCAATGTTTAAAGTTTTGTGAAGCACCGCAAATACACAGGAAAACACATAGAATCCACTTTCTCAACAAGAAGTCATGAATGGGATTTGAACCCACAATCTCTAGAACATAAAGTGAACTGAACAGCTTAACAACTATGCCAGAGAGATCCCCTGAAAAACAAATCAACTACGGGTATTTATATTTGACCATAAATATTTTCTATAACTTTCAAAATGTAGCCCCCTTGCAGATTAGCAGGATATAATCTGGAGAACGGAACACATTGTGTCATGGTTTATATATTAGTCTCTAGATATCCGAATTCAGCATGGCTTCTGGATCACCTTGACTCTCCATGGAATGGGACATCATACCCCACCCCCCAAAACTTCTTAGTCCTAACAACATACATGGCAGGTATGCGTTGCTATCACTTACTTTGCTCCTTCAGGCCCTGACAGCAAAAAGGGTACTTTCTTCCTTTCTAGAATCAATCCAGAGAAGCAGAAATGAAAACCTTCTCCACAACATATCCAAAAACATTAGCTATTGCCCTTCAATTGGATACACTCCCACTGTGGAATCATGGGAAATTAGAAAGCAAATGCTCTGTCAAGAACAGGTAGCGAAATGAAACAACACAGTCACTCAATGTCCTAAAGAGAAACTGAAACAATAATCCATAATATATACATGTCAAATAGGAAGAAAGAAATGGAAGTGGAAGACAAACCGGATGCAATACATCAGCTGCAAAAATATCAACAGACTGCAATATTTTGTTTTAGAACAGGCCATTGCAGACTGTTGGGTCACCTTTACTGACTACTGAAGATCTCATATACAGATGAATATCCATGTGGATCTGGAACCCAGACTCCTGAACACATACTTAGCATTGCCCAACACAAAAAGCAGAGATAGCAGACCAGGCCAGAGGATACTGATTTGAGGCAAAAGCTATTAGACAGTGCTCTGACCTGGAGAAGACAGTGGACTTAACCATGACGACAGGTCTGACAATATAACATGACGGCAGATGCTGAATGCAGAAGATGGGCTACTTTCTAATTATTGAAGTTATCCAGAAAAATATGGAGTACTTATTTGAACAAATTATAAAAAACAAAATAAAAATTTGCAAGATAAGCCATCAGAAGGAAAAAAATGAGATTGACCAAAAGAGACATTGCTGACCAGCAATCCAGAGAGTACTTATCTCCAATTACTGATGGCAAAAACAAATTTTAAAAATAAATCTGTAAAAATCCATATCTATTTAGCATAGAACTCATGGGAGAGAGCCTTGAAACATTTATTTGTCGTAATGACTGTTTGCAATTTCTGAATGAATTTGAAAGCCTCAGTTATTTCAAGTGCAAAATCCTACTTATTATAATGCTAGGCCTAGATTTACATTACTTTCCATATATCATACAATCTCACTATCAAAAACTCTGATTTTTTCATGATTAATACTCAAGAACAATGTCTATAGACTGTATTTCACGTGTGCCGCCATTTTGGAACAACATACTTTCTCTGGCAAGCTATTTTTAGTAACAGTATGGCAACCGTTACCGTACTTCTGAAGTATCATAGCGGTATTGACGGACATTGTTGAAATTGGTCACCAAGGTTTTATAACGGAAATGTCAAATTTGGTTGGTAAAGTGTCAAAATATAATGGCATGAGATTGCCCCAAAAACAGCGATGGACAATGAGACACTACAAGTCCTATGTGATTTCTAATGGCTTCACAGAAATGACAATGATTCAAGTTATCAAGTAAGTATCTAAGCAGTACTAACCATGTTTGCATCTTGTACAGGAATCACAGGGCTAGTTTCACTGTCAAGGCCCTTTGCAGACTTCAAAGATAGAAGCTTTCGATGTGTAGATTGATGATTGTTTGTACTGATGTTACTTGAACTTTTTTGCAGTGTTAGATTGCTTTGTTTATCCTGACAACTTTGTGCTGTTTCATTTGAACTACTTTTCTTCAAGTAGCCTTGTTGAAATTCTGTAGGTTTTTCTTTAAATGTCAAAACAAGGTTTGGATTATTTTTAGTAGATTTTACTTCCATTTTCCAACCAATATCATCATCATCATCATCAAGAAACGCAGCTCCTTTCTCGACCCGTGGTACAGGTATGTTGTTTTTATCAGATACAGCGACAGAATGCTGAGTCATGTAAGAGTCTTCAGGGGCAGTGACATCCATCATCACTGACAAATCATCATTAAACATATCATCTACTGCGCTGGATGGACCTGCTTGAGCTTGCGAGACGTCACGCTCTGCTTGATTTCCAGATTTGGTATGATTATTTGTTGAGTTTTCCACATACTTCGTGCTCGATTTTGTTGAATTTCTGCAAAATAAATGTTGAAGAAATGTTGAGTAATAATGTATCCATGTATGAAATTTCACAAACATCCAAAATGATAACTGAATATCTTTATGCAGTTTATAAACAATTTGTCAAAACATCATCTTCACTACACAACAAACCATCTAAACAACGAACCATCTGTTCATAAGTTTAAAAAAACCAGTCAGAGGATACCCGACAATGTGGAGAGTGCCACAGTAACAAAAGCATTGGTGTCAACTAGTATGGATTTTCTGTATTAATATGGATTTCAGACCAACAAAAAAAAAAGAACCCCAAAACATCCCCCAATTTTTTTTTTTTTTAAAACAAAAAGTCACTTGGTGTTAAATTTCCAAGTGTTCATTACTAATGCAAACATTTTTATATCACACGCTCATACTAAGGAGCAAAAAATATTTTTAATATTTAGTGTTTCTTTTTTGCTGTTAAATACAGATGTTTTTAAAAATTAAAATACAGAAATACATTTTTTTGTAAACCAGATTTATATAAAAATAAGTTGACAACTGATCAACTTTGTGATGGTTTACCAGTCTCCTCTGGTTATCTGGAAAATGTACTTGTTTAGCCACACCCTTATTGACATGATATTTCTGTAGTTTGCTCAAGGTTCCAGATTTCAAGTGTTCAACAAGTTGTTACAGTTACATCTCTCACTCATCCTTTCTCCATAAGGGCATTCAGAACATCCTATCTCCTAAAGGGCATTCAGAACATCCTATCTCCTAAAGGGCATTCAGAACATCCTATCTCCTAAAGGGCATTCAGAACATCATATCTCCCTAAGGCATTCAGAACATCCTATCTCCTTAAGGCATTCAGAACATCCTATCTCCTTAAGACATTCAGAACATCCTATCTCCTAAAGGGCATTCAGAACATCCTATCTCCTAAAAGGCATTCAGAACATTAGATTGGTCCATTGCTTCTCTAATCTCCATGATCGCTGATAGATCTGACTTCAGCATGGCATTTCAGTCTTCTGCATGATGAAGGTAAAGGAGTCCCAACAAGGCAGCAATCTGCCTTCATCGAGGATGAAGATAAATCTCTTTAAGTACTAAGTTGTAGCAATTATTAGATGGTGTGGTCAGTTCCTTTCTTTGCTGTGGTTTCACCTTCCCTAACCCATTTTTCTCAGGTACCCATTTACAGCTGGGTCGACTGGAGGAGTGGTCGAGTCAGGCAGAAATCACAACTTAAATTGTTTTGCTATGTCCAGACGTAGTTTTGAACCTGGTATGCTCTAACCCAGCGATAGTATGCAAGCTCACTATCAACTATGTTCTCTCTCTCGAGCGGGGTAAACAAATCCAAAACTTCCTGGCAATTTTTTACATCCTGCACAACAGGTTCACAGTGTTACATCATCAAGTGCCATCTTCCCACTGAAGGTCGGCTCACCGAATCTCAAACATCCTCTCTTTTGCCCTGGTGGTACACACTGATAGAATGTGTCCTGTCCATCTCATGATGTTTACTTCCCACTTATATAGCTGATGTTCCAATTTGACACTAACAAACAAGTCTGAATGATTTCTAAATGTAAGGAAGGAACTACTGTCCAATAAACAATTTGACACTAACAAACAAGTCTGAATGATTTCTAAATGTAAGGAAGCAACTACTGTCCAATAAACAATGTTATATCAACATTATTCTTTATAAAAAAAATACCGCAGGGAAACGTCGAAGGTAGAAGAAGAGGACAAATAAAATCATGGACAGACAACATCAAGGACCGGACAGGACAAGATTTTCCCTCTCGCCCACATCGCTGATGACAGAAATCGCTGGAGGACTCTGTGTGTTGATGCATCCAATGTGGTACCTTTGCGACCCTGATTGGTTATGACTTTTATAGATATAGTTAGAGTAATATTTATTATTTTTATCAATTGTTTACAATTGTTATTTCTCACCTGTTGTTAGAATTCCTTCCATTGTGAATACAATTTTGTTTTCCAGTATTTTCTCTCCTGCATAAAAAAGAATGAATTCTTAATACACAACAAATTTATTGTGCACACCAAAACAACAGGACATTTACATAACAAATTTATTGTGCACACCAACATAACAGGACATTTACATAACAAATTTATTGTGCACACCAACATAACAGGACATTTACACAACAAATTTATTGTGCATACCAAAACAACAGGACATTTACATAACAAATTTATCGTGTACACCAACATAACAGGACATTTACACAAAAAATGTATTGTGCATACCAACACAACAGGACATTTACACAACAAATTTATTGTGCACACCAACATAACAGGACATTTACACAACAAATTTATTGTGCACACCAACATAACAGGACATTTACACATCACCAAAGAGGATGCAATGATATAGGCAAGTGTTTTTCAGCATTGTTTTACACCCATCCCCAGATCACATTTTTTGTAAACACCAAACATCCCCTCACAACATTCATACCCCATTTTAAACAAATTACCTAGAACTTACCATAATAATTCCCATCAAAGTAAATAATTCCCACCAATTCTTGTGATTGGCGCTATATATATATATATATATATATATATATATATATATATATATATATATATATATATATATATATATATATATATATATATATATATATATATATATATATAAATAACCTACACAAAACACGAGAGAAGAATAAACACCTTTCACCTAAGATGTCTCAGCAAAAAATGACACAACAAAAACACCAACATGGAAGGGTTATGCATTCTATACTCTGGACTTCCTACTAATCTTCAGGTGTGAGAATGTACGCAGAAGAAGAACTGTGCCTTGCCTGATGAATACAAGACAAAGTCTCTGGACTGATTGACCTGTCGATTGTGGTTTGGAACTTGTACCCATCTCCCCCCATGTGATTATTCAATTCATTATTTTCCTTGGCAATGTTTGATATTTATCAACTATATTTTTTTTTTAGGGCTGGGCTTAGGGTTCGAGTTTTCATTTCTTGAAAAAAGTTCTGTTTGGACAATAAGCAGAATACCTGTAGTTGTTTTGTTTTTCAGGGGATCTCTGGCGCAGATCGATGGATGCTGTGTTGTATGCGCCTTTAGCAAAGTCTATGAACAGTTCATGTTATTGTTATTTAATTTCTATATTGTTTTGTTTATTTTGATAGTTAGTATTATAGTAACTATCTATAATACTAACTATAATACTAATTCAATGCAGACCCCAATTTGAGTGCTGAGATGTTATATCAAATCAATTCTTTTTTATGGATGTGAAGCATGGACTATAAACAAAAAAATTCAAAACGAACTGGAGGCTACAGAGATGTGGTTTCTGAGAAGAATGATGAAAATACCACGGACAGCTAAGAAAACTAATGTAGATGTTCTCATTGATGCTGGCGTAAAAAGATCAATCATATCAAACATTAGGGGTAGACAGTCAAGGCTTCTAGGACATATTCTGAGAATAACACAGCTTAAACACTTAATAACCACTGGAAAGATCAAGGGGAGAAGAGACAGGGGACGACAAAGAGAAAAGTTACTAGACGGACTAGTATTATAGCACGGGAGAAGTTAACCCACTTAGCTTATTAAGAACACAAGAGACAGAGAGTCGTGGAGAAACATGATTGCCTACACCATTCGGCATGGCACTTGATTGATTATAGTAATATTATTCACTTTATATAGTCTGTTATTGCTTATTTGTTGTGCTAGTGCGGCACTTCTCACTTTGTCGGACATCCTCTGACATTTTGGTTATTTATACTTATAGGTTTGGGTTAGGAGAGGTTTTGTTTTACATAACTAACCCTAACCCTAAATAAATTTATATTAAAATTAATCAAGGATAAATATAAACTGACAAATATTGCCAAGGGAAATAATCATATCTTGGGTACGTGTTTTAAACAAGAACCAATCTCTCCATAAGGACTAAAATAGTTATTTGAATCAGGTTTGCTTCTTCTTCTTCAGCAATTCTCAAGTTCATTCTCAAACTCCCACTGGATTTCTCTTGTAACAGGACAATGATCCTACAAGATTTCCAGTTGAATGTAGTCCAGAGAATGGAAATGCGCTGTGTTGCCGTTTTATTTGCACCAATGGCCCAACACATCCGTCTTCGGAGGTGGGTTTGCTTCAAGGGCAGCTGCAGTTGAGGAAATAAAGAAACAACATATAATGGCTGATATTACAATTGTAAGAAGTAGTCATGTTTATTATGAAGTACCGCACCTGTCGTGAGATGCGTTCTTGCTCGTTGTCTGTGCCTTAGTTCCTGCTGTAGCAGATGGTTCTGATGATTCTATATCGGCCAACGTTGCCAGAACAAAATTTGCTTCAAATGAAAGATCTTTTGTTATGGAAAATGTTATTGGCCTGTAAAATATAAACAATTCATAAAAGCTAGCTGAACAATTAAAGCAATGTGGGAAGGGTCAGAGCACCTATGGGCATTGTATTGTACAGTTTTCCACTACTATTTTACTTTATTTTTCTCCACTATTATTTGTGCTTTACAGAAACATGCAGGAAGAGTAAAAACTCTCTTTTAGTATTTCCAGCATGGATCCTTTTTTTTTTTTTTTTAGCTGTAATGTGGATAGTGACGTTCTTACTTGTCATTTTGTTGTTGTTGTTGTGAATGTACTCTTGATAAAGGCCTTTTGGTAGAAACATTGATTTTCATATGTTATCGTGTATATCTAGTGATTAGCAAAACTTCATCACCCTGTTTCCAAGTTTTGTCTGTTACATTAACCAACAATTTCATAAATTGTCAGCTGTATTAAGTCAGTATTTCAAGGAAAGGTCTGAAAATTTCAATTTTATCTGTGGATGGACAGTGAAATTTTTTATTATAGAGTATTTTTTTGTGTGTGGATATTTTATTAGATGAACAACTTTTAAATTCTAGTGTAAAATGTGTCAGTGTATATCGCACAGTAATGACCTATGTGGCAACTATGACTATTGCAAAGTAATCACCTATGTGGCAACTATGACTATTGCAAAGTAATCACCTATGTGGCAACATAGACCTAGACTTCTAGCTCAGGGAACAAAGAATAGGACCACTGTCTTCTTTCCAGGCATGTTGTAGGAGGTGACTAAGGAAAGTTTGGAGATAGGCTGACAACCTGTCACCTGTGACATAAAATAATAACTGTCACAAAACATTTTGTTTTGATTTCTTACTCTTGTGTTCTGCCACATGGTCCCCTTGGATGGTGAAGAAATGTAGACCAGTGGTCATTGTTACATTTGTCCTTTTGTAGCAGACTACCAGGTACTGCGGAATGCTAGATATGCCATCACTAGATAGGTCACCAGATCTGACACAAGTATGACTAATTAGTTAGTCCAGTAGTATAAACTGCGCAGGTCGTGATGGTCCTCAGATACTGTCGTATTTGAATGCCTCTCTTTAGAGGCTGAGCATAAGCCCACCTAACACATGTCTCTGTGACAACAAACCTATAGAAGTTCAGGTGTCACCTTGGTTACTCAATGAGGGAGACCTGTGCGTATGTTAGTAAGACTATGTGCTGTCAGGAGCTACCTGCTCAAAGCTAAAGGATTACTTCATCATCTTTGTGAATTAGATTTTAAAAAATTATTATTTCCTCACAACTTAAATTACAATTTGTTTTCGGAAGGCACCTTACCATTCCTAAATACAACCTGCTTAGAAAGAGTCATTACATTTAATAATTAGATCTTGCACAATTAAAATTTGTGTACTGCTAACATCCGAATTCAACAATAGAAAAGCAGTAATTTATTCATGTAGTCTATGAAATGGAATCAATTATACTAAATAAATATTATTCAGCTGCCACGATTTGATAAGCATTAAATATATTTATGCAACAACTATTTACATATGATTTATTTGATTCTATTCAAATTTGAAAATCCGCCGAAGACGGATGTTTCGGGCCATTGGCGCAAATAAAACGGCGACACAACACATTTCCATTCTCTGGACTACATACTGCTGGAAATCTAATAGGACCATGGTCCTGCTACAACAGAGATCCAACGGGATTTTGAGAATGAACGCTGAAGAAGAAATTTGAAAATAGGAATATGTATCACAGCAGTGCAATGCATCCTTTAATTTGAACCTCTTGTGGGAAACTACGGTTATATCAACTACAGACATCAGTCCACCACGGTTATATCGGAGCATATAACTACTAAACAATAATGAAAGATATGATTTTGGTAATCCTGCCACCACAACCTGCTGGTATATGTTATATGGGTACTGGTTTAGCTAATGGGCCTATCATCCAACTTTTTATAAAATGTCTGCCGATCTGAAATTTTGTGATGTCAGCTCTAGATACAAAATGGCTACTTTAAGTTTCTTACGCCTACCTGCAACCAATAGAGATACAGTATGTATGTTACAGGCGCGAGGACTTCTGCCAGACACACAGATGTGCGTGCCACCCACGGAGAGCCTCTCCCACACATCCCTTCTAAATAAAAATATCCACCTTCACCTACTAATCATAATCACAGCGAAGGGAACCAATCACTGAAATAACAAAGAACACAGATTTGGCTGCCTCTTTTAATTTATCTCATTTCGATTTCCACAAAAAAAGTTAACCAAACATGAACCATTATATATATTATATGAAGTGTAACATAAATTAATTGTATTTACAAAAAATATGAATAAAGTACAAAAGTATTAATCTACCCCCTATTGTCTTGAACTTTACTCAAATGTTTTAACTAGTGCCATTACATGAAAACCATCAGGTTTTCATGAATAATTTAGACTTTTTTAGACACACTATTTACTGACTTAATAATAATATTAATAAGACATATACCTTCCAGCAGATTCAAAATGTAATGTGACCGGGAGGCTTGTTACGTCTGCAAATGCAAGGATAGCCTGGAAAATAGATTTAGATTTTAGACCAGACAACATAAAGTGTTAACATACAAACATTTCACAAAAATGCAGCATTGTCTAAAATTACTGCTCAGGATTTTGCAGGGTGTGGAACAATTGTAGAAAATAGTTTGTTAAGAATAAGTTATATAGAACACAAGACAAATATATTTGTCCAGTAGAAAATAAACAAACTTGCAGGATAACGAGAACCGCTTTTAGCAGTGGTAAAATGGCCTAAACTTGTTTACTTTGTACATGTAACGAGACCAGACTCCCTGTCTAAATTAATTTGCAAGAAACAGTCGAGGTTGGAAGAGGATGAGGGGAGAGAAAATCATGGATTGATAACATCAAGGAATGGTCTGTGCATGATTTTTCTACACCCCCATCCTTAAATGGCTAGAGGATAGAGTTGTTTGGAGAGCTTTTTGTGCTGATGTCCCCAGTGTGGCAACACTGATGTCACCAGTGTGGCATCCCTATGATCATGACAGATTATGGGTCTATTATTATTATAAAGAATAGTAATGCAGTCTACTATGTAGCAGTAAGGGAATCAAAAAGGGAAGCAAAGAATAGTGACAATGTGACATACAATGTATATCATAAGAGACAACTATGGACATTTTGTGGGTGGAGGTTGTCCCATCCATGGAGAGTTAAAGTGCCATAGAATCCATTTTGAAGTTGGATGTGTCAGGCTGAACGGCACAGATATCGCAGCAAAGCTAGAAACTATAACACAACAGATTTCATTCTCCAGGTTACGTCCTGGTAATCTGCAGAAATTTGACAATCGATGCACAAGAAAATGAAGTTACACTGTGACATTTCATAAGCTCTAATTTTAGGTCACAGTACCACACTGAGTTATTTAAAAAAAATAAAACACAGCTTCAAATTTCTGTAATTATTTTAACTTTATGTAATTATTTTAACTTTACGTAATTATTTTAACTTAATATAAATGTTTCAACGTTCTGTAATTATTTTAGCTTTGTTAATATTTCAATTTTCTGTATTATTTTCTGGTTTATTATGAGGGATGTGTCCACACATTTCAACTTTTTAATATTATATTTTATTTCATACAGCTTCCGTGATGCAGAGATAAAAAACAGAGTCTGCTACCAATCATTTATTATGAGTGCAATGAACTGAGAGCCCACTACTCCCTAAAAGGATCTTCCAGGGAGGGGGAAGGACAGGGGCCTCTCAGTGCATTGTGCGCAGATCGATGGATGCTGTGTTGTATGCGCCTTGAGCAAAAGTTTGTTTTGTTAAATGTATGGTTTGTTTAGCTAAAAATGTTGAGACATCTTCCCGTAATGTACCATTTTAATTTTATGTAATTATTTCAACTTTCTGTAGTTATTTAACTTTATGTAATTATTTCAACTTTCTGTGTTATTTAACTTTATGTAATTGCTTAAACTTTATGTAATTATTGTAACTTTATGTCACTTCTTATCATAAATTTACTTCATCATAAATTTAACTTTCAATCACACATTTTAACTTTCTATCTGGACACTTCATCTCACTAGAATCACTCACACGAAGCTCCTTTAAACAAAATGTAACATCCGCATCCACTCCAGCTTGATACTGCTCAAACTCTTCAGGGGAAAGAGTTAGCTCTGTATGGACCACTTTGTTAGGATCTAAGATACAAACAAAAATTATCACAGAACTTACGCATGAAATAATACAGCACAATTGTCCATAAAACAAAACAATATCATGGAAATATCCATAAAACATAAGAATATAATGGAAATGTCCTTAAAACAGAACAATATAACAGAATTGTACATAAAACAACACAATGTAACAGAATTATCCCTAAAACTTCTTCTTCAGCATTCATTTTCAAACTCCCGCTGGATCTCTTTTGTAGCAAGACAATGCTCCTACTAGATTTCCAGCAGGATGTAGTCCAGAAAATAGAAATGCGTTGTATCGCCGTTTTATTTGTACAAATGGCCCAACACATCTGTCTTTGGCGGAATCCCTAAAACAACACACCGTAACAGAATTGTCCCTAAAACAAAACAATATTAATAAAATTCCTAAAACAAAACAACACAATATAATGGTACAGTCACAAACCCACCCATCTTTATTTTATTGTAGTGATTTTTCAGGCAATATAAATATGTAATGTAGTTTGCTATTGCTTTCAGAATGGTATGGATGCACAATTGCCTGTGGCGAGATTTGAGCTCTGTACATTGGCTATTATATACAAGATCTGTACTCCATCTCCACAGAGCTGGACTATATGAATACACAGAGATATATCACCAGAGTTCCATGGATAACACAACATGCTAAAACTATAGGAGCTGTGATAACACAGTGCAAATGCACATATGGATGAAATTTGGTGGAGTGTTACCGACAGTAAAAATGACATACTAACAACACACAATGGCAGATGACGTTTTGACTAAAAGGCCTTCATCAATACTAAAAACAATGACAATCATATATATATAGTATAATGAGTACGAAACAGTACAAGAAGAAGAGAAAGAAAATAGCAAAGAAAGCCATCTGAATCTTTCTGTGGCGCATAAGAAAAGAAAAGCAACGCTCAGGCCTGTCATGCATTTCATAAGAAGCGACTACAGGGGATTTTTGGGGGTTGAAGTTCCCATCTCATCGAAGGTCAAAGTCACCCAAGTTATTTTAAGTTGGATGTGTCAGACCAAAAGGCACAGATATTGCAGCCAAGCTGTAAACCACAACAGAACATATTCCGTTCTCTGGAGTATATCCTCCTAATCTGCAGGAGTTTGAGAATGGAAGCAGAAGAAGAAAAATGTCACAATATTAAATTATTTTAGAAATCTTACCAGGTTCGTCATCCACATAGTTCTTCAGCACCACATAGTTAGGTCTAATCATTAGAGTGATCTCCTCTTGATTGTTCTGAAAATTCAGAACAGCATCACAAAGTAGCCTGGGGAAATAAATCAGCGCACATTAAGTAAATAGACAGCAGAGGGACATAAAAATATAACTGTCATACATCATAAAGTGCCATCTCAGCAATGCAGGTTGGCTGCAACATCCCCCATCTCGTCTTGGTGGTGCACTTTGCTAGACTGCAACCTGCTCATCGTGTGATGTTACTCTCCCACTTGTATCTTTGCCCACCTCTTGCTCATCTCCACTCGACTTTACCCTCATATAAGGTCTTCAACAAGGTGTCATATCTTTTAATGTGTCCAAAATATTTTATTTTTTTAATTTTAATTTCCTTCAATAATTCTTTCTTCATACAAAGTGTTGTTAGAACCTCTTTCTTTGTCTTCTCTTTCTGTGATGGTCTCTCTATTCTTCTATATAACCACACCTCAAAGACATCAATTTTGTCTTCTAATTGTTTGTGTATTGTCCATGTTCCTGAGCCATTATTTAATATAGAATAGATGTAGCATTTTATAATTCTCATTTTTAACTTGCTTGTAATTTGCTGTTAATATTTTCCTCATGTCATTGAAGGTAAGTTTAGCCATTCTTATTCTCCTTTTAACTTGTTTCACATCTGCTATCATTTGTGACTATGTGTACAAGATATTCATAATGTTTTACTTGTTGTATTTTCTCTCCATGTATGTTTATGTTTGTCGCTTGTTCTTCAGTGACGTTGCTGATTATCATAGTTTTTTTGTTTTTTGGATGTTTATATATATATATATATATTCTTTATAAGTCCATATTCTTTATTTGATTTATCGACTTGATCTATTAGTCTTTGTAGTTCATGTTGACTTATACATCATACATCAGTGATAGGTAAAACTACATGAAAACTAAGATCCAAGTCTCCTAAACATTTATATGCCATCAATTTGCAAATGTTGCACCATGACTGACATAAGGAGAGATGCTAAGATGCTCTGAAGTTTGAGAACCAATGTTACAACATGACATACATAAGGGAGATGGCTAAGATGCTCTGAAGTTTGAGAACCAATGTTGCACCATGACTTACATAAGGGAGATGGCTAAGATGCTCTGAAGTTTGAGAACCAATGTTACACCATGACTTACATAAGGGAGATGGCTAAGATGCTCTGAAGTTTGAGAACCAATGTTACACCATGACTTACATAAGGGAGATGGCTAAGATGCTCTGAAGTTTGAGAACCAATGTTACACCATGACTTACATAAGGGAGATGGTTAAGATGCTCTGAAAATTGATAACCAATGTATCCTTCTATTTGATGTCTTCCAGCTTTTTTATCTTAACACCCTGCATAAAAAACACTCCAATTATTCCAACTGCCAGGTGTGGATCATCGCTATATATATAACCTTAATTTGGTCTATTGACCCAAACAGGTTGTTAGCCATAAAAAAAATATTTAATAATTCACAAATTGAACTGAATTAAAATTTAGTTAAACTTTATTTCACAAGTTGAAACTTACTTGGCAACTGCAGTTAATTTGTTTGGGCACAAATCTTTAGAAAAAACTGCCTGCAATGTTTCACAATCAATAAAGGCCAATTTGTGAGTCTTGATAATACCTGTGTTAATGAACTAAGTGTTAAAACAGTAATTATATTAAACAAGTAAATATATCTGTCTTATCTGTCATTTCCACTTGTGCCATTAAGCGTTGTTGTTGGGAGGGGGGGGGGGGGAGTTGAAGTTGTCTGTATTTAGCCCTATGGGTCTCATCAGCCATGGTTGACTTGTGTCTTTAAGGTTTCTTTGTCTCCACCTATTTAGTTCTCGATCTTCCTTGTGCCTTGTTTCCTGATCTTCTGCTGTTGTAATGGCTCGTTGCATAGGTTCCATTCCCATGATATGGTCAAACCACCTTGTTTGTGGTCTCTCGTTGTAGTCTTGACTTGAGATGGTCTTTACTTCTTTCCTGATATCTTCATTTCTCTGGTGGCCTCTTCTCGTGACATTTATAGTTTTCCTCAAACATCTCATTTCGCAAACTGTGATTTTTTCCGCTAGTGTCTTTGTCAAGGGATATGTTTGGCACTGGTAAAGTAGAATTGGTATACAAATATTATTTATCAATTGTCATTCTGTAGTCATGCAGACTGATGGGTGTTTCAGTATTTGTGACAGCTTGTAAATCAAAACCAAGTAAGTATGTGTTACAAATACCTACCACTACAGCTAAGTGTTAGATGAAGCAAAATTAGTCCTAAATTTGTACACGGGCGTGATTTTTCTACACTCCTCTAAATAGCTGATGATAGAGTTGTTTGGAGAGCTTTTTGTGCTGATGTATCACCCCAGTGTGGCACCCCTACAACCCTAATGGGTTATGGGTATTATTATTATCTCTCTGGTGTGTGCGGAGAAGACTAAAAAGTCAAATTCTGGCATTGAATCCACTGCCATCATGTTTGGGATGCATGTATTCAGAGATGGACATGTATATGTTTGTTGCTCTGTTCTTTCAAGCTGCACGTTTTCAGTGTGCCTCTGAAATTTGATGCTTCTTAGCAATGTGAGAACCTTTGCTGGTGTTGATAACCAAACTGTCAAAGGATATTGGACAAGGTGGAGAGTGCCGCAGTAACAAAACAAAGAAGCGTTAAATGCTATATTAATGTAATATTGTTACTAGATAATCTAACTATGACATCGTAAAACCATTGTCATCATCATCAGGTGTCATGCCGGCTGGCGTAAGCGGTCATGGCTCTCCACAGCTCTGCATCCACAGTATTATGTATCACGGTCATTGTTGTTTCCTTGCTGTTCCAGGTTGTCAAACTGTCTAATATTTTCTCACGTTGTCACTGTCTCTATTGCCTTCAATTTTGCCTGTTGTGACTATGTTCTCCAAACCTTCCTGTCTCATGAAGTGGACATTGTAAAAAAAGAAACAGCAATAAAGAAAGGAACAAGAACTTTTTCTACTTGAAGAAGCTTGAATAGAGAACCAAAGGCCTACAGATAGACAGAGATGACAATGTACCGCAAATGTCACATCAAATAGAAGACGAGTGATCTGATACTTCATAACTTCGGTGATAGCGTCTAATTTGAAATTAATTTTCACTGAAGCAATTATACAGATAACCTCAGTAACTCACCATGTCTGCAGTACATCTGAAATATGAGTCGTGCTTCAGTTGTGTCAAAGGATACTCTGCACTTCTCCACCATCTTGTCAATGGTGGACAGAGACTTAAACACCGCCATTATAGACTGGTAAAAAAATTAACAATTTTGTTTATAATTTAGAGAACATTGTATGTAAATGAAAATTCACAGTTATGAAACAAGTGCAGTTTTTGTTTAAATTCACAGGAACTAATAGTTCCTGTATCCTTGTTGCAATAGGAGGTTTCCCTAGAGTTTCCTTTATTTCAAACCCAGGAGGTTCCAACTGTCAGTACAGCACAATAATTTGAGACATCTTCTATTCAGATGGAGTAAAACATAACTGTATAGATGAAGTGTTGGGCTGTCATAGGATGAATGTCTCACTGTGTAAGCATAGCACTTATGTAGAAAACAAGTTTTTTCACAGTGTTATGATGACTGACTGACAGACTGTCCAACTATGTGGTATAAGTATTAAAACATAACAATATACAAGACATTTTTTAACGTTTCAACCTTAAGGTCTTTTTCAAGAAAACACGAAACAGTGAAAAAAACTATTAAAATAATGATACTATCACAGAAGCACTAGACGGCAGACATGGAACATCACAACATTCAAGGTGACAATGGCGATTGCCACTATATAAGCATGCCATCTGCTATGGGAGATTGCCCTTGCACAGTGGTTAAGCCATTTGCTGTGTGTTCAATAGGTTTACGTCTGAATACTGATCGAGGCATGTTATTCATAAATCCTTCCGCATTTTAGGATTTGAATAATACCTCCGAGACTGGATAGTTATACCGAAGACTTTACCAAAACTAAAGTAAAAACCTTAATAAAAACAATATAGCCGATCATGCATTTTATAAAATAACTGCGTTATTGCCCGTTTTTAAAGAAACATTGTTATGACAGACTGAAGAAACATAATATCAAGGCATCTTAATTTATGGGAGATTCCTGGAAATTGTCACTTAGAGCTACTGAGTTATGTGCTGTGAGTTATACTCTTGGCAGGTGACATGCTCATTCTGTTCAGAGAAATAGAGCACAATGAAGTCAATCATCTACTATTTTTCAGACTTTATTTTTTATCTACCATCATTTTATCTAATATGATCGCCCGTGTGTTGCCGGGGCCCGAAAGGGGTACAAAGAATAGCAACACTGTTTACCTTCCATGCATGACGTAAAAGGCGACTAAGGAGATTATGGGATGGAGTTGGCTGTCCTATCCCATATAGGGTCAGTGACCCAAAGCCATGTTGAAGTCGGATGTGTCAGGCCGAAAGGTACAGATATCGCAGCAGTGCTGTAAACCATGATACAACGCAGTCCGTTCTCTGGACTACATCCTGCTATCTTAAGGAGTTTGAGAATGAACGAAGAAGAAGATCTAATATATTATCTGCTATGATTTCGTGATTATGAAATGGTTTGGTTCTGTGCTGGCATAGAACAGAGTACATCTGTGATGTACAGAGTTCAAAATCCATCACAGGCAATTGTGCATCAAAAAGAAATGGCAAACTACCAAAAGTATTTATATTGACTAAAAATCTGCTGGGTTGATGACTACATCCTGAATAGAATAGGCTACTATTGGTATTTTTACTATGATTTTATCTACTGTGATTGTGCCTTTGACTGGTGGTTGGTGACCTTCAGGTCTCCTGCACATGGACATGTGTAATGTAAATATAATTACATAACACTCCAATATAACCCCCCACCCCCCAAAAATAGTGTTTCAAAAGTCTACAAAACATTTGAACCTCTTTGTTTTCTTCTCTTTCCATGAAGTTCTCCCTATTCTTTCTTCTAAATATCCACTAATCATAAACAAAACAAAACTATGCAATGAAAACCAAATTTTACTATGCAAAAACAAATAAAGTTTTTACAATAAATCTCACAAATATTTCATGTTTTTGTTGTTTCAGTCATTTCCGGCATATCTGATCAATCTTCTTCTTCTTCAGCGTTCATTCTCAAATTCCCACTGGATTTCTCTTGTAACAGGACAATGATCCTACAAGATTTCCAGTTGGATGTAGTCCAGAGAATGGAAATGCGTCGTGTTGCCGTTTTATTTGCGCCAATGGCCCAACACATCCGTCTTCTGCGGGATCTGATCAATCAAAACCCCGTACTGGCAAATACCAGTCACTAGTAGGAAATCAGAGTATTTTTATAAATAATGTGTTAAGTAAATCATTGTATTAGGTTTCTTCGAAAACCATGGGCTCATGCCCTTTGACTCAATGCCATTATGTGAAATATGCATGTGTTTGTGAGTTGTTGTTTTGTTCCATTTATCTGGCCTTGGAGGGAGAAGAATTTTTCCAATATCATCAAGCGCTAGACATTCAAATAGGTGGTGGTTGACAGTTTCGTAGGGATGAGTGGACAGCCGGCACCCTGGAGTGTGTTGTGAATGTATTCTGTTCAAGTGATTGTTAAGCTGTACATGTTATGTGCGAAGTCCGAAAATGATACTTGGGTCTTTCTTTCCCAGGAGGTTGATGATGTCTTTGGGCTGGTCATATATTTATATATAGATAAAATAGAGATGTATGCAAGTGTACAAGAAGCATTGCTTTAAATAGTGAAATGACGAAAACTAGCATGGTTTGGACATGTATGCAGACATGATTCCTTGTCAAAAACAATACTGCATGGAACTGTTGAAGGGGGAACAAGCAGAGGAGGGCAAATAACAGACAACATCAAGGAATGGACAGGACAAGATATTTCCACACTCATTCGCATCACTGAGGATAGAATTGACTGGAGGACTCTGTGTGCTGAAGCATCCAATGTGGTGCCCCTATGTTCCTGAAAGGTTACGGTTTATTGATATATTTATAGATTTCCCTCCCAGTGTTTCCCATAACCCATCTGTTCATCAATTTATCTTTGTTCACACATTTCAACATCATTTTTAAACTGTGTACATGATCGTTTGGCTGCTCTTGTCTTTTGTCTTTCTGTGCTAGTCTGTCTGCCTCTAAATAACATAGAGGAACTTGATTTGTTGGAGTAAAATTAATACTACATTCTGTATAGTTCTTGAACAGCAATAATAGTATTTCACAAACTACGATATGCACATCTCATACTTGAACTATGTTCCTTCAGCGCCAAATACAATGAATCAGCAGAAACTAGAGTTTTTCAGTTCAAGCAATGTCATGCTACTGAATGTAATTGTTGCACGTTGTTGAGACCCAAGTCATATATTTTTTGATGGTTGTTCTGCAAAGTCTCTCTTGGTCTTCCTCTTTTTCATATGCTACCTGGTACCCATTTTAATGTTTAGTGTTTATTTCTGTAATAAACTGTTTCTGTTTCTCTGGATTTTTTAAATAGAATAGCTGAAGAAACACAGATAGATATAATTCAATGCAACTATACCTTCATGCCAAGTTTGCAACGCAACACATCATCATCAGCATCTGAATTATTATCTCTATTTGTTGTACCAACAACATAGTTGGCAAAAAAACTTGGAGAAAACTGAAAGCTGCCGTATGCTGATCGAGAAGAATTCACTGACCTCAAATACAACTGGCAATAACAGAAAAAAAAAAAACAAGAAAAATTAGAAATGAACAAAATAATTAAAAATGAACACCTTAATAAATAATTTAAATGTTCATGAAACCTAAGCACATTGAATTAATGAACTTTCTCATCTCTGCTAGTTAGTCATCAGATCATCATCATGGCACTTTGGATAAGTCCATAGATGTTCCGATCTCATATTCAGTATATCCTCCAGCATATGGTAACTGACTATTCCAGTTCTGTGTTGGTTGATAACTCTTCTTTTGGATTCTTATATGCTGCTCACTTTTTGCAACACCACACTTCACCCCCAGGTCCTCCAACATAACACTTCACTTCCAGGTCCTGCAACATCACACTTCACTCCCAGGTCCTGCAACAATTTGCTTTACTACCAGATCTTGCAACACCAGTAAAATTCTGCTAATTTAAATGCTACATTGGAGTACTGACATCTTATGAGACATGGGTCACTTTCTAAATTTTTTTAGCAAAGAACAGTTGAGGCTGGAAGCAAAAGAGGGGGTTATTAAAAATCCTGGATTGATATCAAGGAATGATCTGGTGATGATTTTTCTAAATTTGTCTGAATGGCTGAGGTGTTGGAGGACTTCTTGTGCTGATATCTCCAATGTGCACCCCTATGACACTTAAGGGTCATGGGTCTTATTTTTATATTAAGACGGAGCCTGTCTGTTACAGCCAAGGTAAATGGCTTGACGAAATCGCATCTTTTTTTGGAGATGCGATTAGTCAAGTGCGGAAGAACACGTGTGCAATTGTTGCTAGGCGATTTGGTGCCGTTGAACGGACTGGTTCAATTCCCGTTAGTCTCATGAATTTTTAAAAATTGTCCTCTGGCTTCCTACTTAAATTTACTTGTACAGCCAAGATACAGAGTTCCAATTCTGTCTCAGGCCATTGTGCATCCAAACCGTTCATAAAGCAATGGAAAACTACTGAATGTAAATATTGATAAGAAATTCAATTAAAAAATGCTACATTAATCCTGAATAGGATATGATACCAATGACATATGATAAACTATTGATATTTGACACAGATCACATTTAATTTGCAAGTTATACACGTACCCCGTCTTCAAGAGGTTCAAAGTACAGTTCATCTCCTATTTTGGACAAAGACTGTATGGCTCTCCCAAAAACTACACAGAGATCAAAATAAAATAAAATTATCCTCATATGTTTTTGTTGTGGCACAAAAGTATTACAATCTTAATAATCATATTAATCATATGTCGAGCCTGACGATTTAAAGATACCTTCCTTTGTTACTGTTGCATCTGAGAATGCCATCCACTCAATCTATTCTCTAAGTATGTCCTTAAAAGGCTTGGTAAGTCACACTGAGTGGCTGCAGGAGTGAGGTAAGGAGCACTGGAATTAGAGCCAGACAACTTCATATGGTCTCTTTTTATATTTTCTCTATGTAATGTATCATCTTAAACAAATTCACTAGAACATCAATGGCTTCTTGTTTGTTTACTGTGAACCCTAAGAATTATGAGTGATCAGCTCTTGCTTTCAATGTGCAATGGGGTTGTTTCTTCAAAAACACCTTTCATACTCAGAAGACATTGACTCTCTGCATTATGCCAAGACCCACTGTGTCCTTGGGATATTAAACTTAATTTGCTGTAGTTTGTGCATGATTAGTGACCAATCCATAATTATGGGATTAAGGATGGGGGTTTAACACCCCCTTAGTAAATCACAACATAACTTTTAGTACAAGGAATCTAGCCATAATTAGAGTTGTAAAACCACTCCACTACAGATTTTTCAGCAAAAAGGCCATCACATTTTTCATCAAAATCAGGGAACTACCGGGTACTAGCGAAAACAGGTGCATTACCTTTTTTTTTAGGTAAAACCCACTCCTTACTGAAAATGTATCTGCCACTGCTAGTCACTCTTCAGCACTTTTTCAGAAGAATGACATTCCTCCCACTTTCCAGAGCATGAATCCTGGAATCAATTAGCCAATTAGGTGGGGGTCCTTGGATTTGTGTACAAACCATGAGTGTTTTTGACACCTGGGTCACCTGTAAGTTAGTGAGTTAGTCAGTAATTGGATCATCATCACTGCACTCTGGACAAGTCCATATGTGCTCAGATCTCTCCTTGAGTGTAGCTGCCATTACACATTGACTGACGGTTCCAGTACGCCGTTGATTGACCATCATTCTTTCTCGCACATGAAACTGCTCCTTTCTAGCGACACCAGGTTTCTTTATTCTAGTCATGGAACAAGAGCCATCGTCACTTATATACAGTAATTTGCTCATGTGTTTTCCTGTAGGTCGTTAAAATGTCTGTCCGATCCATCAACAGCCGTAGTAGCAGTGTGTGTGACCAACCTATCTTCTCTCTAGGTTAGTGAGTAATTCAATGAAGTAGATTTGATACTATCATAATAGAGTACCAGTTCAACATCGGTACTAACTATCAGTAGGGGAAGGGCCTAGTACTAGGCCAATATTTGTAGTGTAGTAACTACACTATTAGTATTTAGTATACACATAATATGCTACAGATGTGCGTCCAAAATTAAATGTGTAGTAGGACCAAAATAACGATCTGTTCTGCTTTGTTAATTTTAGTAACTCAGGTACTATCGTACTACAGATAGTTTCATTCTTGCTATCAATCAGTATCAGTGACTGTTTTACGTTTACATTTTGGCCTACTGACTATTAAATCATTGATTAAACTCATATAATAGGTAGTCTGCGGTAACTTACACTAGCACAAAATGACACACTATTTGATACTTAAGTAGAAGATTATAGGCCTACATAAAACAGCCCAGTAACACAGAAGACTGAGAAGAAAAAATGCGAAACTGAGTTGGAGGTAGTCAACAATGAAAACCTATATTTAGGCCTCAATTTTAGGGACACAATAAGTACGCGGGTACCAACTACACCACCATGGCATATCATAGACTAGTAGTCGTTTAGTATAATATTTTCTTTCACTTTCGCCGAGTTAAATTATTTTATTGAAAATTCAGAAAAATGTAGATGTAGAGTTCATAACTTCAAAAGATAACCAAAATAACACTCAGCACAGCAGACGCTACCAATGACCGAAGTAGTTATTAATTTCAAGAACTATGCACACAATATAAAGGAAACTGTAGAAATAGAAATGCCATAAACTAATACCTTTTAAATTGATACCAGGGATGGTGCACTTGACTGTGGACATTACTGTTAAGACTAGTTATTAATTCAAGGCTGAAACATACATTCAATTTGCGTGCTCGACATTTTGTTAATCCAAGTATATCATTTCGCATTTTATGATTTTAATAATAATTTCGAGACTCCATAGTTATATAAATTATGTTGCTATAATTAAAGTTAAAAACCTTAACAGAAACAATATAACAATCTTTATGAATATTATAAAATAATTCTGTGTTATTTTAACTTTTGTAAATATGGTTTTAACTGACTGAGGAAACATAATTTAATATTTAGAGAATCCGAAATAGGATAGCACCGAACTGCAGTTTCTTATAATTGTTTTTATTGGTCTCTGTAAATTTATTCAACCAATGGAAACACTTTATGTATAAAATATTAGTTCCGAGTTGCAACTTCCGGCAGTCACAATAACCATAGAATTGATAATCATCTGAACATTGATATAATTTATAACTTTGTTTACACAATTTACATACAACATGGTAATATGAACTTTATGTTATTACCAATCTAGTTAGAATCATTGTTTTGAAATAGTGTATCTTAGCTGCAAATATGCTCTACTTGAAATTATATAAAGTGGGCGTGTCTTGCAAAATATTTATGAATGCTTCATGATATTTCAAGTCCATTGAGATTTTTAAAATTAAGATTAAGTCCTAGGACTATTTTAATATTAACCTATTTTATTTTCCGATTTTTAAAACCAAAGAACAAAAGTAAAAATGGTATGTTGTGTCATGTGACGTATTCCTTCCAGAACGTTGTCTTCCCAATGAACTCTCTGAACCCCTCTCTGTCTTGTGCAATGCGGTTTGCATTTTCCAGCGATGTATTCGTTATCTTTAATGTTGTCAGTCCATTGGTCTACCCTTTCTCCTCTACCCAGATATTCTTCCCTCCATTATGTCTTTCTAAATAGTTGTGTCTCTATTTGACCAAACAGGTGTAGTTTTCTATTTGTTATTGTGTTTAGTAACCAACACTCTGGAATTTTTTTTCCTTCCATGATACTTTAAGTATTCCTGTAGCATTTCATCTCGAAGGCGTTGGTCTTCTTTGCCGCTGTTTTACTTAGAGTCCATGTTTCACAGCCGTATCAGCGTATGTTGCAACCTTAAAAATAAAATTTCATAGCATTAGCAATTTCATTTCTATTCTGTTGTTTTTCCATATGTTCTCCAACCATGTTATTTTATAATATGCCATTGCTAATCTCTTCCTTATTTCTGCCATGCAGTCTCCTGCACCGTTGATGTTTGCTCCTAAGTATTCAAATTTAACCACACATTCTATCTCTGTATTGTCTATTCTGATTTTTGGTTGTTGTGGTGTTATATCTTTTGACATAATTAACAGTAACTTCTGCCAAAATGGCAGACTAGAATGAATGTGTTCTCTTTATGGTGCTCGATTAACAGTTGTTCCTTCCCGAAAGTAATGACAACCTATGGGTTGTTAATTAATTTCCAATGGATTAATCTAACTTTTTCTCTAGGTATGGTAGGTCTACTCATTAATTTGTACGCCTGTGGAGGAATGAGGCCCCACATAATTTCTCAATTTGTTGACATGCTGACACACCCATACATGAGACACATGACACTCACATGACTGGTTGGTGTACATTGTATTCTAATTTTGTGGTGAGCATTTATTCAAGTCACGGTGTGATAGATTGATTAAAGATTTTAACGTTACGAGAATGGATATAAAGAGAGACACAAAAATCAATAAACTTATAGGAGTAATGTGAATGTCCCATAAAATATGTTCATTAAATAGTAAAAATAAAATTGTTTGGACATCATGAAATGGAAACATCATTATGCTTACAACATCTTGAAATGGAAACATCATTATGCTTACAACATCTTGTAATGGAAACATTATGCTTGCTTACAACATTGTGCTTACAAAATTATAATACCTGCTTGGCAATCCTACCACATTGAATGCATCAACAGACAAGATTTCTCTAATCTATCAACTCATAACCCATCAGGATTATAGGAGCATCACATTAGATGAATCAACACACAGAGTCCTCCAGCTATTACTATTTTCAACAATACAGATGACTGAGGAAAAATCTTAACCTCCCCAGCCCTCAATGGTGTCTGTCTATGTTTTTCTTTGGCCCCCTCTGTTTCTTTGACCATTCCATGTAGTATTGTTTTTGACTAGGATTCATTCTTGCACATATGTCCAAACTATGCAAGTTTTCATTATATTTTCAGTATTGAAATTTTAAAAATTGCAGTAATATGGGTTCAGTATTTGCAAGGGAGATGGCCAGGTCAATGCTAGTTCAAGGGAGATGGCTAGGTCTTGTCAATGCTAGTGCAATGGAGATTGCCAGGTCTCATCAATGCTAGATAAAGGTACATGGCCAGGTCTTATCAATGTTAGTACAAGGGAGATGGCCAGGTCTTACCAATGCTTGTTTCCCTTCTTTGTTCATTGAATGAAGTACACAATATTGATAATGTTGATTAGTAAAATTGAGTCTGTTTTTTGACATGTTTTCATTGAATCTGTTATTTGACATGTTTTTCACTGAATTTGTTATTTGACATGTTTTTCATTGAAATTGTTATTTGACATTTTTTTCATGGGCGTATGCAGCCATGTAGATGGTGAACCATGGTGTAAGTCAAGCAATATTGACGAATCTGTTAATGGTATTTGACATGTTTTTAGTGGGGGTAGATAGCGAACCATGGTGTCATTCAATGATATTGACCTTAGCCAGCATTCAGATTGGTGAAATGGGTAAACATGCACTGTGAACAATGCTGATAATAACAGCTGGCCTGCCTACTAGCAAGATTGTTACAGTTGCCCTCCATTTAGTGGAATTGGTAGAACAATAAGCGTATTAGATACCAATGATGAAGTCGGATATGTCAGGCCAATTGCACAAGTAAAATGGAAATACAAAATACAAAGCTTTCTACATTCTTTGAACTACTACATGTATGGCAACCGAGACCTGGACTTTTAGTTAAGGGTTCAATAATGGGGCCACTGTCCTCTTTCCATGCATGTCGTAGGAGGCAATTAAGGAAAACTGGTGAATAGCCTGATAACCTGTCTCCTGTGAGAAAATGATCATTGTGACATCTTGTCTCAATTTCTTACTTTTGTCTTCTATCAAATAATCCCCATGGATGATAGTTATGGTTGGCCAGCTCATTGCACGTTTTTCCTTGTGTGACAGACTCCTAGATGGAGTCTGAGAGGGAATGCTAGATGTGCCATCGCTTTGGATAGGTCAACATATCTGGTGGAAGAAGTATGAGATAGTTGACCCAGAAGTGTGTGCTGTGCTTCTGGTAGGATGTCACAATTTTGGGCTACTGGTACACTAAAATGCCTCCCTTTGGGGGCTAAAACATACATCCATTAACCTCATTACAATTCCATGCCTTTAAGACCTCATACAAGTGTTGCCTCAGTTATTCAGCTGAGAAGAAACTTGTGCTTTTTTAGAAAAGCTATGGGCTGTCAAGAGCTACCTGCTCACAGTTAAAGGGATTATTTCATCATCATCATTGGACTACATCTTGCTGGGTATCTAGTAGGACCATTATCTTGCTTCAAGAGAGATCCAGCAGAAATGTGAGAATCAACATTAAATGATAACATTTTCAGCGAACTTATTATAGATAGGAGCTTCAAGTGATTGTACTAAATATCAAGCACACTTTACCAGAGATTACAATATCAAATACACTTTATGGGAGATTACAACATCAAATACACTTTATGGGAGATTGCAATATCAAATACACTTTACGGGAGATTTTTACAATATCAAATACACTTTACAGGAGATTACAATATCAAATACACTTTACGGGAGATTAAAATAATTGCACTGCTTATAATTTTGTTTTAATATTAATTTCAGTTGGTTTTGGTACTTGGAGATTTGCATATTCCACATCGTTGTAATTCTCTTCCTGCGAGGTTTAAAAAATTGTTG
The DNA here is from genome assembly GCA_034231615.1 of Meghimatium bilineatum. Lineage (NCBI taxonomy): Eukaryota > Metazoa > Mollusca > Gastropoda > Stylommatophora > Philomycidae > Meghimatium > Meghimatium bilineatum. The sequence continues at coordinate 40,082,182 of CM067309.1, read as the reverse complement.
GTGCCAGGTAAGATACAACATATTCTGTGTACAGGCAACCTCTGTACTAAAGAATCGTTTGATTACTTGAAGACGCTGGCAAGTGATGTACATGTAGTGAGGGGAGACTTTGATGAGGTAAGTCATAGTTCTCTCGACCTTTCGAATGTTATTAATATCTGCATAATTTTGGAGGAATGTTCTCATGTTCGTGGAACTATATTATATATAGGAAATTATATATATATATATTTTTGTAAGTATTGCTTGTTGGTAGTAAGCGCAATTCAGAATTCCAAGGTACTAATGGCAGGTTTGAATTAAGCTGCAGGAAGCTGGAGAGCCAGATCAGTTAGAAAGCAGTATAAAACTACGGAACATGTATAGTGTCTATCTTCTTCTTCTTCTGCGTTCGTTCACAACCTCCTGAAAATTAGCAGGATGTAGTCCGGAGAACGGAATGCGTTGTGTCATGGTTTACAGCAATTCTGCGATATGTACGCCTTTCAGCCTGACACATCCGACTTCTACATGGCTTTGGGTCACTGACCCTATATGGAATGAGACAGCCAACTCCATCCCAGAACCTCCTTAGTCGCCTCTTACAATATGCACGGAAGGTAAACAATGTTGCTATTCTTTGCTCCCCTTTCGGGCCCTGGCAACACACTGGCGATAGTTGCTCTGATCTCATATTCAGTATGTCATTTGCCAATGACTGTTCCAGTTTTGTGTTGTTTCATGAATCTTCTTGTGATTCCTATATTCTGCTAGTTTCTAGCAATATTACACTTCACTCCAAGATCCTGCATTCTAGCCATAGACATGGAAGAAGGACATCCAACTGATCGAACTCCATGATTGCATTTAGAATATCAGCATAGTCCATTGAACTACCACTAGTTACTGTGGTCACAATGGCAAGTCTGTCTGCTCTTTCATATCCCCAAAATCCCATGTATCCTGGTTAAAAATTGAAGGCAGCTGTCTTCGTCACAGATTAAATTGTCTATTAACTAATTTCTTCAAATTTTGGCTTTGATGAAAAATAGAGACTGAGATTTGAATTCAGTATTAAGTGTGGTAGTAGAGTATTAGTAGAATAGGATGCTTGCAGAGAGAAATGAGAAGAATGTTTAACCAGCGAGCCACAGGAACCATCAGTACACATACCTTTCATCATCTGCTACAAGAGACTGAGCACCAATTGATCTGCCCTGTGTGCAGTAATGTTGGTCCATAACTAATTTCATCGACAACTCCAACCATTGATGCTGTAAATAGCCCAAATGATTCTTTCTAAGGAAGATTGATCATGTTTTAGCGAGGACCTGAATAGGACACTTGTAGCTGTGGAAGGATGGTTGACTTGTAGCTGTGGAAGGATGGTTGACTTGTAGCTGTGGAAGGATGGTTGACTTGTAGCTGTGGAAGGATGGTTGACTTGTAGCTGTGGAAGGATGGTTGACTTGTAGCTGTGGAAGGATGGTTGACTTGTAGCTGTGGAAGGATGGTTGACTTGTAGCTGTGGAAGGATGGTTGAGGTTGAAATTAAGAAATTTAACAAATTGCAGAACATTAGTAATCTATTATGCCAGGTCGAAAGATGAGCTAAGGATAGCGACACTCTTACTTGTCATATGAATCAACTAAGAAGGTTCTGGAAATGGAGTTGACTGCCACATCGCATAGAGGATCAAAGTAATATATATGCTATACTAAAGTCAGATATGTCATGCTGAAAGGTGCAGGTATCACAGCTAAGCTGTAAACCATTACACAATGCATTCTGTTCTCTATTATTCTGTTATCATTCCAAATTATTGTCTGTTATCAGAATAATTGTGTACTTTATTCTTCTGATAATTATTGTCTGTTATCAGAATAATTGCGTGCTTTATTCTTATGGTAGTTGTTGTCTTTGTCAAAATATTTGTGTGCTTTAATCTTCCCAGAACATGAACTACCCAGAGCAGAAGGTGGTCACTGTAGGGCAATTTCGTATTGGGCTCTGTCATGGTCACCAGGTGGTGCCTTGGGGTGATATAGAGAGTCTGGCTATGGTGCAACGGCAGTTGGATGTAGATATTCTCATCTCTGGACAAACCCATAAGTTTCAGGCTCTTGAGCATGAAGGAAAATTCTTCCTGAATCCAGGTTCAGCAACAGGATCTTTCTACGCTCTAGACAGGTATGAGATTTAATAGGTTGTGGTTCGAGCATGAGTTTTATTGTTGTTGTTTCTATATTTTGAGAAGGTAAATTACATCTTTAACACTCATTAATCTCTTCATGATCAAAATACAGGTGGATCAGTTTGATGGCTGTTAATGGCTGTACAATTACAGATACAGCGAAAATACAGGTGGATCAGTTTGATGGCTGTTAATGGCTGTACAATTACAGATACAGCGAAAATACAGGTGGATCAGTTTGATGGCTGTTAATGGCTGTACAATTACAGATACAGCAAAAATACAGGTGGATCAGTTTGATGGCTGTTAATGACTGTACAATTACAGTGGAAATGGAGAGGAAAATACAGGTTTTTGAAAACAAATGTTGCAGATGAATATTAAGCATCCATTATGCTTCGAGGGTGGAAGAAGCAGAAGAGGGAAAATAAAGGCATGGACAGACAACATCAAGGAATTGACAGGGCAAGATATTTCCACACTCATCCGCATCGCTGAGGATAGAATTCGCTGGAGGATTCTGTGCTGAGGCATCCAATGTTGTACCCCTATGGCCCTGAAGGGTTACGGGTTTATTGATTGATTGATAAGCATCCATTATACCGAACATAAAACCAACATATATGTGAGAAACAAAATAAATACTCTTGCAGGCCAACAAGAACATAGCTTGAAAGCGGTTACATTTATTTTCGTGCCGGGACATGTGGGCGTTCGAGGCAATGAAAGAGCAGATCAACTGGCATCGTGTGCGATTGTGGCAAAGGGCGATGGGGCAATGGATCGCGCTGACGTTTTGAACTCCTTAAGAGATATAACACGCGAGAGTGAGACTAATGTGGATGATGATTCCTTTTCAATGGCTAGGATTAAAGATCAGGGATTGAAATGCGGTGTTGCTAGAGGTGAACATTTTGGAGGGCGCAGAAGAATGATGGTCAACCAGCATAGGACCGGTACTGTCAGCAGAAGTGTGATGGCGGATACACTCAAGGAGAGATCGGAGCAACTATGGATGTGTCCAGTTTGCAGTGATGATGATCCGACGACTAACTAACTAACTAACTAAGAACATAGCATGGCAGTGGTGAGGCATTGCAAACTTGTGTGGTTTGGCCAAATGATGAGACACAATTCCCTTTCCAAAATAATCTTGCAGAGAACAGCTGAGGGTGGAAGAAGAAGAGATGATGAGGAAAGTATGGATTGATAATATTAAAGACTGGACAGGATTAGGATTCACCACACTTAAAGACCAGAGAGGTATGCTGACATTTTTGTACTGATCGTTTCCAGATTGACAGCCCTTCTACCCTGAAGAGTTATAGGTTTGATAATGAATGGCTATATATTACTTTCAGCCTCCTTGTTGGAGTGGATATTCCCTTTCTGCCTTCTCATTGGAGTGGATATTCCCTTTCTGTCTTCTCATTTGGAGTGGATATTCCCATGACAATTCACTGACCAGCAATCCAGAGCGTACTTATCTCCCATTAACAAGGGTGTTTGCTAATTTTTGAGACATAGACTGCTGTGTTCTAAAAAATCCCATATCAATTTAATTCAACACACCCGGCTTTGAAATTTTCTATGTATCATAATGATAGTTTATATTTTCTGAATTAATTTGAAGGCCCGAGAGTTATTTCAAGAGTGAAGTTATGCTAAATATAATACTGGGCATGGATTTACATTACTTTCTGTGTATTCTTTCTTCTCACCTTTCAGATTTCCTCTCACCTTCCAGATTTCCTCTCACCTTCCAGATTTCCTCTCACCTTCCAGATTTCCTCTCATCTTCCAGATTTCCTCTCACCTTCCAGATTTTTCAAGAATAACACTTTTAAGCCACATCACCATACTGTATTATTGTGGTTGCAGACATTTTGAAATTATATAACCACTGAAGACGGATGTATTGGGTCATTGGTGCAAATAAAATGGTGACAATGCATTTCCATTCTCTGGACATTCCATTTCCTGCTAACTATTATCCTACTACAAGAGACATCTAGCGGGAGTTTGATAATGAACACTGAAGAAAAAATGACATGCTTATCCTGGATGAGCTATTTTTAGTAAAACTATCACTCCAATTTTTTAATCAAAAATTTTGATGTCATTTACTGCGGACTCAGTCCTGGATATAATATAGCTACCAAAATCACAAGTTTGTTAAGCGATGTAGAAAGTATGTTACTCGCGAACACAGACACACCCCCCATCCCAATGTGCTTCACACATACTACACTACTGAAATCAACCTCGAATTATCGGAAATGATAGACAGATTAGATGATTAGACAAGGGAAGCAAAGTGACTAAATTTCGTTTAGCTTTCCACAAAATATAAGGGTCCTTCTCCTAGGATAGTTTTTTTTTTCAATCCTAAATGTGCTGAGTAAATTAAATAAACTGTCAATATGATTTAATAAATGGTTTGTTTCCTTCATATTTCTCTTATTCCCATTTTTACAAAAGTCCTTCACTCATTTTTGCAGTTCACATTATTTTCTTCTTCCTCAACAGCAATGTGATTCCATCTTTTGTCATTTTGGACATCCAGCAGTCGACGGTAGTATCATACATCTACAAACTCATTGATGATGAAGTCAAAGTGGAGAGAATAGAGTATCGCAAGTCATAAATCTATTAGTAGTCGTTTTTGCATTTAAAATTGGGTTGGAAAAATAGAAAGAACATTTGGTATGAAAAGTGTAAATAACCTTTTTCTAGAGGTCGAGACATGGATGCTGTAGTTTATAATGAGTTGTATGGTACCTAGGCAAAGTTCATTCCAGAAGTTAGAAATTTAATTGTTTTTGTCTCAAACTAGTTTCCATAGATAATGTCACTGCAGGAAAGTTGTGTACTTTAGGTCAGTAGCCAAGAAAAATGGGGTTTACTAGTGTGTCTAATCACTAGTGTTTTGTATGTTTAGTGGGAAGCTTGTGACTGATTTTAGTAGGATTAGCTGCGGAGCAGGTTTAGTTATCTGTGGAACGCATTAGAGTTACTTTTAGTCCAAACACTAACCCTTCATGTGTGTTATGTTCCTTTCTCTAGATGGATGAAAAAATGTACACAATAAAGAATTGACAAACTGTTACATAATTTGTAAATTTATTTTGAGGTGACATCATCTACGATATTCTCACGCCATCATCTTGGAAATTCCCCATATACGTTATTTGCGGAACCACATTTGGGAGAAAATGATACAAATATTTTGCTGTGAAGATGGATTTTGACTAAGTACTGGTTCTACTTTTAGAAAAAGTGTGTGTGTGCACGTGCATGTAAAAAAAAAACAGGATGAAAGGAATCCGAATACACCAGCTTTCAAATATAAATTTTGCTGAACTTAATTTTGTTTAAATATGTTTTTGCCCATTTTCATAATTAGGTAATAATAAATCACTCGTTCTCTTCTGCACCAAGAGAAGCATAGGGGGCTATCTTATGCCGGAATTGTTCATTAAAACATATTTGTGATCTGTAAATCAATAACCATGTTTCACAATGAAGATTATGTGTAGTGCGTTTCCAAAATTACTATCTCACAGTCTTTGTTTAGTCCTCAATCTTTCTTTCCCACTTATATTTCTGTTTACTTTCTTTCCCACTTATATTTCTGTTTACTTTCTTTCCCACTTATATTTCTGTTTACTTTCTTTCCCACTTATATTTCTGTTTACTTTCTTTCCCACTTATATTTCTGTTTACTTTCTTTCCCACTTATATTTCTGTTTACTTTCTTTCCCACTTATATTTCTGTTTACTTTCTTTCCCACTTATATTTCTGTTTACTTTCTTTCCCACTTATATTTCTGTTTACTTTCTTTCCCACTTATATTTCTGTTTACTTTCTTTCCCACTTATATTTCTGTTTACTTTCTTTCCCACTTATATTTCTGTTTACTTTCTTTCCCACTTATATTTCTGTTTACTTTCTTTCCCACTTATATTTCTGTTTACTTTCTTTCCCACTTATATTTCTGTTTACTTTCTTTCCCACTTATATTTCTGTTTACTTTCTTTCCCACTTATATTTCTGTTTACTTTCTTTCCCACTTATATTTCTGTTTAGATCTTGGCATGCATTCATCCTTTTCTATAAATATATTTTTTAGCAATTTCATATATTTGTCCAAATTTGCAATCTTTTTGAATAATTATATTCTTATCCAACATTTGTTTCCCCTGAATTTCTCTGTTCACTTGTTTCAATGCCAACATGGGGCCTCGGTAGCTTGGTTGTTAGTGGATTGGCTTCCTGTCTTGGTGATCCAAGGTTCAACTGGAAATATTTTTTAAATCACCATTGGTTCCTAGATAGACACATCCTAAATAAAATAGGTACCAGGTCTTCTGGCAAAATAAAGGTGGCATTCTTGATGCTGACAACATGACCCCTGGGTATGTTGTTGGTTATGAAAAAACACAGACCTAACAAAGTATTTTGCAATATATCTCAATGACATAGAAAAGGGACACATTTATACCAACGTGAGTCATGTTAATGAACTGGTTGTGCTTGCTTATCATTGTACAGTGTTCAATTCATGGTTCAGCCAATACTCTAGTCACCAATCTGAAAATGTGCATGCTAGCTTTCAGTTAGAATTGATATCTATAGCATGTTTCACCATCTTTGCCCAACTTTAAAATCATGTATCTCAGCAAATATGTAACACATTTAATTTAAATTTTGTGTGTGAATTTGTCATAGACCCTATCACTTAATTTTTTTCAATAAATTGCATTCATTAGTTTCAGTTTTCACTTATTTACGATATATATCATAAGTCTACTTGTCACTACACATCTCAAATACAAAAATTAGGGTGTTTACAGTCAATTATATGACGTCATTCACACATGATTTATTTATCATACATTTAGCATTATTTAAGTGTGAAATGTGACTATTTTGTACTATAAAACACAAGACAGATGGTGTTTAAAAGTTGTATCAGCTGTAATGTCTAAAGTGATAACATATTTTTGTTCAAGACACAATAATTAGTATTCCGACAAAGATCAAAGATTTCATTCGTGCATAAAAACTGGACATGATGATGAGGTCAACCTTCTACATCTTTTGAGTTTTGTTTTTTGCCATGACTGGCTAGGGTATTTATTACATTCACTGTTACAGTTTACAGTTATGATGCAACATGTGCACATTTTCAGCATGGCACATCTGTTTTCCTTGTCTGCAACTTTGTCCTCTTGTAAAGGTATTATCTCATGATGATTCTAAAATAGTAGAATTATCTATTGTTGGTGTATTTGAATAATTCTCTACATGCCATGTTTTTATTGATGTTGAAATTTTTTTTACCAATGAGGGTGAACATAACCAATCATGAGGTACTATTATCACACAATAATAACAGACATAATTAAGTGAACAGGGGACTGCAGTAAAACTGTGCACCTATTGGTAATAGACATAATTCATGTTTATACTGTGTGGAGAATGTGTCTGAATAGTTAATTGTGGTAAAGTTATTTTTTTTTTATCTTGCTTGAGAAAAAATTTGAAGTTTGTCCTGCCTGTAGACATCGTGACAAAGATGTATGCAAATTGGATATGCATGTTACATGTATGATATAGAATCATGGGAAGAGGATGTCATAGACTGTGTTATGTGGAGGAGAAAAGGATGTCATAGATCGTGTTATGTGGAGGAGAAAAGGATGTCATAGATCGAGTTATGTGGAGGAGAAGAGGATGTCATAGATCGTGTTATGTGTAGGAGAAAAGGATGTCATAGATCGTGTTATGTGGAGGAGAAAAGGATATCATAGATCGTGTTATGTGGAGGAGAAAAGGATGTCATAGATCGTGTTATGTGGAGGAGAAAAGGATGTCATAGATCGTGTTATGTGGAGGAGAAAAGGATGTCATAGATCGTGTTATGTGGAGGAGAAAAGGATGTCATAGATCGTGTTATGTGGAGGAGAAAAGGATGTCATAGATCGTGTTATGCGGAGGAGAAAGATCAGGAATGGTATAAACACAAAGGAAGTGGTGATAGCAGATAACCTTGATAGTTCAAGGGTTGCACATTTGAGAAGACACACATGATAGTACAAGTGGTCCTGAGATTCCTTGTACATACTGTGAAAGACTTTGTAACTCTGATTAGTCTTGCTAGCCAACATCACCATTCATCGTAGATTATATTTCTTGAAGCACAACAACAATACAGTGGCATCCCTCTATAACATATCCTTTTATAACATATTTCACTATTAAACAACACTTTTCAAAACCCCCAATCATATTTACATTTTATTGCTGGGAATGTAAACTGTTTGTATCTCAGATTGATCTTGTGAGTCACATCCATCACGGCCATGGATCGTAGATTATATTTCTTGAAGCACAACAATAGTACCATCATCTGGAGAGACGGAATGGATTCTACTACTATTGTTTGTACTGTATATAGCAAATATATTACATACATACAAGTTGTTATAATGGGATTTCAACTGTAATATGTATTAATAAGACCCATAACCTTTCAGTCCTGAGATACCATATTAGAGACATCCACACACAAAAAAACCTCTACCCTCAACCAGTCAGATAGTGTAAAAAACAAATAATGAATTGACCATTCCTTGATGTTGTTAATCCCAGATTTTTATCTAGCTGCCTGTTCTGCAAAATGAACTGTGATCATTACACATCCAAACCAAGTACATTGTTCTACAACTGTTAATTGACAACTTGCAAGGTTGCGTCTTCTGCTCTAAATAATTCCTTGACAACTTGCAAGATTGCATCTTCTGCTCTAAATAACAAATTTGGATATGTATTCCAGAAATAACACCAGACTTTTGGGATGAAGGTAATATATGAAATAGTTACATCAATGGATCAATATGAGATTTGTGTAAATATCAGAGCTACCTGTAAAGAGAAGGTAATTGATATACGCAGAGACAGATAAATGAACATCAAGCTGGAACTGTCTGATGGATTTATTGAGACTCGGATCGGAGCATGTATAGATTTGCCATTGTGCGCTGATGATGATAACTTGTAGTCATAACGGCCAAATTTTTAAATATCTGTACATGGATTCTGCAGTATAAGTTGTTGACAAATCACAGATGATTTTTGTTTTGTGTAAAACTGAAATTGTAAAATGCATATTATTAAAGGAACACCAGGTTTATGAATGCGAAGCCTTTTTGAATGCCCAGCGCTGGATGGCGTTAGGAAAATGCTTCTCCCTCCAGGGCCAGATAAATGGAACACATTATATGGAACAAAACAACAGCTCACAAACACATGCATATATCACACAATTGCATTGGGTCAAAGGGCATGAGCCCATGGACTGCTGGATCAGCAACCAACCATTAATGTGAAGGGCTGCATTGACAATTATTACATAAGCGTGAGTGTAACATCTTGTTTCTGTAGAAATGCTGCACATTTTACGTTCATTTGAAGATTTTGCAATTATTCGCTATAATTCATGATGATTGGATATGATTCAAATTAGCAGATGTTTACAATGTGTAGCAGAAGTGGTTACAGTGTGTAGCAGATCTGACACAGAATATAATGACATATTATGAGCACTCACGTTTTTTCTAAACACGAAACTATAACTTATTCTATGGAAACCCGTGTAGGCACATTTTCAAAGTCTGGTGTTATTTTAGAAACGTACCCAAATTTGTAACAGGCATCTGCAGCATTTATATTCTTAGAGCATAAATACAACAATAATACTATTGTTCAGAAAGATGCCAGCAGGAAGTGTCACAGGTGTAACAGTAATGATAGACCAAATCTTATTTCCTTCACTGGATAAAGACCGTTTGGTGAAAATGTTGGTTTAGTCCATACGGCTTTATTATTTCATGTTTTCAAAATAAATATTTGTCCTTATTGGAAAGATCATAAAACTTTAGTTACTGCATGTTTTCCTGTGGAGGAGTGTAGGGAGGTTTTCTATGGACTGTGGAAATAAAGGTTGCTTTGCCATAGCAGACCCAGCAACATGTAGAGGAAGGGTTTTCATTCTATCTCCGAAAGAAAAAATTATGTCTCAACTGTGGATTGAACCTGAGACCTCAAGGGTCTGAGATCGGCATTCTAACCACACAGCCATGCTCTCCACTTCAAGATCACAGTAATGCACAATTAGAGAGAGATAGGAATGTGTGGCCAGAAGAACACATACCTAACAACTGACTGGGACAACCTTAGAATCCTGATGGACTGGCAAGCACAGCAATTCAAGGAATGTCATCGGTGCTGCGGTGCCGGTTCCTAATCAGAAATCATATTAATACAAATGTCTTGTTTTATTTAGAATTTTTTCAGAAAATATGTAATAATTATTGAGTAATAATGTTCTGTACAGTAGAAATGTCAATGCCTAGAATGTCTTGTATTGTTGTATGAATATTAAAAACTTATGATCATTTTAGATATACATGACTTTTGTGTTATATTCATCTTGTGTGAAGCCAGGGCATTAAAGGGAAGCAAGTGATAGCAACACTGTTATCTTCCATGCATGTCTAAAAAGGTGACTAAGATGGTTTGGGTATGGAGTTGACAGTCCTCTTCAGTATGTCATGGTGATCCATAAGTCATGCTGAAGTCAGATGTGCCAGACCAAAAGGCGTACACAGCTAAGATGTAAACTGTGCATTTTGCTAATCTGCAGGTTTTTGAGAACCCATCCAATAAATTCTCTCTGTCTTGTCTCCCCTTGATCTTTCTTGGTGGTTACCGTAGTTATTTGGGCACGATTGTGAAAGTTCATCAGGCAGGGTACATTCGGGAACAATGGCTGGATGCGTAAAGCCACTTTCATTTTTGTGCTTTCATGTTTAACAATCCTCTTTGCCTCTGGATCCTTCGTTTTTGACAAATATGTATCCAATATAAATATTTAAAAAAATCACAAGTACTTCCATAGTCAAACAAATATTATTTATTTTATAGATGTTTGTAATCTAAAATGTTCGCTGGCCAATAATTGATACACATAACAGCATTACGTTGACACATTAAAGTTAATAAGTGGCATTATGGGAATGTTTTGTAGATTAACTGGCAACTTGATTGATGGCCACATCATGCAGAATTCTAGTGACAATACAACAGCATACAAGTATTACTAAAATAACACAATTAATATTATAATGTAGATAATATATAAAAAATTACATTTATAAATATGCATAGTAAATGAAAAAGTGGCATCTATAAATAGCAGAGTCTGATGTGTTGGGCCATTATCACAAATAAATTATGTGACATAGCACATTTTCATTCTCTGGACTACATCCTGCTGGAAATCTGCTATGAGAGAGATCCCGTGGGAGTTTGAGAATGAACCAAAAAAATATGCTCAATAAATTACAATTAAACACATTACATCTATAAATATGATTTTGACTGGCATAATTTATATATATTTATATACATTATTGTTATTTTTCTCATGATTTCTTACTGTATTTTTGTCCTATATGTTGTCCTATATGTTACACTATCATCATCAACAGGTGCCATGCCGGCAGGCGTAGGAGGTCATGGCTCTCCACAGCTCTCTGTCCACAGTATTATGTATCAAGGTCGTTGTTGTTTCCTTGCCGTGCCATGCTGTCGAACTGTCTAATATTTTCTCACGTCGTCCCCTGTCTCTGTTAATTACACTATAGTTCTGTCAAATGTTGCATGGTTAACTAAACCATACTTCTGTCAAATGTTGCATGGTTAACTAAACCATACTTCTGTCAAATGTTGCATGGTTAACTAAACCATACTTCTGTCAGATTTTGGAAGTTTAATCTGCCATTAGTTACTGTGCCAAGGAGATTGAAGAAGTTGATTTGATTCCACATGAACAGTTTTTCATTAATTTTGTCTATCAATAATTTCTTGGCGTTAATCAAAATGAAAACATGCATCATATCCAAGCCATCAAAAAACAATGGCAATATAATGAACATAAATATTGTCTAAGAAAATCACTGCAACCAAGAAAATGCTTGTTTGATCGCAAAGTCCTGAGTATGATATTGTGCCAACAAGAGCACACTATGGGAAACCTGAAAACAGGAAAGTGATTTGACTGGCTAATGATGGTGCTGCTGTTAACCAGCCAGATGTACCAATAACTTAATAATAATAATAAGATTCATAACTCGTCAGGGTCGCCACTGAGATAACACAAAAAATCCCTCCAAATATCTGTCATTCGGACGAGTGTAGAAATATCACAGCTAGACCATTTCTTATTTTGTCGATTCAGGATTCTTTTCACTTCCTCTTTTTCTTCAACCTTTAACTGTTCCTCAACCAATATCTTAACAAATGATCAAAGCAAAAAGATATCTACCAAAACAATATGATTTCTAAATTATCAACAGACCAGACAGATTGTCATTCTAAGCCTCAGAAAAGGATACATGCTACACAGCCACATGTACATACAGTTCAAGATTGAGAATACAGCCATGTGTACACACGGGCAGTTACTTCAGGCTGCAGAACTTATACTTTAAGGCTGTCCCAAATATGAAATGATGAGACAAACACACTGACGCCCAGAGAAACAAAAGTGAAAATAGTTTATATACTTTTGTGGGATGCAAAGGGAACGCATTGCTCTAGGCGGACCCAGGGTTAGCAGATAACCAAGATCCCAAATGTACCTCTAATGTGGAGGTAGCAGATGGAAAGAGATTTGACTGCACAAGAGACAGACAATATCTCCAGCATCACCACATATAGCGACACTGTCGACATACAGTGAAGCTAGTCAGTCCAGTCCGAACATTGGAGGGGCGGCCAATGTAAAATGCACGTAAAGGTAGATGCATGGCGAGAGACAAATAGATTCCATACCGAGTACAATAAAACAATGAAAGGGCAGAACAGCGATAGAGGGCAACGCGAACTGCAAATAGAAAGTGAAAAGTCCCTAGGAAAGGGGAACTACAAGCTCCGTCAGCTCGAGACGAGCTTCTAGTTACCTGTGTCCCTTACAGGCAGAGACCCAGACCCATCCATTGGCGTTTGGTAAAGCAAGAAGACCTAACCCAACTCTTATGTCGAGCCTTCCTAAACCGCAAATATGCTCGCGAAGAGAAAGGGTTCTGTACCCGATGGGCTTAGGCAAGAAAGGGACAACGATGGTAGTCCTGGCCCAACTCTACTGTCAAGGTTTCCTATAACGGAAGTACAGTTGCAGAGAGAAATGGTTCCGTACCCGATGGGCTCAGGCACAAAAGAGACAACGATTTAACCCTGGCCCAACTCTACTGTCAGGTTTTCCTACACCGGAAATACACTTGAAGAGAGAAAGGGTTCAGTACCTGATGGGCTCAGGCGCTATTGGGACAAGGACGCTCAGCTCGAGAACGACTTGCTCTCAAACGCGTGGTGAGACTCGAACTTGGACAAGGGGTACACGATGTCGGTGAACGACACCTCGGCTAAGAGGGCGAAAGAGCCAGGGTCCAACTCCTCTGTTGAGTTCTTCCCCTTAAGGAACCAGGCTCACGGATGAGAAACGGTTCAGTACCCAATGGGCACAGGCACAGCACGTCCAATTACACGAGGCAAGTTCATAGACAGTGGAACACCTCGTGCGAGTCAGACGAGAGCAAAAATCGTCTGGGCGAAGAGTCGCCACTACGCGTGCCTGGAGAAGATATAGAGGCTGTCACAGGCCAAGGGTAGCCCACCCGAATTGTCAAGGCATGCCGAAATCGGATGTGCTAGGCCTACAAGGCGCATAACGGTGGCACAACGTAATCACGCTCCCCGCGGAAATCGCACGGATATCCGTGATGGTTACAATGGAGCGAACGCAAAACAAACAAACATATACTTCTGTATGGTTAAAGATAACATGAATACATCGCTAGAAAATGCAAGCCACATCGCCCAAAACAGAGAGAGGTTCAGAGAGTTCATTGGGAAGACAACATTCTGGAAGGAAACGTCACATGACACACGTCTGCATGAGCTACAAAATGGTGGTTAAGTTTATAGAAGAGAAAGAAAATGTCGATACAGGATCACTCGGTGAATGAATGAAGACATAGAGTAGAAATTAAACAATTATAATGGCTTTGGAATGTATATATACTAACTTTCTTCTCCACTCACTCATGTACACCATATTTACACGTATACATGCACCCACAACTAATTATTATATATGCAGCTGTGTAAATTGCAAATAAAGAGAGATCAAGAAATAAAATATTACGAAGATTTGATTCCGTGTCGACAGCGCATGTAAAGGGAGGCAACAACATACAACATAATTAAGAAGATCAAATGGAAACAGATGTGGTCTCCAAAAGCTGCTCCGATGAAACCGGTGTTGCTGTGGTCATTCATGTCCCAGCTCGATGATTCTGCTCCTGTCAACAACATTAAAAAAAACTCCCATTAATTTCAACATTTTAAATTAAATATTTCTTCGTCTGTCTTCATTCTCAAACTCCTGCAGATTTGCAGGATATAGTCTGAAGAACGGAATCCGATGTGTCATGGATTACAGCATTATGAGATATCTGCACCTTGCAGCCTGACACATCCGGCTTCAGCATTAGTTTAGGTCACTATGACCTTATATGGAATGGGACAGCTAACTCCACCCCATAACCTACTTAGGTCCCTCTTGCGACGTGCATAGAAGGTTAACAGTATTGCTATTCTTTGCTTCCCTCTCGGGCCCCGTCAATACACGGGCGAATTAAATGGACGAGTGCTGGTATAACTTCCCGACCGTATGACAACAGGAGCTTCTAGTTCATAGAGCAAAGAATAGGACCACTATCTTCTTTCCAGGTATGTCGTAGGAGGCGACTAAGCAAAGATGTTGTTATTACATGTCTTGTCACGGTTTCTTACTTCTGCCGCATAGATAACGTAGAGATGCAAGCCAGCGGACATTGCACCTTTTGTACTCAGTGCAAGATTTACGTATAAGCTACACAAGCTATAGCTTTTGTACTCAGTGCAAGATTTACGTATAAGCTATACACAAGCTATAGCTTTTGTACTCAGTGCAAGATTTACGTATAAGCTATACATAAGCTATAGCTTTTGTACTCAGTGCAAGATTTACGTATAAGCTATACACAAGCTATAGCTTTTGTACTCAGTGCAAGATTTACGTATAAGCTATACACAAGCTATAGCTTTTGTACTCAGTGCAAGATTTACGTATAAGCTATACACAAGCTATAGCTTAGGGCCAACCCCCAACTAGGTATCCAAAATCATGTTTGACGCGGACATATAATCTGGACGTATAAAGGGCCCCATATCTCAAATAGTTTGGGCCCCATATCTCAAATAGTTTAGGGCCCCATATCTCAAATAGTTTAGGGCCCCATATCTCAAATAGTTTAGGGCCCCATATCTCAAATAGTTTAGGGCCCCATATCTCAAATAGTTTAGGGCCCCATATCTCAAATAGTTTAGGGCCCCATATCTCAAATAGTTTAGGGCCCCATATCTCAAATAGTTTAGGGTCTAATCAAGTCGAAATCCGACCCTGCTTGTAGTACGCTCCTTAATGGCTGGGAATACTAGGTGTGATATTGCACATACTCTACGTTGTTTTACAAGTCTCATCTGGTTACCTGCATAAGGTTAATGATTATATACATCACTCCTGTCATGATAATTCTGTAGTCTGCTCAAAGTTACACATTCACAAGCATGTGTTATATCTGTTGTTCGTCCTTTCTCCATACGATTATTCAGAATGTCAGCTCGGTTTAATCCTTGTCTGGTGTCCATGATTGCAGTACCAGCAAGTCTGTTTGCTCGTTCATTTCATCGGACATTGGCATATCCAGACCCACGTATGAAATTGTTTCTTATCAGATTAGACAGTATCATCGACTCCAACCATTGTCTGCATACCCATATATTCTTAATCTTTCTTAGCATGCTCATTGAGTCGCCGAGTAAGCATACACGAGTGCAGGTTTGAAACTCTAGCCACGTCATTGTCCCTAAAATACTTGATAGTTGCTGGCAAGTAGGGGGAGAGGGTGAAAGATTGCCGAAATATTGTGGAGGTAATTTATGGATAGGACATGTGACGAGGGAGGGCGAAATGTAAAAAAGGGTAGTGAAGTTTTGCTAATCACTGGAAACAACAAAACAACACACAAATAGACGTTTTGACCAAAAAGCATTTACCAAGAATACACTCACAACAAACAATTATTAGTAAGGGTTTTTTAAAAACAGACTTTTAAAGGTTTTATCATGCAAAAAGGAAATATTCTTACCTGGGAACGGTGATCTTCGATGTAATATAAACGCTGCATTCAAATCCCAAGTAGCAACCACGCCCATACAGAAGACTCGCATAATTTGTGACCAGTATCCCCGCCTCTGTCCTGATTCAACCAATAGAGACACACCGATACCAAACAACGGATAAAGTGGGAGTGTCATGACCATTACAGCCACTGATGCTTTGTGCATAAAGTCGTGAGCTCTGTAAAAAAAAATAATACATATAGCATATTCACATTCAGAAATTCAGCATGGATAAATGGTACTACGTTGATACGATGTCAGTAAGAAGGGAGTTCAAGGCTGCAGTGGGGTGGGGTGGGGGAGATTTATATCCCACCCTGTTCCTTAGAAGAGTGGAACATAACTTTTAGTACTAGAAAGTTAGCCAAAGGTGGGCCAAAAGCTAACTAACTCCCCTTATATCTATATTTTTCCATTATATTTATCACTAGAGTTATCTATAACAATAAAGCAGTAAGGATTTCACCCAACACTTTTGACAAAGTCTTGTAAACTCTTCTATTGTTAATCAGTACTTATATGATCATTGTAAATATTGCTAAGACTTTTTTTTTGCATCTTGTTTGAAGAGACAGATGAAATTAACATTTCCTCTAATCATTCTCAACACAAGGCCAGAGGCTTAACTACTACGCCAGGGAGATACCCAGAAGAAAGATTAAGGTAATATGAGTTATGAACCAGCTTCATAGAACACGGTTTCTCATAAGTGTTCATATGCCTAGTCAGTGGTTGGCCAGAAACATAGAACACGGTTTCTCATAAGTGTTCATATGCCCAGTCAGTTAGTTATTCCTCTAGGGCCAAAGATAGGGCGGATATCATAGATTTCCATGTCTCGCGTTTCATTGCAATTTGTTTTAGGTCTTCATTGTTTCTGATACCAATGGTAAAGCGCTCTGTTGTAATAGTTATACGTAAGGTTTTCCCGGGTCTTCTTCGTTTTCTCTTGCCTCTTGGTGAACACATCAAAGCTTAACACGGTTTCCCATAAGTGCTCACATGCCTAGTCAGTGGTTGACCAGAAACATAGAACACGGCTTCCTATAAGTGCTCACATGCCTAGTCAGTGGTTGACCAGAAACATAGAACACGGCTTCCTATAAGTGCTCACATGCCTAGTCAGTGGTTGACCAGAAGCCACCTGACTAGCATCTCCTGCACTTGCTCAGTAGCAATGGTGCCATTGCTCGACCTTCCCTGAACAAGAGTTATGATACTGTACTTCTTTGTTGCAGGATGAACCACTGGAGTACTGGTCATTTTTATTTCGAACGAGTACAATCAAAATCCGGATCTGCTGGTCAGTGAGCAAATGATATAACATTACACAATGGAGGCTTCCAGTATAAAGAATTCGCGAATTTAGAGTGAGGATAGGTGTGGCATGTAGAAAACATAACAACAATTTAAAAAAAAAAAGAACGCCGAACCAGCATAAAACTGGGACTTTCATTAGCTATACAGTGAGAGATCTACTGAAAAGCAATAAATACTATAATAAAGTAATAACCCTACTGAATATTCTTCTTCTTCTTCAGCGTACATTCTCAAACTCCCGCTAGATCTCTATGGAAGCAGGACAATGTTCCTACTAGATTTTCAGCAGGATGCGTTGTATCGTCGTTTTTTTGGCGTCAATGGTCCGACACATCCATCCTCTACGTAACTGAATATCATAGGGCATATCAAATATTTAAAAATAATTAACAATAAACAAAGAAACACGGACTATTTTCACGTTGCGGTCCAACAGGAGCATTTTTCAAGAAACGAATATAAACAGAAAACAAAAACTTATTTAATTATTTAAAAATGAGTTCTTTGTACGGAGATGTTCTCACAACCTTATCTCAAGAGTATATGGAAGTGGCAGAAATTTTGAAAACGGCGCATGCAGTTATGATGGCACCTAGAGCACGAAAAACCTAAACAGTATTGATAGACAGAAATAGTAATAGATGATCAGAAAAAGGTATGCCAAGGGTGAAGAAATCATTAGATTCACCTATCAAATTTATATCATTTCCATGTACGGAGATGGCTGTATTCAGAACCATAGATATAAATACAGAAGAAGGGGCTTGTACATAATTTTGAAGACTTTTGTGTGAAAAACTCCAAAGGAGGGCTTTTTATCGACCGTTTGGTTTAGATCCTAGTACTAAAAACATGTTCACATTTGCTAAGTGGGTGGCTTGAACACCCCAAACTCGTACATGGCCTGGTTGCAAGAATATCTCCGTACAAAGAAATTTAAAAATTCTTTTAAAATAATTAAATAAGTTTCTGTTTTCTGTTTGTATTCGTTTCTTAAAAAAGGCTCATGTTCGACCGCAACGTGGAAATAGTTCGTGTTCCTTCGTTTATTGTTATTTATATTTTTTATTTGAAAGAATATTTAGCAGCATTATTACTTCATTCTGGTTTTATCACTTTTTTGTTTTGAAACTGCGTGACTCTCCATTGTATCGTTTATCATCGGACAGTTTAGTTATTTACACTAGAGATTTACTTGAAGCTGGGCGCTCATCACATATGAACATATCAGGTGTGCGAAGTAGGTAATCACCATACAGGATATTACCTGTTCGTCTATCTACCTACCTTCTTACTATCAATTCCGGCACTCACTCACCGGTCCGGATTTCTATCTTCTTATTCAGCGTTCATTCTCAAACTCCAGCTGGATCTCCCTTGTAAGCAGGAAGATGGTCCTACTTGAGTTCCAGCAGGATGTAGTCCAGATAATTGAAATGCGTTATGTCACCGTTGTAATTGCGCCAATGGCCCTACACATCCGTCTTCGGCGGGGATTTCTATCTATGGGTTGCCTACTTTTTAATATCAATTCCGATACTCACTCACCTGTAGAAGGTAGAAAGGGAGTACCAAAAGAAACCAAGAGCTGCTGTCATGTAATCTGTGTTCTTGATCAAAGGAACACCAAACCACATGAGAAGTTCAAGCACGCTGTGCAGGCAGAATATCCCATATATGGACATGGAAATAACAATCGCCATTTTACGGTAGTTTCCGTGATCATCGACGAACGAGACCCCATCGTAAAACAGTGTAGCAAAGAATCCGATGCCGGAAACTGTTAGCTTGAATAGAGTTTCTGCCGGAATCTTTGAGCCTGGGAATGGGTAGCTTAGTCTGGGGATGAATTCTTTACCCGCGCTTTCAGTCTGGGAAAAAATATTATGAGAAAAAACATGAAATTAAGTAACGAAACAATCAGTAAAACGGTTAATGAATTACATTCAGAATATGATACATGCTGTTAATGATGACATCACAGTTAAATGATGACTTCACAGTTAAATGATGACTTCACAGTTAAATGATGACTTCACAGTTTAATGATGACTTCGCAGTTAAATGATGACTTCACAGTTAAATGATGACTTCACAGTTAAATGATGACTTCACAGTTTAATGATGACTTCACAGTTAAATGATGACTTCACAGTTAAATGATGACTTCACAGTTAAATGATGACTTCACAGTTTAATGATGACTTCGCAGTTAAATGATGACTTCGCAGTTAAATGATGAATTCACAGTTAAATGATGACTTATAGTTAGATGATTTTTTCACCACGATCATTCATTAAGAATACTCAAGTCAATGGAAAAACTTACTAGTTAGGAAGTTCAGGTACTATTTTTAAGAGCGGTTTCTCAAAATAGACGCAATAATCTTAGAAAACTGATTTTCTATACTCAGGTTTCCCATATGTACCCAAGCCCTCTCAACGAAATGAGAAACCGCTTGTGGAAAGTATCCCTGATATCACTTTAACTCGCAGCTTCAAGCTATAGTTCTCATGGAAAAGTATCACTGATATCACTTTAGCTTCAAGCTATAGTTCTCATGGAAAAGTATCACTGATATCACTTTAGCTTCAAGCTATAGTTCTCATGGAAAAGTATCACTGATATCACTTTAGCTTCAAGCTATAGTTCTCATGGAAAAGTATCACTGATATCACTTTAGCTTCAAGCTATAGTTCTCATGGAAAGGTATCACTGATATCACTTTAGCTTCAAGCTATAGTCCTCATGGATCTCCAAAAAAACGAGATGCCACATTTAGGCATCGCACCCTGACCAATTGAGCACAAGACACATATGTCTTAACCACTACGCAATGGAGACTCTCTGCAGCGGCTCTTATTTCTGCACTGTCTGAGAAAATGGGCACTAGATTTTCTTGGATACTATAGTGACTGGCGTGATACTTCTTCTTCTTCTGCGTTCGTTCTCAAACTCCTGCATATTAGCAGGATGTAGTCCGGAGTACGGAATGCGTTGTGTCATGGTTTACAGCAGTGCTGCGATATCTGTGCCTTTCGGCCTGACACATCCGACATAAGCATGGTTTTGGGTCACTGACCCTATATGGTATGGGACAGCCAACTCCATCCCATAACCTCCTTAGTCACCTTTTACGACATGCGTGGAAGGTAAACAGTATTGCTATTCTTTGCTCCCCTTTCGGGCCTCAGCAACACACGGGCGGGCGTGATACTAACCATATTCTCCCCAGGTGTAGCATTGGTAGATTCAAAAAGTACAGACCTAACCAGAGCCTACTTAAGAATTGGGGGCCTGCAAACTGCGTTATTCATCATGCCTGATATGAATGATTCCAATTATTTTCATTAGTAACTGCGTATACTGAGTGAACCCCACCAATAAAAAGTACGGATCAGACCATGGTCAGTCAATTGGTGTGATCGGTCCGCAGGACCTAATACTGTTTAGCATGATGTAGTTTCACTTTGTATTCTGGTGTTGTTCGTTCATCACAAATAATGAATTCCATTTGTTCTCAATCTATCTATTGCTTTTTCTACAAATGTTGTTAGGCTTCGTGGTGAGTTGTATTTTTCTGTCTTTGGCCATCTGTGTAGCGCTTACCATAGATAGTGTTGCCTTGTTATTGTTATTTTGTAACAATGTCTGTTATTGAATCTTCCCATCTTGTTCTAGGTAGCCGTTCTTTCTACTGTTGTATGCCCGCGTGGCTGGTTGTGATGTTCCATTCGCATAAGGTGGCCGAGCCAGCTGATCTGTTGTTTATCTATATATTGTCTGCATGATATGGTTTTTAATATATTTCTGATGTCTTCATCTCTCATTTGGTCTCTTCTAGTGATGTGACCATTTCTCATGTGGTCTCTTCTAGTGATGTGACCATTTGTTACACACACTTTATGAGATTCAGCTAGAGTTATGTCCGTGACTATGAGTGTGTAGATGGCTAACAAGCCGTATTCTGACCACAAAGTTTCCTGGGCAAGTTATGTTCGTGACTATGAGTTTGTAGATGGCTAACAAGCCGTATCTTGGACAAGTTATGTCTGTTATGAGTTTGTAGATGGCTAACAAGCCGTATCTTGGACAAGTTATGTCTGTTATGAGTTTGTAGATGGCTAACAAGCCGTATCTTGGACAAGTTATGTCTGTTATTAGTTTGTAGATGGCTAACAAGCCGTATCTTGGACAAGTTATGTCTGTTATGAGTTTGTAGATGGTTAACAAGCCGTACCTTGGACAAGTTATGTCTGTTATGAGTTTGTAGATGGCTAACAAGCCGTATTCTGACCACAAAGTTTCCTGGGCAAGTTATGTCTATGTCACACTCACAATAAATGACTTGAATTATTCATCACGTTAAAGTTAAACGTTTCTGTTTTGCAGCCGAATGTCTCATTTTTTATTTTACAAAATTGTGTTTCTTTGTTGTTGTTTTTTTTACCGTAGAGTGTGACGTAATTCTATTTACAATATTTTGTTTCTTATGTTTTGAAAAGAAACAAAACCGTGGCAGGTTTAGAGAACATAATTACAACAGGCAAGATTGAAGGCACCAGAGACAGAGGGCGACAACGTGAGAAAATATTAGACAGTTTGACAACCTGGCACGGCAAAGAAACAACAACGACTTTGATACATAATACTGTGGACAGAGAGCTGTGGAGAGCCATGACCGCCTACGCCACCCGGCATGGCACCTGATGATGATGATGATGTTTTGAAAGTTGCGTGTGACCTAACTTTATTTCCTTCATCCTCTTCTAATGTATCATATAGTGTGTCTAGATCTTTCAGTGAGGTCTTTCAGTGAGGTCTTTCAGTGAGGTCTTTCAGTGAGGTCTTTCAGTGTGGTCTTTCCGTGAGGTCTTTTCGTGAGGTCTTTCAGTGTGGTCTTTCAGTGTGGTCTTTCAGTGAGTCTTCGTAGCGTTTTTTGGCTACATTGAGAACGTGTACCATTCTACAACTCAGCATAGAGGTGTATCTTTGGTACGAGATGATCTGGCATACTTATCACGTGACCTGCCCAACGAATCGGTGAGTGCATAAGAAAAGTGTCAATGATAGGGATACCAGCTCGTTCAAGGACTGTGGTATCCAGAATCTTGTCTTGCCATCTGATGTTCATAACTTTTCTGAGACAAGCTGTGTGAAAGTGATTGATTTTCCTCACATGACGTCTATACACTGTCCATGTTTCACTTGCATCACATCACTGGACGTACCACTGCTCTGTAAACTTTCAGCTTAGTCTGTAGGTTAATGCCATTTCTATGCCACATATTAGCGTAGTCTGCCGAAAGTGCTCCCTGCCTTGCCGATCCTGGCACATATGTCATCATTAGTTTCTGTATACTTATATGTAAGCATGCATGAGTACCCCAGCAAAGACTTTCTCCATATATGTTCTGGAGACCACGTCACTCATCTTGGCTGACTCAACATTTCCGATTTTTTCCTCCATTTTTTCCTTTGCGCATAATTTGTGTTTCCCGCCACTAAAAAATACGAATCAATTACATATAGGTCAAGGTCAGCTGATATAACCAGTTCTGTGAAAGACTTGTCTCAATGGTATAACCAGTTTTGGGAAAGATTTGTGTCAATCACAGTTTCCACCAGATACTAGGGCCTTACAACGATGGTTCATACGAGAAGTCTGACATTTGGTTGATGCGTGTTTAAAAAATAAATATTCAAGCGACTCAAACTGCACACAAACTGCACACAAAGTACACACAAACTGCACACAAACACACAAACTGCACACAAACTGCACACAAAGTACACACAAACTGCACACAAACACACAAACTGCACACAAAGTACACACAAACTGCACACTAAGTACACATAAACTGCACACTAAGTAAACGCACAAAATAATTGTTAAAAACGTATTAGTTGAATCAGCCAAGATAGACAATTTTTTGCTGTCATTACCAATAAACACTGAGGTAGGTAAAGGGACAATTGACGACTAACCTTTGAATTATGTCTTTCAATACAAAAGTGGCTAGCTAGTTTGATGGTAAACTTCTCTTTCGTTACTAAATGTTTTCATGTGCAGGGAGGCTTTCTATGGGTTGTGGAAATAAAGGTCACTTTGTCATTGCAGATCTTCTGATGGTAAACAAGGAGCAAATTGACTAATACCGTTTGACCTACGAATGCGAATGTTACCTGGCTAGTCTGATAGTAGGGAAAGAGACAAGTTGACTATTAACCCTTAAGTTACGTCTATGCATATTCAAGCTGCTGGTTGGTCTGATGCTGATACTAACAAGATATCGGATAGTGACAAACCCGTAGACAAAGGAAGATGGGAAGTAGATGATTATCTCCCACCCCCGTTAGTAAATAACATTTAGTACTAGGAATTTCGCAAAAAGATGTTACCCCCCCCCCCCTCTTCCCCCAACCCCACCCTTATCCGATTGTTTACAAAAAGCGTATCCAATTTTCCATGGGATATGGAAATACACACAGAGATGAGTCATGTAGTTTTTTTTTAGGTAAACCATTTTTCCTACTGAAGCCGTGTCTACGATCTTGGGCAGTGATCTTTAGTATATTACTTACCTTTATGGCCTGAACATATGTATGTACCAGCCACCAGATCCATAGTGCTGTGAAGGCGGCGCCTTCAAATATGTAACCCCAAAATGTGGACATATCAGAGTGAGCTGGAAGAATAAAAAAAAAGAGAAAGGTACTGTTAGGATAGTTGGAGATAACAGTAAGTCTCCAGGACAAACACAGAAATTACCCCCGGGGCGAGAAGAACAGAGATACTGAAGGGACGCCTAAGGTTTGTGTGTATGTGTGTGTAACCAGTGAGCTACAGGAACTATCAGCATGCATACTTTTCGTCATGTACTGACAGAGACTGGGCACCTTATGCGTTTGCCAAAAGTGCTTCGACGTTGACTCAGAAAACAAAATTAAACTGAAGATTTGAACCAAACACCCAACATTAAGTCGTGGTGCCAGGATTACGTAAACTGTTAATTCCGCTATTTTTAATGGTTAAAAGTTTTGACGTAACCAAACTGTCCTCACGTTCACAGTTGAAGAGAGCGTGATTAGTATAATAGGTACAAATTAAATGACCAAACACGACCAGTTGGAGGTTCTAGTCCTATCAGGCATATAATCTAGGGCAGATTTTAGACAGACGAAGTGCCAAAGTGTGCTAGGTATTATTAGAATGTTATAATTGATTGAACATCTTGGATCATATAACGGCCACGCCACTCTCCCTTCAATGAAAAGGAGTCATGGAAATTTGCGAATGTATTAAGGATAAAAAAACTGTTATGTAACACCCATGGCCATCGTTAGATAGATCAGCCTGAAAGATACTTGAGCACAACGGTTCTCGGAGGACTACTTTATTTAAAAGTTAACGGATATAATGAAGATTTTATATTTATGCCACTGTAAGGAATGTTGGACAAAAGTTAATAGTGCATTATGCATTATCTATTTATATATTAAATTTGATGAATTATACATTATATTTCGCTGAGACAGATGTCTTGAGACATTGCGCAAGTAAAACGGCGACACAGCGCATTTCTATTCTCTGAACTACAACCTGTTAAAAATCTAGTTAGAACATGGTCCTGCCACAAGAGAGATTCAGCGGGAGTTTGAGAATGAAGGCTGGAAGAAAAATATATATAATATATTTACATATTAAATATAATATTCACGGTTATAAACATAAAATATAAACTGAGATTGCAAATAATTGTAAAGGTTTAATGTGCAAATAATTGTAAAGGTTTAATGTGCAAATAATTGTAAAGGTTTAATGTGAAAATAATTGTAAAGGTTTAATGTGTAAATAATTGTAAAGGTTTAACGTGTAAATTTCACTTATTGTCTTTTGTTGGAGTGTCATGTCCCAAGTGTGATGTCCCAAGTATGATGTCCCAAGTCTGATGTCCCAAGTGTGATGTCCCAAGTGTGATGTCCCAAGTATGATGTCCCAAGTCTGTTGTCCCAAGTGTCATGTCCCAAGTATGATGTCCCAAGTATGATGTCCCAAGTCTGATGTCCCAAGTGTGATGTCCCAAGTGTGATGTCCCAAGTATGATGTCCCAAGTGTCATGTCCCAAGTATGATGTCCCAAGTATGATGTCCCAAGTATGATGTCCCAAGTATGATGTCCCAAGTATGATGTCCCAAGTCTAATGTCCCAAGTCTGATGTCCCAAGTATGATGTCCCAAGTATGATGTCCCAAGTATGATGTCCCAAGTATGATGTCCCAAGTCTAATGTCCCAAGTCTAATGTCCCAAGTATGATGTCCCAAGTATGATGTCCCAAGTCTAATGTCCCAAGTCTGATGTCCCAAGTCTAATGTCCCAAGTATGATGTCCCAAGTATGATGTCCCAAGTATGATGTCCCAAGTATGATGTCCCAAGTCTGATGTCCCAAGTCTGATGTCCTAAGTATGATGTCCCAAGTATGATGTCCCAAGTATGATGTCCCAAGTATGATGTCCCAAGTATGATGTCCCAAGTATGATGTCCCAACTGATTCAATCTGTATATTGACTCGTACTCATGTATCCCAAAATTCTCTGATCGTGAGAACTCACGGAGAGAACTGAGTATGTGTGCTCGATCTATAGGCTGACCCTTTGTTATAGTGTCAAGGCTAGCTAATGTGCTGGCCCGTTCGTTTCCCTCCACACCCGCGTGTCCAGGAACACAGATAAAAATGATTTATCGCAGTGTGGACCACATTTTAGCGGTCTCTAATGATTCCACCTATCGACTACATAAATCATCTGTTTTGACTGTCTAAATCATATTCATTGCCACGCATGGGAATAAAATATACAACAGAAATACAATACACAGCATACATACAATATGGTAATTCATAAACATTCAAGCTGTTAGCCACTGATTGAGACAGTCGTAGTATAGATCACCTGTTTGCAGAATTAATTCGATCTTCATTCATTCCTTTTCATGATTATTCTTATATTTTCCGTTGATCACTATTTATATGCTTGGAATCGCTTGCCAAAAAATAGCCCAAAAGACCCCCAAGTATATAAATAGTGACCAACGAAAGCTCAACGATAACAAAAAGCGTTACGAATGAAGGTTGAATTAATTCTGTTGAAAGGTCTTTATGAGAGACGGTTATGCTTCGGTTGTAATCGATTATAGTTTCTGTGACCTTGGACAGTTTGTACATCTGTGGACGGGTTGTACATCTGTGGACGGGTTGTATATCTGTGTACGGGTTGTATATCTGTGGACGGGTTGTACATCTGTGGACGGGTTGTACATGTGTAGACGGGTTGTATATCTGTGGACGGGTTGTATATCTGTGGGCGGGTTGTATATCTGTGTACGGGTTGTACATCTGTGGACGGGTTGTAAATCTGTGGACGGGTTGTACATGTGTGGACGGGTTGTACATCTGTGGACGGGTTGTACATGTGTGGACAGGTTGTACATATGTGGGCGGGTTGTACATCTGTGGATGGGTTGTACATATGTGGACCGGTTGTACATATGTGGACCGGTTGTACATCTGTGGATGGGCGTGGCTACACCAGTCAGAAAAACAAACTAGA
Organism: Meghimatium bilineatum; assembly: GCA_034231615.1. NCBI lineage: Eukaryota > Metazoa > Mollusca > Gastropoda > Stylommatophora > Philomycidae > Meghimatium > Meghimatium bilineatum. The sequence goes on along the minus strand of CM067309.1, from coordinate 40,054,718 downwards.
TAAGAAAATTGCAAGTTTTTTTTCCAGTTCTAAATTCCGCTGAATATTTCTTGTAGGAGAACAGTTGTACTATAAGATTTCCTGTAAGAAGTAGACCAGAGAACGGGAATGTTGTGTGTAGAAGTTTTAACATCGCCATTGACACAAGACTTCCGATGATAGGCCTATGTCGATTGTGTTCAAAGCTATTCTGTGCAGTTCTTGAATAGTTTGAATATTGGTTGTTTTACTTTCTCTAAGTATTATTCTTCTGAGTGTTTCTTTTGGTCTACCCCTTGCTCTTTTGCCTGCAGGTATCCATTCAAGAGATTGGTGGTGTATTCTGTTGGTGTCTGCGCGTAGGACATGCCCGATGTAGGACCAACGGCGTTTTCTGATAACATCTGTGATGAAATTTTGATGTGATAATAAGTTCGTAATATCACTGGTTAAAATTCACTAAGTTGCAACTGGTTTATCGGCGTTGATAGCAAAGCATGTACATAATGTTTTTAAATCTGACATCCGATTTGTGACCAGAAATATCAAAGGGTCTTGTAGCCCAAATGTCAAAGGGTCTTGTAGCCCAAATATCACAGGGTCTTGTAGCCCAAATATCACAGGGTCTTGTAGCCCAAATGTCAAAGGGTCTTGTAGCCCAAATATCAGAGGGTCTTGTAGCCCAAATATCACAGGGTCTTGTAGCCCAAATATCACAGGGTCTTGTAGCCCAAATATCACAGGGTCTTGTAGCCCAAATATCACAGGGTCTTGTAGCCCAAATATCACAGGGTCTTGTAGCCCAAATATCACAGGGTGTTGTAGCCCAAATATCACAGGGTCTTGTAGCCCAAATATCACAGGGTCTTGTAGCCCAAATATCACAGGGTCTTGTAGCCCAAATATCACAGGGTCTTGTAGCCCAAATATCACAGGGTCTTGTAGCCCAAATATCACAGGGTCTTGTAGCCCAAATATCACAGGGTCTTGTAGCCCAAATGTCAACGGGTAGCAAAACGAGATTTTTATCGGTGTCGAAACGCCCAGTCAACTCCTACGTATAGTTATAGACAACGAAAAATTATAAACAATATATAAAATCAATTCTCAATGTATTTGATCCTCTTGTTCATCGATTGAAAACAGTTCTTGAACTTTCAGATCTGTTACCCAGTTTTGAATTATTTGAGGCTGGCACTTTCAGACAGCTGAAAGGGACTCTGTAGAGAGAAGTTTTATTAGTTTTAGTGTAAATGCTTCACGCTTGTTGCAGTTTCCTGACAGTGGATCAAAGAATAACAATACTGTTTACCTGTCAAGTATGTCGTAAGAGGTGAATAAGGAGGTTTTGGGGTGAAGTTGGCTATCTCATCTCATATACTGTCACAGAGACAAATATATAATATATATATATATATGGTCACAGAGACAAATATCTACAGACAGATATAGGGTTGAAAATGATTCAGAATGTATGCTGAAGTCGGATATGTCAGCCGAAAGGCAGAGATATTACAGGTAAACTGCAAACCATGATACAATGCATTCCGTTCTCCGGACTACATCCTGCTAATCTACAGGAGTATGAAAAGAAACTGAAGTAGAAGAAGTTTAAACACATTTCACATCAAACCGTCACTCAGAGGATGCAGACGTTGTTGACACTTATTGTGTAACCTAGCGAAACGGAATCCAGATAACCATAATATTTGCATGTATTCAGAATTCATAAACGAACTCTAGATCATACGGAAATATTTAGACCAGAACATTGTGTACGCATTTTTTTCAGCATTCCCCCTCCCACTAGCATAGGAACACCCCCCCCCCCCGTGTCTTTAATCTGTCCCTATTTGTTTCATTAGCAGATGAATAGTTGTTTATCCTAAGTTACAGCTAGATCGTGACCATTTATGGTACTATAAGGCCTAACTGCAAATAGTAAACATTCCTTCATTCGGTCCCTTTTTTTATATTATTGTTACACTTTTTATTGGTTACTAGTTATATTACTTGTAATCGACTTGGCTATGTTTGGCATGCGATTCCAAGTATATAAATATTGATCAACGGAAAACACGGAAATAATCAAGAAAAGGAATGAATGAGGGCCTAATTAATTCAGAGAAAAGGTCTCTACAGCCGAGTTGTGGTGCAGCTGGCTCATGATTATTGCATGACCGATTCATGTAAAGACCTTTCAAATGAATTAATTAGGACCCCCATTCCTTAGGATTTTAAAATTATTGTTGGGATTTCGGTTGGTAACTATTTACATACTTGGAATCGCATGCCAAAAACAGTCAAGGCGATTCCAAGTATATATACCTAAATAGTGATCAACGAAAATCACGACAATAATAAAAACGAAACGAATAAAGTCTTAATTAATTCTGTACAGAGGTCTTATATACAGTCATGGATATCTCGGTCATTAACTCATCATCATCATTAAGTCAACAGGTGCCGTCTCCGCAACGAAGGTTAGCTGCAATGGATCTCCAACATTCCCCCTGTCTCTTGTTTTGATGGTGCCCTCTGCTAGACTGTTACCTGCCAATCTTGTGATGTTACTCTCCTACTTGTATTTCTGCCAACCTCTTGCTCGCCCCCCCCCCCCGGACGTTATGTAAGGTTTTCAACAAGGTGTCATGTCTGTTGACATGTCCAAAATACTTTATTTATTCGATCTTTGTTTCTTTTAATTTAAAAAAAAATACGAAATATTGTTATAACCTTGTTGTTCTTCTATTTCCATGAAGTTCTCCCTATTCTTCTACATAACTACACTCCAAAGGCATCATTTACGTCTGCTAGTTGTTTGTTCATTGTCCGCTATTGCTAGGACACAAACACAAATACTTTAAAAAAATTCATGGGTACACAAATTCAGTTCATCACCACAGAACATATTTTAAACAAGCCGTTGGTACACAACTTACGTGTCTTTGATAAGAGTCAAACAAGTTTAGCATATTTACTTACCAACAAGTACTCTAGGTTTCAAACACATCCGCTTGTTGTCTCATACAATTAATTCAACTTTTTCAAATGTTTAACTACATTTTAGCATCTCGCTACGTTGAAGAAGCTAATTATTTCTGATTGAAAACACATTTTCTAGTCTGTTTGTTGTTGTCCAGGTAAGGTCAATACTAATTGTGTGTTTATTTGTCTTTCAGATGAGGGTAGATCGATTGTTTAAATCTGCTTGTAATAGTAGTAAACACTGTTTATCTGAACATGTCAATATTTGTGTTTGTTCATTCGTTTACTGCGTAATGTACCGCTGCTAGCACGCACCAATATGGGTTGGGGAAGACCAGAAGGGGTTGGAGAAGAGCAAGAGGGGTAGAAGAAGATCACGAAGGGTTTGGGAAGACCAAGACGGGTTTTGGAAGACCTAGAGGGATTGGTGGAGACCTAGAGGGGTTGGAGAAGACCTAGAGGGGTTGGAGAAAACCTAGAGGGGTTGGAGAAGACCTAGAGGGGTTGGAGAAGACCTAGAGGGATTGGTGGAGACCTAGAGGGGTTGGTGGAGACCTAGAGGGGTTGGAGAAAACCTAGAGGGGTTGGAGAAGACCTAGAGGGGTTGGAGAAGACCTAGAGGGTTTAAAGAAGACCAAGGTAGAAATTGCAAGACAACATAGCATTGTGTCATGTGAGAACATCGGTATCTGAAACGATTGGTTGCACATGAAACAGAAGGCGGCGAAAACGCTACCCAACATCATTATAGAAAAGATGATATATGTTACATAAATCTACTATCAATAATAAAAAGCTTATAAATAATAATAAAACGAATAAGCGCAATAACGAATGACGTTTCGGTCTAAGATATTCGTTATAAGTTTATGATAGCAAATAGGAAGAAAACAAAGAATACTGTTTTTAAAAAAAGAAAAAAGTGTTCAAAATTTAGGCCCCTATGCTGTCCCTGATAGACCCTGTACACGATGGATAGATATTTGACTGTTTAATCACCCCCCCCCTCTCAACTCTCTCTCCACTTTTTATCTACGGAACTGATGAGAGATAACGGTTATTTTACAAGTACTTCTTTTGTTGCAAACAGTAGATATTTCTACTCTTTATTATCTACGTTACGGGCTGTCTATAAATTATATCCACAAAAAGTTTTAATTTATGGCCCTTTGTTCATTGTTCTCAACAAACGGTAAATATTTTTTGCTTAATTATATCAATTTTTTGTCTATTCCCCCCTCCCCCTCTCAATTGTAGACCCTATTATTTAGCAGAAAAATTACGAAGAAGTATATTTCTTCAGATTTTTCGAAAAAAAAATAGTTTTCCAATTCAAATAATTTATTGATGTATAAAAACAGTTTTGTTGTCGTTAAATTTTGACAAATTTTTGCCCTTGCCAACAACTGGAAAACTTTTTATCTGATTTACTCTCCAATGTATGCACATTCCCAATGGTCCATTTTTAAATCGAGTCTGTCGTCGGTAAAGACCTCTGTACATAAATAAAATTAGCCTTCATTTGTTACGTTTTTGATTATTTTCGTGATTTTTATTTGTGACTATTTATATAATTGAAGTCACATGCTAAAAACAGAAAAAGAATGACTAATGATATTCACGGAAATAATAATAAATCAGCATTTCAGGTCATGTTTACTTTCTGTACACAGGTCTTTACTGTAGCCCGGTCTCGTTTAAATATACCAGGTATAAATAATTGTGATATCCATGACAGCCTTCAACACAAGCAGATGTTCATTGGTTGAAAAGCCCCTGATCTGTTATATAAACCTGGTTGGTGTACACAGTTGTGACACTCATAAGAGACTACATTATTTCCTAAGGTTAATCTAGACCGTCTGGAGTTTAAAGACATTCATGCAGAAAGTAGACAAGACATTATTCGTGACGTTTTTTTTACTATTGCAATGAATTTCGTTGGACACTGTTTATATACTTGGAATCGCATGCCAAAAAAAAATAAACAAAAAATTAAAAACATTAAGTGCATAGAAAAAGGCAAAATAAACTTTTCAGGTTATGTTTACCTTTCAGTACACAGGTCTGTACTGGAGCCCAATCATCTGCGAACGTCTTCAGTACCTAAAAGATCTTTCAACAGAACTCCATTCGTGACGTTTTTGATTGTTTTTTGTACTTCTCGTTAGTCACTATTTATATACTTGGAGCCACATGCCAAAAATAGCCAAGGCCGATCAACAGATAGTACGAAAATGGGTCCCCTGGTCGTGTTTACATTTTAGTTGAAATGTCTTTATTTGAGACGGTGGTGGATCATCGGTTAAGTAGCAACGTAACGTGATAGTTGGAACACACGTTGTCGTCTCCACACCTTTGAGAAGTGTTGTGTAATACAGTGTTACACCCAGGGTTGTAGATGTACATCCAGGGTTGTAGATGTACACCCAGGGTTGTAGATGTACACCCAGGGTTGTAGATGTACACCCAGGGTTGTAGATGCGTCTTCAGACGGGGATGTCATGGAAGGGGTTATATCTACAAAAGGAGCCTTTAGCCCATTTTCGTGAGTAATTCTTTCATTTTTATGATTTTTGTTTACTTTTTTTGATATTTATGAAAATATATTTTTATTATTTTTGGGGATATTGTATGGATATTATTTTAAATATATTTTTGGATATTGTTGTGGTATTTTCTTATATATTCAGTTTCAAGAAATTTTTGGAAATTTCTTTAAAAAAAAAAATCTTTAAGGTTCGGAGGTGGGGGGGGGGGGGGTGAAAGGGTAAGAGGCGGATTTACTCTACATTTGACTACATTTCTAGTACTTCTTCTTCAGCGTTTATTCTCGCACTCCCTCTGGATCTCTCTTGTAGCAGAACAATGGTCTTGCAAGATTTACAGCAGAATGTGTTCCAGACAATGAAAATGCGTTGTATCACCGGTTTATTTGCGCCAATGGACCTACACATCCGACTTCGAACCGAAACATCTGACTTCCTGGTACTAAAACAATGTTCTGATATTATAAGTGGGATTGGACGAATGCGCGAAACCTCATCACCATCACTAAATTTATGAGCTTGATTAGGCCAGTATTTTTTCATTTACCAGAGGTGCACACAGGGTTGTTGTGATCAACCTTTCCTATGTTCATCAAGGTTATTACATGTAAATGTATTTACAAGTAGGTCACTAAGAGTAAGTATATGTGAGAGTAGGTCATTAAATGTAAGTGTGTGAGAGAGTGGGTCACTAAGTGTAAGTGTAGGCCCTATGTGAAAGTAGGTCAGTAAGTGCAGGTGTATTTGGGAGGTGGTCATTAAGTACAAGTGTATTTGGGAGTAGGTCATTAAGTGCAAGTGTATTTGGGAGTAGGTCATTAAGTGAAAGTGTATGTTGGAGTAGGTCATTAATTGTAAGTATGTGTTGGAGTAGGTCATTAAGTGTAAGTATGTGTGAGAGTAGGTCATTAAGTGTAAGTATGTGTGAGAGTAGGTCATTAAATGTAAGTATGTGCGAGAGTAGGTCATTAAATATAAGTATGTGTGAGAGTAGGTCATTAAGTGTAAGTATGTGTGAGAGTAGGTAATTATAATTAAGTGTAAATATGTGTGATAGTAGGTCATTAAGTGTTAGAATATGTGAGAGTAGGTCGCTGAATGAGCCTAAGTATACGTTTTAGAGTGTATAGGTGTCTGTGTGTGTCGTCATAATTTTGGGTGAGTGTATGAGTGGATATTAGTTTATGAGTGAGTCATTCTAAGAGTGTATATTAGTTTGAGTGAGTGATTTTATGATTAGATATTAGCTTATGAGTGAGTCTATCTATGAGTGGGTGAATTTTAGTTTCTGAGTGAGTAATTTTATGACCGGATGTTAGTTTTTAGCGTGTATGAGCGCATATTTTGTTTTAATATGTGAATTAAAAAGCTTACATGAGCAAATAGAATAATTCACATTGAATTCTTGTTAAAACAGCATCGCGACGGACTACACTCTTCCTAAAGCAAAAATTAATCTAATTCACGAAACAAAATGTTTAGAAAACACAATATACTGAAATCTGTAATAAAGAATGGTAGATTATCTTCGAATAATGTAATACTTACAGATTTGTGAATCAACGAGAAATGTTTACAACGTAGAACTGTCGATATTTGTGTAGTATTCAAGTATTTTAAATTTAAATAGTTTGTAAAATGTTGAAAATGTCTAGCGTTCCTTTCGAGCGTTTTTGTTGTATCCTAGACTAATATTCAATTTTTGAAATAACTATTTCAAAGGTGAGAATGCTGGTTAATATTAGGACCAGGCACTGGGTATCTGTGGTGGGTCCAGAACAACCGCGCATGCTCAATCTCTCGTTTCCTAACCAACCAGGTGCACGCGAAGTCCTCGATTGACTACCAAGAATCATTGAGTATGGATGACTTTATTACAACGATTCGGGTCTCATACGCGTACACATAATCTGAATAGGAACAAAAATATACTTTAGATGTTCCTGACCTAATTCTATTTTTTTATAGATATCTGTTACCAACAAAACTCTAATATAAAAAAAAATAGGTATAAAGTGAAGT